>CM039131.1:43011887-43438252 GCA_022036555.1 Microstegium vimineum | reverse complement strand
TTTTTTTTCATTTGTAGGAAGGGCCCGTTGACCGACATCGCATTCGATCCAAAGCCTCTGCCCAGCGGTGTTCCGGTTCCAATGTGCTTTTGCGGTGATCCTTGCAAGGTAGAGATTTCTGAGGATCATGAAACCTATAGGCAAAGGTATTGGATGTGTTCAAATTATGCTTTTCAGCCTACACTTGCTCAGCGTCGTACTAACTTAATGGTGAGAATCTACTCTTATACGGAAATCGATTTATATCATATTAAATAATGATTTTATTTTGTGTGCCTAACTTCTGAATGATTTACAGACCCCTCCACCGCTCTGTGACTTTGAGCAGTGGATTGACACTGAGATCAAGGAGTCCGACAAACGTCTTCTGCAAGGTATGAAGGACTGGGACGCGGAGCGTCGAGTGGCCTATGAGAAGATACTAAAAGAGGAGGCAGCTGAGAAGGAGTACAAGAAAGAGGAGGAACAAAGAAGAGGTGCAGCCTACATGGAGGAGAGGGACAAGAAGGTTGAGCGCGCCCGCCGTGCGAAGGCAGCGATGGAGGAGAATCCCGATGCGATGAGGAAGGGAAAGTGGCCTTGTTGCACTCAGTAGTTCTATGTTTTATCCATGAATAACAGCATGTATTGTTGAACTTTTAGTTGTGTTATCATGTACCGCACTTTGAGTTTAGACAGATGTCGGTGTTATGACCCGGGGGTCAAGACCACCAACGAGTAAATTTGTATATCGCGTGCTCCCTCTCTCAGACGTGATGCAAGATGGACACAAGATTTATCCTGGTTCGGGCAAAGAAGGCCCTACGTCCAGCGGGGGAGGATGACTTGTATTATCTCGCACCCAAAGCGTGCTCGTACAGGGGGGTACAAGCAGTGTTACACGGAGTCGGCCACCCGAGGGGTCGATCGAGGCGCGTGGTGTGTGTGTATGGCGTGGTCTAGGGTCCCTGAGAACCAAAGTCGGATCAGAGTCCTAGATGAGGGGGGAGCCGACCGAGAGAGACTCCGATCTCCTCTTGAAATCGGGAAAAAGAAGAAGTCCCGACAGAGAAGCCTGGAAAGAGAAGTCTCGAAAGGCCCCCCCCCTCATCATCTACCTCGGCGTCCCCCTTTTATAGATCAAGGGGGAGACTCGAGGGTACAGGGTCCTAATAGTAGAAGTATGGGCGGCGCATCCACGGCACAGTGTTGGCGAAGAGACATCGAGCGCTGTGGCGGCGTGGTCTTCCCGTCCTTCAGGCGTCCCCGGTCGTGGCATCAGTAGAAGTCGTCGCAGTACAGTATTCGCAGGCGGGCACGAGTCCCATGGCCGAAGCGGGACGGGGCGGATGGGACGTCTTCCGTACTGGAGTTGTTGAAGAGGAGGGGGTCGAGCCCTCGGTCGAGGGGGGGGTCGAGCCCCGTATGACTCTGTCACGTTCCCGAAGCCGTCGTCGAGGGTCGCACTATTCACTTTCCGAGGGGTACTGTAGAAGTCCGTACTTGCGTAGTGGCGGCAGTGGCGGCACAGTCGACGGGAGTCGGGGACTGGACGGGGAGTTGGCGGATTTGACAGTGGACGCAGGCGCCCATGTCGTCAGGTGGGTTTACTTTTACCCATGACGGAGTGGTTGGGTTACTCGAGCCCTCGTCCACCGACGGTGCCTGGAAGGTCGAGGCGTCGACGGGTTGAGGGGGTCGACGTCGAGGTAGAGGCCGGGGGCTCGTTCGTCCGACCCCTCGTCCGTCGTCGAGGTGAGGCCGGGGGTCGTTCGTCCGACCCCTCGTCCGTCGTCGAGGTGAGGCCGGGGGGTCGTTCGTCCGACCCCTCGTCCGTCGTCGAGGTAGAGCCGGGCGAGTGGCTGGTTTCCGCAGTCGGTGTAGCGGGGGCCCTCGATCGATGGGCCGCGTCTTACCGAACAGTAGGCTGATCCTTGCCTTAAAAATGGTTGCTATGTTTAGCGTTAATTTATCGAAGGGTTTAGGGTACCCCTTACCTTCGTACCCGACAGTAGCCCCTGAGGCCCCAGAGGAGTGATTTAGAACTTCTCTGGGGGCTATGATACGTGTTTCTCGGGGGGGAGCAAGAATTGTCCGGAGGTTTTATCCTCGGCCTGCAGGGTTAGCGAGAAATCCGATTCTCCGGGGGGTGCGTGCGAGCGCACCCCGCGGTGGTAGCCCCGAGGCCCCAGTGGAGTGATTTAGAACTCCTCTGGGGGCTAAAATACGTTATGTAGTGGGGTCTTTAAAGGATACCTGGAGATGCGGCACCCTGTCGAGGGGTCGATCCCGTTCCTTTTCCTGCAAAGAGAAGTGTTCGAGGGCGGCTGTCGAACCCTGCCGAGGGCCAGCCTTCGCTCCCTTGAGCACCACTGGAGTCAGAGCGCCCCGCCCGAGAGGTCGACTCTGTCTGCCAGGTTACGAGTTTTCGACCCTCTTTCGTCGAGGGGTGCCGTGCGTAGTCGGGCCCTCGAGCCCTCGAATGGCTAGGCCTTCACTACCTCATAGCGTCCTTCCCGCGGATCCTTTCGCTCGGATCGTGGGGTGAAGAGCATCGAGCTATCCTCGTTAGGATGACGAGCTCGAAGTCTTCGGTGAGCTGTTCTCGGGCATGAGTCCATTAGAAATGGTGCCCTGTACGGGTAAAAAATCCGAGTGAGAACTTGACCCCGTTCGATAGGGATCGACTAGCGGCCCGGAGGCGTTCTCATTGTTAAGCAAGCCGTACGGCTCGCTAAGCACGACCATATGGACCACCAAGGTGCCAACCCCGTTCGATAGGAGTTGGTGGCTCGATGCCTCCCAGCGTAGGGATCCTTAGGTGTTCCTAGGTATGCCTCGGATATGTCCCAGGGAGTCTCGAGAGTTCGTTCTCGAGCCTCCGGGGACATCCCTGACTCGTGTACTCGAGGGCGGCTGTCGAACTCCGTTCGTGGAGCCAGCCTTCGCTCCCTCAAGATTTGGGGGTGGACCGGAGTCCGATAACCATGGGTCCTTCCTGACCTCAGGTACTCGAGGGCGGCTGTCGAACCCTATGTAAGGGCCAGCCTTCGCTCCCTCAAGATTTGACGGATGGTTCGTCATCCGACGCTATCCTCAGGAGGAGGAGTCCGACCTTGTGGACCGCCGAGGGGAAAAGCAGGTGGTTGTTGTATTGAACTTGGGGACATACCTGTGTCGGAGCTCTCGAGGGAGGCTGTCGAACCCCCGGACGGGCCAGCCTTTATCCCTTCGAGGCCATGTATGATCTGCAGTTGACGACCCGAGGCCCTTATCAGGCCTCGAGTACTCGAGGGGGGCTATCGGGCCCGTTCGTAGGCCGGCCATTGTCCCCTCGAGATTTTGGGGGCGGACCGAGGTCCTAACCCGAGGTCATTTCTGGCCTCGGGCACTCGAGGGTAGCTGTCGAACCCTCTTTCGAGGGCCAGCTCTTGCTGCCTCAAGATTCCTTACCCTCGAAGGCGACGTTTCCGTCCGCGCGCCTTTTTAGGCGGTGTCAGTTCGGCGCAACAGTGCGGTTACAGCGTGGAGTGCGGCGCGGAACCCGATGATGGGACGTTACGCCTTATCCCGGAGGTAATACGAGGAAGGAAGTACAGGCGAATTAAATGCGGAGACTCTTGCCTGTGCCGGATCCGTCCGTTGGCCTTCCGCGTATAAATAGTGAGGGCGAGGCATCCGGTGCCCTTTACGCGCACTTGCCTTCCCCGGCTCCTTGCCTTCGTCTTCCTCGCCTTCTTCTCTCCGCCTCTGCCTTAGGCGTCCCGCGAGCAGGAAATTTGCGCGAGTGAGAGAGAAAGAGAAAGATAGGGAACGTACCTTCCGCCTCCAAACTCGAGCGACCCACCGTTCCCATGGCCACTTTCCAGCTCTTCGGCGCCAGCGCCTGGCCTCGTTCCTCGGTCCGTCAGTCGTATCTGGAGGGGTTAGTGGAGAGCGGGCTTCTCCGGCCCGTCACCTCGACGGAGAGGCCGGAGTGGATAGCTCCGCCGCCGGACCACGCCGAGCCCAACCCGCCGGAGGGGTACGTGGTGTCGCTCGAGGCCTTCCACCGGGCGGGACTGGGGGTTCCACCCAGCCGCTTCCTGCGCGCGCTCCTCCACCACTACGAAGTGGAGCTCCAGCACCTCACTCCTAACGGCGTCAGCCAGGCGGCGGTCTTCGCCGCGGTGTGCGAGGGCTATCTGGGGGTCGAGCCCCATTGGGATCTGTGGCTCCACATCTTCAAGGCCAACCTCTTCACCACCTCGGTCAGCAAGGGCGTCCGTCGGGAGGTCAGGGCCGGAGGCTGCAGCATCTACGCCAGGCGGCCTGAGCTCTGGCTCTCTGCGAACCCATCCTCGAGCCATTCCGGGTGGCATTCAGGATGGTTCTACCTGAGGAACGACGACGGTCTGCTCCCGGCGTACACCGGGAGGACACTCAACGCCGAGCCCGAGCGCTGGAGGTACGGCGTTCCGACGGACAAGCAAAAACACCTCAAGGGCTTGCTGGACGCGCTCAGGCGTCTGAAGGAGAAGGGCCTTACCGCGGAGATCGCTGCATCAGCGTTCCACCGACGGGGGGTTCTGCCGCTGATGGCTCGACCCCTCCGTCTCGACGAGATGGGTCCGGGGGTCGATTTGTCGGGGTGCCGCTTCGTCGAGGAGGAGTTGACCCCAGGACCGCGTGGCCAGCCGGGTCCGCCGCTTTTTCGCGGGGGGGGGGGGGGTTCGCCCTCAAGGATGTCGCGAAGGTCCCCATGAAGCCGGACGAGGGCTTCTACGAGCTGGTAAGATCCCTCCTTTTACTTTAAGTCCTCGCGCCCGCCCCTTCCGTCCTTTCTGCTTGTTCTCTGACCACCTTGCGTCCCGCAGGGGAATGTGTCCTACAAGCGCTCGCTTCCGCCGGTGCCGGAGGACCGGGCCACGAGGGATGCGAACCGCCTCCGCGCGGAGAAGCAGAAGGCCGACAAGGACAAGAAGAAGGAGAGGAAGACCAAGAAGTCTCTAGAGAAAGAGCAGAGGAAGCAGCGTCGGGCCCAACAGAGGCGGTTGGGCCTCGATGAGGAGCTGTCGCCCTCGGAGGAGGAGGACGAGGAGGAGGATGAGGAAGACAAGGAGGAGGAGGGCGAGGAGACGGCGCCTGAGCAGGCGGCCGCTGCTACCGGTGGGGAGGGGGGGTCGACCTCGAAGTCGGCCCCTCCTGTTGAAGTTGGGCCACGGGCGGAGCGCCCCGTGGCCTCGCAAGAAGTCGCGCCGCGGCGGACGCGGTCGCAGACGCCGCGGCCCTCGTCGGGGGGTCGATCGAGCGAGCCCCCGACGCCCGCTGCGTCGACCGCCCGGGTGCCGGGCTCGCCGGCGCAGGCGGAGACCGGCAAGAGGGCGAGGGCGGCGTCGCCGTCGAAGAGTCGATCGAGCGAGCCCCGAAGCCCACCGCGTCGAGCGCGCGGGCATCGGACCCGTCGGCGCGGGTGGGGGCCAGCAAGAAGCCGACGGTGGCGCCGCCGGCCCCTGCCCAGGAGAAGGTGGCGAGTGCCGCCTCGACCCCCGCCTCCCAGGCAGTGGCATCCCAGAGCTCGACCAGCCTGGCGAGCGCCGAGCCGAAGCGTCGGGCTCCGAGAGGGTAAGTCGAGTTCGTAGTTGTTGTGCGTTTTTCCTTTTTTCGTCGGTGAAGACTCGTGCTTATTATCGCGCATGTGCTCCTTTTTCAGGTCGAAGCGCCGGCTGGGGGTTGCGCTCCCCTCCCCTGCTAAGAAGCTAAAGACGGGGGCTGTGGTGCAAGCTACCGTCGAGGTTGGTCCGGCAGCCCCGCCCCTTCGACGGTCGCCCCTGAGGCGGCACCGGCAGCCACGACCCGGAGGTGGCGGCGCGGGGGGAGGCACAGGGGGCCTCGGCGCCTACCCAAACGGTGGAGGAGGCGGACCCGCCGGCGGTGGTATCCGTCGAAGCGACGGTCGCTGAGCCTACGCGGCCGTCGAAGGGGGTCGCGTCCGGCGCCCCGGGGGGTTTGGAGCTCCTACCGACAGCGGGCGGGGCCCAGGAGGTGGAGGTGGTCGAGGCCCAGGCTCCTGCGAACGAGCGGGAGGCCCCGGCTCACCCGGCGCCGGGGCGCTGGCCCGAGGGTCTGGCGGCGCTGGAGGCTCGACTCCAGGTAGAGCGCGTCGAGGGACCGTCCGCGCCGGCTCAGGGCGGGATGCTGATGGAGTCCACCCCCGCCCAAGTGGACGAGATGGTGGCCGAGTTGGTGGACCCGGCGGATCTGGCCGTCGTCTCGGCTCCTCGGGCGGAGCCGGAGGTGGCTCGGCTCCCCTCGAGGTTGGGGGGCCGCTGTCCAAAGGTATGTCGCACTTCGATTTGCTTGAGACGCAGTGGATTCGCTCTGCTGGGTATTAACCTTTCGGAGTCCATCATCGCGCAGGGCCGTCGACGTCCTCGCGAGGTGGCGCCGAGGAGGAAGCCTCGCCCCTCTCCGATTACCAAGGAGGGGGGGACCTGCGCATTGGAGTCACCGGGCCGATGGAGGAGAGGATCGCTGCCCGCAGCGCAGCCTGGGGCCAGGAGGTTCTCGAGGTGGCGGACCCTCGAGACCCGAGCGGGTCTTCCTCATGCTCGACGATCAATCCGAGCTCCGACGGTGGGAGAACGTCGAGGAGTATCGGGCGTTGTTTGAACGCTCGGTACGTCGCACTGCGGAGGTCGCCGCCGGGGATATACGCGAGGGAATGGAGGTACCTTAGATTGTACTTTGAACTGCCTGGTTGCCATTTGCTGACGATCTCCGTCTCGATCCTTGTCAGTCGCTGCGGGTGAGGTCGTACGAGAAGTCCCAGTACATTCTCCGGGTACAGGGGCAGCTCTCGACCCTCCACGCCTCTCTGGAGAAGGCGAGGGATGAGGCCACTCGTGCGAAGGCGGAGGCGGCGACTGTCCAGAAGGATGCCGAGTCGAGGGTCGCCTACGCAAGGGCCGGCTACGAGGCTGTCCAGAAGGAAGCCCGGGAGGCCTTGTCGTCGGCGCAGGCGAAGCTCGATGATGCCCTTCGGTCGACCATCGCCGTTGGGCAGGAGCGGGATGCCGCCGTCGAGGCCCAGCGCAAGGCCACGGAGGAGGCCGCCTGGCTGAGGGGAGACCTCGACGCCCTCTCCCGCGAGCGCGACGCTCTGGCCGCCTCTGAGGAGAAGGCTCGGACCCGCGCGACCTCGTTGGGCATGGTGGCGATGAAGCAGAAGGAGGCCCTCGGGGAGGCATACAAGACCATCGAGGGTCTCGAGGCCCAAGTCAGGGACCAGTCCTCTGATTTTGACACCGTCCGCCATCAGCTCGAGGAGGCCGAGCAGGCCTACTCCGCCTTGGATGTGCAGGCCCAAGGTGAGTGTTTCGGGTGTTTGCGGGGTCTGTCCTGCCTCGACCCTTTTTCTGCTTTCGGGTTTTGATCGTTATGTGCTTGTTTCGGCAGAGCTTGCGGAGGAGAACGCCCGCGCCCAAAAGGACCTGGACAATCTTCAGGGCCTGCTGAGCACCGAGGTGAACCTCAACGCGTCGCTCTCGGCCGCCATCAACACCTTCTGCGATGACCTCTCGGTCAAGCCGGAGCCGGAGCTCGAGGGGGACACTCGGGGGGAATCCCTGCTGCGCCGCTTCTACGCCATGACGCGGGGGGTGACGGAGAACGTCCGAGCCGCCCTGCATGTGGGGGTGAAGCGGGCCCTTGCGGTCGTCAACTCCTTCTACGACGTGGATCTCAACCTCGTTGTCGACGGGTTCGCTACCAACCCGGATCTGACCGAGGAGCAGAACGACGCGAGGTGTCAGGAGCTGATGGACCACGCGGAGGTGCCCGGAGGCCAGCTGGCGAAACTCTTCGAGCCCGACGTGATCCCCTCGGCGGATGAGTAGTCGTTGGGAGATGTCGACGGGTGGTCGCGGGCCTGCGAGCCATATCTGGACAAAAAGGTCCATGTAATAGTTAGGCCTCTGTACCGATACAATGCCAAGCCCCGAGGGCTTTTTGTATATAATACGTTTTGGTCGATGTGCACAGAGTTAATTTCATTCTTTCGAGCTTTCCCTGCTTTTCTTTGCCTGAGTCGACGCCTATGAACTAAGTGTTCAACGCACGCTCTTATCCTTGGAAGGGGGGTGGCGAGTAGGGATACCGTAGCCCGGGGCGTAGGTGAGTCCCTGACTCGGCGGCACCCTCGACCCCTAGGGAACTCGAGGCGTTTTTACTTAGTTCAGAAGCGTACTAGAGGGAAAGAACGAGAGGGAGAGTCGAGTTTCGAAAAAACGTTCGAGTTTTTCGGAGACCTAGGAGGGGGGTGCCCCCCCTGTTAGCCCCCGAGGGAGGCTCGACTTTGCTGAGGCAAAGTCGAGGCTACCTTAGTGCTGCGGATGGGTTGTCTCGTTACTTCTACTTCTCGGGCTCTCCCTGCTTTTCTTTGCCTGAGTCGACGCTCGTGAACTTAAGTATTCGACGCACACTCTTATCCGGGAAGGGGGGTGGCGAGTAGGGATACCGTAGCCCTGGGGCGTAGGTGAGTCCCTGACTTGACGACACCCTCGACCCTTAGGGGGTTCGAGGCACCTTTACCTAGTTACGAAGCGTGCCCGAGACGAAGAAACGAGAGGGGGTCGAGTTTCGAGAGAAAACGTTTAAGTTTTTCGGAGACCTAGGAGGGGGGTGCCCCCCCCTGCCAGCCCCGAGGGGAGCTCGACTTTGTCCGGGCAAAGTCGAGGCTACCTTCGGGCTACGAACGAACGTGAAATGTGTTTCGAGAACATTTTATTCATTCGAGAATTTGTACATAAATGCGGAAATGTACAAGGCCCTGGGGCCTCAGGGATAGAAGCGACGTAGCTGTTCGATGTTCCACGCGTTGGTGAAGAGCTCTCCCTTCTCGTTCTTCAGTTTGTAAGTGCCGGGCTTCAGCACCTCTGCCACGATGAAGGGTCCCTCCCAAGGTGGTGTCAGCTTGTGACGCCCCTTGCTGCTCTGTCGACGGCGCAGAACGAGGTCGCCGACGTTGAGGTCCCTTTTGCGCACGTTCTTGTCGTGGTAGCGTCGTAGCGTCTGCTGGTACCGGGCCGACTTGAACAGGGCCATGTCACGAGCTTCCTCGAGCTGGTCAAGGGAGTCCTCTCGGGCTACTGTGTTGGCCTGCTCGCTGTAAGCTTTCAGTCGAGGGGACCCGTACTCGAGGTCGGTGGGGAGGACGGCCTCGGACCCATAGACCAAGAAGAACGGGGAGAACCCCGTAGCTCGACTCGGTGTCGTTCGGAGACTCCATAGCACAGCGGGCAGCTCTTCGACCCATCTCTTTCCATGTCTGTTCAGCCAGTCGAAGATCCTTGGCTTGAGGCCCTGCAAAACCATGCCGTTGGCACGCTCAACCTGACCGTTAGTTCGAGGGTGGGCAACTGCAGACCAATTCACCCTGATGTGGTGATCGTCACAGAAGTCCAGGAACTTTTGGCCGGTGAACTGCGTGCCATTGTCGGTAATGATGACGTTGGGGACCCCGAAGCGGTGGATGATGTCGGTGAAGAATAGCACGGCTTACCGAGACTGGATGTTGGCGATGGGCCGAGCCTCGATCCACTTCGAGAACTTGTCGACAGCCACGAGAAGGTGAGTGTGCCCACCCTTGGTTCTTTTCAGGGGACCGACCAAGTCGAGCCCCCATACTGCGAACGGCCAAGTTATGGGTATCATCTGAAGAGCTTGGGCGGGTAGGTGAGTCTGCCTGGCGTAGAATTGGCATCCCCGGCAGGATCGGACGAGTTTGGTGGCGTCGTTGACTGCCGTGGGCCAGTAGAAGCCCTGTCGAAAGGCACTTCCTACCAGGGTTCTCGGCGCCGCGTGGTGGCCGCAAGCCCCGAGTGTAGGTCCCTCAGCAATGCCCTCCCCTCCTCGAGGGTGAGGCAGCGTTGGAGTACACCCGACGGGCTGCGTCGATATAGATCGCGGCTGTCCCCGTACAAGACGTAGGTTTTGGCACGTCGAGCTACTCGACGAGCTTCCGTGCGGTCTTCCGGGAGTTCGCCTCGCGTCAGGTACTCGAGGTAAGGCGTGCGCCAATCCGTCGGAGGGGTTGGCACTGCGACGGCCCCGTCGATCTCCATGACCTTCCCCCGCCCGAGGGGGGATCGGTCGAGGGGGGTGGGTCGACCCCTTGCTCGAGGGCGGGAGCCCCGAGCCTAGGTCGACGGACGGTGTGTGCAGATCCCTCGAGAAGATGTCGGGGGGGACCATCCCTCGAGTAGACGCAATTTTGGCCAGCTCGTCGGCAGCCTCGTTGTACCGACGGGCTACGTGGTTGAGCTCGAGGCCATAGAACTTGTCCTCGAGCCTTCGAACCTCCTTGCAGTAGGCTTCCATCTTAGGATCGTGGCAGCTCGAGTCTTTCATCACTTGGGCGATTACCAACTGAGAGTCCCCTCGCACGTCGAGGCGTCGGACCCCGAGCTCGATGGCGATGCGCAGGCCGTTGACGAGGGCCTCGTACTCGACGACGTTCGTTGTTGGAGGCGGGGAAGTGGAGGCGGATGACATATCGCATATGGACCCCTGAGGGTGATACGAATAGCAATCCTGCACCTGCTCCCGCCTTCATCAGTGATCCGTCGAAGTACATGGCCCAGAGCTCGCTCTGCACCTGCGCCGGGGGTAGTTGGGTGTCGGTCCATTCGGCGACGAAATCTGCCAGTACCTGAGACTTGATAGCCTTCCGAGGGGCGTAGGAGAGGGTCTCCCCATGAGCTCGGCGGACCACTTGGCGATCCTTCCCGATGCCTCTCGGTTCTGGATTATCTCTCCGAGGGGGAAAGATGAAACCACAGTGACCGGATGGCCCAGGAAATAGTGTTTGAGCTTCCGCTGAGTGAGGACGACCGCGTATAGTAGCTTCTGGATGTGGGGATACCTTGTCTTGGTTTCGGAAAGGACCTCGCTCACGAAATAGACGGGCCTTTGAATCGGCAGGGCGTGTCCTTTTTCCTCCTCTCGACTACTATGACCGCGCTGACTACCTGCGTAGTTGCTGCGACATAAAGCAGGAGGGGTGTTGGGAATATGCCCTAGAGCTAATCATGTAGATGATTATATTCCAATTGTATCCATGATTAATAAAGTGTTCTTTGAATATCCATTATAGACAACAAGTATTGATTGACTATTATGTGAAATGTTTGTGGAACTCAATTACCTGAATGGTTATTCTAATAGTAGTCCCTGGTCGGCATTCTTGTAAGAGCACACTTGAATATTAGACCAGCACATGTATTAGTTGATGGCTATGTTTCACAAGTCATAGACATGGAGATGTCAAACTAATAATGTGGGCACATGTGAGACATGTAGGCTGGACTGACCCAACAAGAGAAAGTCTCTATTCATGTTATGTACGTTATGTCCTTAGACCTGAGATTGTGGTGTGTACTCAAGATGTGAAACGATCTACTTAGAGACTATCAAACGCTACTCCGTTATTGGGTAGTTATAAAGGTGGTCCTTGGGTGGTCGGGAAACATGCTATGAGACATAGACAATCAAGATGGAATTTGCCCCTCTCTTCGTGAGAGAGATATCACTGGATCACTCATGTGATTGGATCAACAAATGCATGGCCGTGCTTGGGTTAAGTGTTAACCCACGAGTTGAACCATATATCGAGTGGCAAAGGGAATAACTTGTACATAGTCATAGTGGTTCGTCTGATATGATCATAGCGTATGCATAGGAGTTGACACGCCTTGCTAGAGGCCGCTATCAACTATTGGTCGAGTAAGAGTACTTGGGCCATGTCTATGTATGCGTGAGCCCATAGGGTCGCACGCTTAAGGGGCTGGAAGCCTAATTCGGGTTGGACCCGAATTAGACTAGGTTTAGGGTTACTAATGGGCCTCCACCGTGGGAGCTCGTCAGGACGCCTATATAAGAAAGGGGTGGGCGCGGGGCGAATTGATCCACGCCTTTTTGGCAGCCGCCGTCGCCTCCCCACGCTCGCGCCCTTTTGCTCCTCGCGGACCTAGCAGTCCGGAGGCGCAACGCTTCCTCCCTGTACGTGTGGGATTCCTCGGAGGTGCTGCATCTTGAGCACAAGGACGAACCGCGCGAAGGAGACGTTGAGACGGACGACCACGCAACTGCACTGCCTGCTGCGACGCGCACGACTACATCAAGTCGTCTTCCGCTGCACCTGCGCGTCTAGTGGTAATCCCGTAACCTGTAACTAGCAGTAGATCCTGGTTTATGAGGTCGAAAAGTTTTGTTTTTCCGGCTAGCGTAGCAACCTCGTACTCCTACAAGGGGCTCGGCCGGGCTCGGGGGGACCAAGACCGGGGGCGAGGTGAGCAAGGCCTTGAGCCTTGAGAGGGACTCCTCGGCTTCGGCGGTCCACGCGAAGTGTTCTGTCTTCTTCAGGAGTCGATAAAGGGGCAGGGCCTTTTCTCCGAGCTTCGAGATGAAGCGACTGAGGGCGGCAAGGCACCCAGTAACCCTTTGCACACTCTTGAGGTCTTTGATCGGGCCCATCCTCGTGATGGCGGTTACCTTCTCGGGATTGGCCTCGATACCGCGTTGGGAAACTATGTACCCTAGGAGCATGCCTCGAGGGACCCGAAGACACACTTCTCAGGGTTTAGTTTTATGCGGTTAGTCCTGAGACACCCAAACGCAATCTCGAGGTCTCCGACTAGGTTTCCGACGGTTCTGGACTTGACCACGATATCGTCGACGTAGGCCTCGACGATCGGCCCTATGTGTTTCCCGAAGACGCGGAGCATGCATCGCTGGTAGGTGGCCCCGGCGTTCCGCAAGCCGAAGGGCATTGTGAGGTAGCAAAACATGCCAAAAGGAGTGATAAAAGAGGTCGCGAGCTGATCGGACTCCTTCATCTTTATTTGGTGGTAGCCGGAGTATGCGTCAAGGAAGCAAAGGGTTTCACATCCCGAAGTGGAGTCTACTATTTGGTCGATGCGAGGTAAAGGAAAAGGAACTTTAGGACATGCTTTATTTAAACTGGTGTAGTCTACACACATCCTATCTTTCCCATTCTTTTTCTTTACAAGCACGGGATTAGCTAACCACTCGGGATGATGTACCTCCTTGATGAATCCGGCCTTCAAAAGCTTGTCGACCTCCTCCCCGATGATCCTGCGCTTCTCCTCGTCGAAGCGGCGCAGGCGTTGCTTCACCGGTTTGGACCCGGCTTGGATGTCTAAGGAGTGCTCGGCAACTTCCCTCGGGATGCCCGGCATGTCCGAGGGACTCCATGCGAACACGTCGGCGTTCGCTCGGAGAAAGTCGACGAGCACGGCTTCCTATTTGGGCTCGAGGGTGGCACTGATCGTCAGCACCTTCCCGTCCTTGAGGCCGGGGTCGAGCGGGATGGTCTTCGTGTCTTCCGCCGGCTTGAAGTTGCCAGCGTGGCGCTTGGGGTCGGGGATCTCTCCGGACAAGTCGTCGAGGGCCGTGAGGATAGCAGAATCCTCACGGGCTTCGGCTTTTTCCACGCACTCGACGTCGCAGTCGTATGCGTGCTCGTAGGAGGTGTCGACGGTGATGACTCCCGAGGGCCCCGGCATCTTGAGCTTGAGGTAGGTATAGTTCGGGACCGCCATGAACTTGGCGTACCCCGGTCTACCGATGATGGCGTGGTAGGTGCCTCGCCACGCGACCACCTCGAAGGTCAGCTCTTCCTTTCGGAAGTTCGAGGGGACGCCGAAACAGACTGGTAGCTTGACGCGGCCGATCGGGAGTGCCTTCTTCCCCGGGACGATTCCGTGGAACCCCCCCGCGCTGGGCAGGAGCATGGTCCTCGGGATCCCCAGGAGGTCGAGGGTCTCGGCGTAGATGATGTTGAGGCTGCTCCCCCCATCCATGAGCACCTTGCTGAGGCGGGTGTTGAGGATGATCGGGTCGACGACGAGGGGTAAACCCCTGCGTTGGGGATGTGCTCGGGGTGGTCGTCCTGATCGAAGGTGATCGGCGTGTGGGACCAGTCTAGGTACCGTGGGGCCTGGGCCCGAACGGAAAAGACCTCTCGACGCTCCCTCTTGCGTTGACACGTGGTGAGGCGGGTCGAGGGTCCCCCGTAGATCATGTAGCAGTCGTGGATCTCGGGGAAGCCTCCGTTTTGAACATCGCCCCTGACTTGGACGTCACAGGGCGGGTCTTCCTTGCCGTCGTCTCTCCTGGGACCAGGAGGGACGAAGTGCCTTCGAAGCATGCGGCAATCCTCGAGGCGGTGGTTGGCCGGCCCCATATGGTAGGGGCAAGGCTCTTTCAGCATCTTGTCGAAGATGCCCCCGTCGGGAGGGGGCCCTCGAGGCTTCCGCTTGTCCGCTGCAGCGACAAGGTCGTCGGGGTCGTCGTCCTGCTCGACGTTGGGCTCGACGACGCGCCGGCCCCGTTGGTTCTTCTTCTTCTTCTTCTTCTGGCCGCCGTTGCCGTCGTTGTTCCTCCTGGGCCCCTTGTTTCTCTTGGGCCCATCGTCCGAGCCCCCGGGTTCGTCCGCGTTGCCCTCCTCCTTCGCTGGGGGAGTCTGGAAGAATGCGCCAACGGCCTCCTCGCCAGCCGCGTAGTTGGCGATGACGTCCATGAGCTCGTTGGCGGTCTTGGGGATGTTTTGCCCCAGCTCCCGCACCAACTCTTTGCAGGTCGTCCCGGCGATGAACGCCGTGATGACCTCGTGGTCGGAAATGTGAGTCAGTGCGGTACGCTGCTTCGAGAATCGGCGGGTGAAGGCGCGGAGGGTCTCTCCTGGTTTCTGCTTGCAGCTGCGAAGGTCCCAGGAGTTGCCCGGCCGCTCGTAGGTGCCCTTGAAGTTGCCCTCGAAGATCCGAACCAGGTCGGACCAGTCCTGGATCAAGTCCGGGGGTAGCTCCTCGAGCCACCTTCGAGCGGTGTCGGAGAGGAACAGCGGGAGTTGCCGGATGATGACGAGGTCATCTTTGGCTCCACCCAGCTGGCATGCCAGCCTAAAGTCGGCAAGCCAGAGCTCTGGCTTGGTTTCGCCGTTGTATTTGATCAGGCTGGTGGGTGGACGGAAACGCACGGGCAGGGAGGCCCGTCGGATAGTTCTTCCGAAGACTCGAGGCCCCGGTGGCTCCGGAGAACGACATCGGTCTTCGTCACTGTCGTAGCGCCCGCCTCGGTGAGCGCTGTAGCCTCGAGCCTCGGCATCGCCGCATCGACGTCGATTGTTCACTCGAGGGGGGAGGTCCTCGACGAGGCGTTCCCGAACCGGTCGTGGCTCGACCCGGCCCTGGGGCGCCTTGTTCTGGTGGACAGAGGCCTCCCGATTTTGTCGAGGGGGCGCTGCTTGCCGCTCAGAGGCAGCCCCTCGACGCCTCGAGGCCGAGCTCTCCGCCTGCTGGACGGCCGCAGTTTGGAGTAGCCCCTGGATTTCTTCCCTAATACGTTGTGCCTGGGGGGTCGATGGTGTCGGCATGTCGCGGAGCAGCATCGCGGCTGCTACAACATTCTGGCTGGCGCGGTTGAAGACTCGGGGTTCAACGTTCCCTTCCTCGACGATCTGCCGGTGGACCTCCCGGGCCCGCTCGCGAGCTCCTCCACCCTGAGGACGCCCTCGATCCCGCTCGAGGGCATGTTCAAGCTGCTGAAGACGCAGGCGCTCTTCCTCGAGCTTGCCGAGGAGCTCTCGGACCTGCGTAATCTGGACGTCGGGGGGTGGATCGGCTCTATCGGGATTTGGGGGGATGGCGTCTCGAGGTGGCGTGGCGTTGGCCCCCCTCCCTTCTTCGGTGTCTGCTGTGTCGTCGACGTCGTCCTGAAGGACGGTTTGCTCGTCGAGATGGAAGCACTCCCGAGTGGAGTCGTAACTCTCGTCGGGAGAGTCCGAGTCGAAGTCGGCGTGGTAGAAGTGGGGGAAGAGCCTGCCTGTTTCCTCCTCCTCCAGGCGCCGCCGTAACGTGCCCCACGTACGGGGCAGCTCTGGCTCGCCCAGTGAAGGGGTAGTGACGGGATCGATCGTCGCCCATGACGGCGTCCATGGAGACTCGTCGTAGGTATGTACTCGCTGCCCTGCGAAGGCAGAGTAGAGCCCGGTGCTGTTGCGGAGCCCATATGGGAACGGGTCGCGCGGTGGTGATGGGGTCGTAGGTGTCGGAGAAGCCACGGGAGCCTCCGGGGACGATGACGCAGAAGAGTCAAAGTCCCACTCGGGGAGACGCCTGCCCTCGGCCCACAAGCGTGGGTCAAGCGGACCCCTAGGAGAGGGGGCCGTGTCGCCAGCTGGGACCGAGGGAACGGTATCCGGCACCCCAGAGCTCGCACGACGGCGAGCGCGTCGAAGTCGCTCGCGCCTCCTCCTGATCGCAGGCCAGAGTCGCAAGCGGAGGGGCCGTCGTCTGATCCTAGCTGGCTCCGGTGCAGCGGAACTGCTGACGTCTAGGCCACGGGTGGAAGGAAAGACTACGAAGTCGCCCTGGTTCGTAGAAACGAACCCTAGACTGCCGAACCAGATGACGGTGCTGAACGGGAACGGTGGGATGGTGGAATCCATCTGAGAGAGTAGTTCGGAGTTGATCGGCACGCGAATCCCCCTACCCGGCGCGCCAACTGTCGGTGTTATGACCCGGGGGTCAAGACCACCAACGAGTAAATTTGTATATCGCGTGCTCCCTCTCTCAGACGTGATGCAAGATGGACACAAGATTTATCCTGGTTCGGGCAAAGAAGGCCCTACGTCCAGCGGGGGAGGATGACTTGTATTATCTCGCACCCAAAGCGTGCTCGTACAGGGGGGGGTACAAGCAGTGTTACACGGAGTCGGCCACCCGAGGGGTCGATCGAGCGGCGTGGTGTGTGTGTATGGCGTGGTCTAGGGTCCCTGAGAACCAAAGTCGGATCAGAGTCCTAGATGAGGGGGGAGCCGACCGAGAGAGACTCCGATCTCCTCTTGAAATCGGGAAAAAGAAGAAGTCCCGACAGAGAAGCCTGGAAAGAGAAGTCTCGAAAGGGCCCCCCTCATCATCTACCTCGGCGTCCCCCTTTTATAGATCAAGGGGGAGACTCGAGGGTACAGGGTCCTAATAGTAGAAGTATGGGCGGCGCATCCGCGGCACAGTGTTGGCGAAGAGACATCGAGCGCTGTGGCGGCGTGGTCTTCCCGTCCTTCAGGCGTCCCGGTCGTGGCATCAGTAGAAGTCGTCGCAGTACAGTATTCGCAGGCGGGCACGAGTCCCATGGCCGAAGCGGGACGGGGCGGATGGGACGTCTTCCGTACCGGAGTTGTTGAAGAGGAGGGGGTCGAGCCCTCGGTCGAGGGGGGGGGGTCGAGCCCCGTATGACTCTGTCACGTTCCCGAAGCCGTCGTCGAGGGTCGCACTATTCACTTTCCGAGGGGTACTGTAGAAGTCCGTACTTGCGTAGTGGCGGCAGTGGCGGCACAGTCGACGGGAGTCGGGGACTGGACGGGGAGTTGGTGGATTTGACAGTGGACGCAGGCGCCCATGTCGTCAGGTGGGTTTACTTTTACCCATGACGGAGTGGTTGGGTTACTCGAGCCCTCGTCCGCCGACGGTGCCTGGAAGGTCGAGGCGTCGACGGGTTGAGGGGGTCGACGTCGAGGTAGAGGCCGGGGGCTCGTTCGTCCGACCCCTCGTCCGTCGTCGAGGTGAGGCCGGGGGGTCGTTCGTCCGACCCTCGTCCGTCGTCGAGGTGAGGCCGGGGGGTCGTTCGTCCGACCCCTCGTCCGTCGTCGAGGTGAGGCCGGGGGGTCGTTCGTCCGACCCCTCGTCCGTCGTCGAGGTAGAGCCGGGCGAGTGGCTGGTTTCCGCAGTCGGTGTAGCGGGGGCCCTCGATCGATGGGCCGCGTCTTACCGAACAGTAGGCTGATCCTTGCCTTAAAATGGTTGCTATGTTTAGCGTTAATTTATCGAAGGGTTTAGGGTACCCCTTACCTTCGTACCTGACAACAGACTTAGGTTATGAACTTTAATTGTGCCTTTCTTGTTGTTTGATTTCTTTTGGTAATAATTTTCATTTTAACTTTGCTATGGTAGTTATCAACGTATATAAATGTAAATAAATAATTCACGAAATAAATTCGCCAGAGTTTCTCTTGTATGTGGAGCATCAACAATGACAAATAGAGACAACATAATATGATCCAACATATATTCATCCAAATAGCACAAGACAACCACATAGTTCACCATCATCACACAATACGAATAATCCATAATGTCCATACAATCCAAATGGTCCGTAAAGTCCATACAATTCAAATAGTGAACCAAAATAGACAACCACTAGCTCAACTCCACATTGTCACTGCCTCCTAGCCCTACCCTTACCCTTATCAAAAGGGTCGGTGCCTGGAGTGTAGAGAACTGGCGGACGTCGTCTCCTAGTTCCTAAAGGTTGCGAAGGCTGAGTCAGAGGAGCATCATCTAGCTGGGACGGTCCAAGTTCCTGATATCCGCCGTGGTCCTCTTCTTCCTCTGTGGCGTCACCTTGGAAAGTATCTTGAGTACCACGAGAGGAGCTCTGTCCGCCGTAACCTACAATGTCACGTATCAATTAAATGTGCATATAAGTACATTTACGTGTATTAAATAAAGACACTTAACTAGACGACATGTAATGAAAGTTTACCTCCGCGAGAAGAAGTTCTCTCCCTCTGTGTTCTCTGTGGACTCGCTACATACTCCATCGCCGCGCTAGTCCCGCAACCACAACGAGCCGCAGCTCGACGCAATCTACGTGCTAGCCTCTGTGATAACAACATAAGCATATTAAGCGTTGTGATATATGCATTTTCGACGAGATAGTCGTTGTGTCTATGAGTACTTACTCCTAGAAAGTTGTTGAGCGTAGCCTCGTCCACGTTTGTCCTTGGAAACCGATCAATTTCCACTACAGACTGTTTTAGCGCATTGCCCTGCAAAAAGAGACAAATTATAGTCATAATGGTAGTCATATACAACGCATTGCCATGAAAAAATTACATAACTTTTTTAAGATCACTTACCACTCGGTCCAAGACAGGTGCAGCCTCGACAATCGTCCCTTGTCTTGCTTCAAGATCATAGGACATGTCTTCGTCATCTGAAGAATCAATGTCTGCGTAGTCCGTATTTGTCCATTGAGTCTTCAACTTTGTTCGTGTCACTGTCCGGTACCAAGTTAGGTATTGGCGAAAGTTGTAGTCGTTGTGTGGCGTCTGGTTTTGATACACATTGTCATATTGATCTTCCCAAGCATCCATGTGCACTCGGTGTAGCGTCTCAAACTCCACCGTCTTTTTTTGTTTTTGACGATCAATCCTGAAACATGTGCACTATGTCAACTACATCAACTAAATCAACTATGTGACCTAGAATAACTATGTCAACTATGTCAACTAGAACAACTACATGGACTATGTCAACTAAATCAACTACATCAACTAAATCAACAAAATGGACTAGAAAAACTATGTCAACTATGTCAACTAGAACAACTACATGGACTATGTCAACTAAATGATCAACTATGTGACTCTCTGAGGAAGGTGGTACTTACTTGTGCAGCTCTACGGAAGTCGAATACGGCGGGACTGGCCACTCCTGAGTCAGGCCAAACTGTCGTGCCACTCTCTGAGGAAGGTGATATTCAACAGCATAGAAGCATATGAGCGGACATATTGTGACACCTTGTGTCAAGCTTGCATTAGGATCATCATTAGCCACTAAGCACATCATTTCATTGCATTCATGTTTGCATATGCTATCATTCCATGTGTGTGTTTATATGTTTTGAAACTAGAATTGAATAGGTGTTTTGTGCTTAATCTTGTGTTTAACCTGTTTAGTTAAACCTTGCTTTGCTTAGAGTAAAAGTGTGGTTTGTTTATGTTTAGTTACCCTGCTTAGTTTCATCAAATAAAAGAAAATGGAGAAGGAAATCAGAATCGAGACAGGCTGAGCACCACCCCTCGACCTCGACCCCCGCTCGATAGAAAGGTGATGGACCGAGGGTCCGAGCGAACGACCCCGGGCCAGAGGCTCGATCGGCCAGTCGATCGACGCCCCCCCTCGACTTCTACCCCTCGACTTCTACCCCTCGACTTCGACCCCTCGAAGTTACGAACCGAGGCTTGGACGAACGACCCCGCGCAGGAGGCTCGACCGAGTCGGAGGCTCGATCAGCCGATCGACCCTACCCTCGATATTGACCCCTCTCCCGCACACTCAACCGGACGCAAGTGCCGCGCACGCCCGCGCGCACTCACCCGACCGCGGCTGAGCCGTACGTCAGAGTCATCCGCCGCGTGGCCGACGATGCCTGACCACGGAAGTGGAACACGCCATCGCCGCCGCTTCGGCTCTGCACCGACATCGCTGTCGCCGCTCGCGCTGTCTCACTCGAATCTGAGTTAACGGCGCTAGGACCAAGTCGGCACCGCTTTTCCGTCGCTGACGTCCTGCTTCGCCGTGATGGAGATGAAGCTTACAGAGTTCATGAGGCTGTCCCAAGGGACCAGAACAGTGACAGAGTACCTCAGCAGTTTCAACAGGTTGGCTCGCTATGCCAGTGACTTTGTCAACATTGAAGCCAAGAAGATCGCTAGCTTCAAGAGAGGCATGAACGCCGCTCTTCTGTCCAAGATGGGAAACAGTCACCGCATCACCTTCAGTGACTTCATCAGCGACTGCTTGAACCAAGAGACCAATGACAACAGGTTGCTTGCAGAGACGCGTCGCCGCATCCCAGAAGGAGGATCCCACCAGAGTAGAGGTCCCAGTGCTTCAAGGCCAGTGTTTCGTCCACCACAAGTTGGTGCACGTTTCCGACCACCTCAAGGGAAGATGACCAATGCTCGTGCTCGTCCCGCATACCAGAGACCCTTCACTGCACCCCTGCAGCAGACTAAGGGTAAAGCCGCAGCACCTACAGTTGGAAGTCAGAAGATGCAATCTGTGGTAGGACCGTGCTTCAATTGCGGACAAACAGGTCACCTATCTCGCTTCTGCACGAAGCCCAGAAGGCAGTTCAGCTATCCCCAACAACTTTGCACAGGGAATGTTCATCATACCACCTTGGAGGAAGTACCAGAAGGTGAGCCCGTCACAGCTGGTACGTTTCTTGTTAATCAATGTCCTGCAGTTATCTTGTTTGATTCTGGAGCATCGCATTTTTTCGTTAGTGGGAACTTCGTGTTGCGAAGTCAACAGAAGGTGGTAGAATTGGAAAAGGAGTATCAGATTAGTGCAGCAGGAGCTGTCCTATATACTCGTAAAATGGTAAAGGATGTAGAAATTACCATGGGGACGGCATCGATACATGTCAACCTCATCGTAATACCTGAGCTAGGTCTAGATGTAATCCTTGGTATGGAATGGATGAAAGCTTGGAAAGTGCATCTAGATATCGCCTAACGAGCAGTATCTATCACCAACCCACGGAATGGAGTTACCTTTGGAATCTTCTTACCTAAGAACCCAAATCTGCTTGGAGTTATGTTTGCTATCACTGCAGAGTTGTTGGATAAGATTCCTGTAGTGTGTGAGTTTCCAGATGTGTTTCCTGATGATCTTCCAGGGTTACCCCCAGATCGAGATGTCGAGTTTGCTATAGAGCTAGCTCTAGGAACAGCACCTATATCCAGGAGACCATATAGGATGCCACCCAACGAGTTAGCCGAACTCAAGAAACAACTCCAGGAGTTGCTGGAAAAAGGTTTGATCCGACCGAGTTGTTCACCTTGGGGATGTCCCGCCATCTTTGTGAAAAAGAAGGATAAAACCTTAAGAATGTGCGTGGACTATCGCCCTCTCAATGCAGTTACCATCAAAAACAAATATCCGTTGCCGCGGATTGATTTGTTGTTCGATCAGTTGTCTAAGGCTAAAGTGTTCTCCAAGATAGATCTACGATCTGGTTACCATCAGATTAAGATCAGAAAAGAAGATGTACCTAAGACCGCTTTCTCCACAAGATACGGTCTCTATGAATATCTAGTGATGTCTTTTGGATTGACAAATGCGCCTACGCATTTCATGTACTTGATGAACTCCGTGTTCATGCAAGAGTTGGATAAGTTTGTGGTAGTTTTCATTGATGACATCCTGGTATATTCGGAAAATGAGAAGGATCATGCAGAACAGCTGCGAGTAGTGCTGAAACGGTTAAGAGAGCATAAGCTTTATGCCAAGTTTAGCAAGTGTGAGTTTTGGTTGACCAAAGTACCTTTTCTGGGTCATATCTTATCAGCTGAGGGTATCTCAGTGGATCCCTCAAAGGTGCAAGAAGTTATGAATTGGAAAGCACCCGTTAACATGCATGAGGTTCGCAGCTTTTTAGGATTGGCCGGATACTACCGTCGTTTTATCCCGAACTTTTCTAAGATAGCTAAACCTATGACGAGGTTAACACAGAAAAACAAGAAGTTTGAATGGAGCGCAGATTGTGAAACAGCGTTCCGTACCTTGCAGACACTGCTAACGACTGCACCAGTTTTAGCACAACCAAATTTGGAGGAACCTTTTGATGTGTTTTGTGATGCATCAACTATTGGATTAGGATGTGTGCTAATGCAGAATGGAAGAGTCATTGCTTATGCCTCACGACAACTCCGATCTCATGAGGAGAATTACCCGACACATGACTTGGAGTTAGCAGCAGTCGTGCATGCTTTGAAGATATGGAGGCATTACTTGATGGGTAATCTGTGCCATATCTTCACGGACCACAAAAGTTTGAAATACTTGTTTACCCAGTCTGAATTGAATATGAGGTAGAGAAGATGGTTGGAGCTAATCAAGGATTATAACTTAGAAGTGCATTATCATCCTGGAAAAGCAAATGTTGTAGCAGATGCTTTGAGCCGCAAGTCTCATTGCAACTTGTTGCAACCCTTGTTAGAAGATGGTTTTGATCTAATGCACCCTTCGGTCATAAATAATATTGTTATCTAGCGCACCTTGGATAGTGATATTATTGAAGGACAGAAATCGGATAAAGAGCTCGTACAAATCAAACAAAGGTTGGAAACCAGTGAATCTCTGAATTTCAAAGTGGATCAGAAAGGAGTCCTATGGTTCAATCAGCGTTTGGTAGTACCTAAGGATCAAGTCTTGCGAGAAGGGATTCTCAATGAAGCACATAACTCAAAGTTGTCGATCCACCCTGGTAGCAGTAAGATGTATCAAGACCTGAGGACAAGGTTTTGGTGGTCTAAGATGAAGTTGGATATCGCAGAATATGTCGCAAAATGTGATATGTGTTGTCGCATCAAGGCAGTGCACATGAAACCTGCCGGGTTGTTACAACCTCTTTCTATACCTGAGTGGAAGTGGGAAGATATCAGTATGGATTTCATCACAGGTTTACCTGCTACTCAGAAAGGAAATGACTCGATATGGGTTATCGTGGATCGGTTAACAAAGGTCGCTCACTTCATACCAGTCAAAGTTACACATCGACCACATCAGTATGCCGAGCTTTATGTTCAGAATATCTTAAGGTTGCATGGTATTCCTAAGATTATCATATCCGTGCAGTTACATAAAGAGTTGGGAACAAAGTTGATTCGAAGTTCCGCTTATCACCCTCAAACAGATGGACAAACGGAACGAGTAAATCAAGTGTTGGAAGACATGTTGAGAGTATGTGTTTTATCAGCAGAAGGATCATGGGAGAAATGGTTACCTTTGGCGGAGTTTTCTTATAACAACAGTTACCAAGAAAGCATTAAGATGGCACCGTTCGATGCTTTGTATGGACGCAAGTGTAGAACCCCTGTCAATTGGATTGAATCAGGAGATAAGGGATTCTATGGTACGGACTATGTAAAAGAGGTAGAAGAAATAGTCCGCACTGTTCAACAACATATCAAGGCAGCTCAATCTCGACAGAAAGGGTATGCAGATCAAAGGAGAAGACCTTTGGAGTTTCAAGTTGGTGATTATGTGTATCTTAAGGTATCACCAATGAGAGGCGTTCATCGCTTTGGAGTTAAGAAGAAGTTAGCACCCCGATATGTTGGACCTTATCAGATCATCGCAAGGAAAGGTAAAGTGGCTTATCAAGTATAGTTACCCCCAGAGATGAGTTCTATCTTTCCAGTGTTCCATGTATCACAGTTCAAGAAGTGTCTTCGAGTTCCAGAAGAAGAATCTGTTCCAAGTTCAGACATCGTGATCAGCTCAGACTTGGAATACTTTGAGAAACCAGTGAAGATCTTGGATACAAAGACAAGAGTCACCAGGAATCGAGAAGTGAAGACGTTCAAAGTTCTTTGGAGTCATCATGGTCCCCATGATGCAACCTGGGAGACCGAAGCCTACCTAATCGCAAACTACCCGCCTTTTATATGAAATGGTACTAAAACTCAAATCTTGGGACGAGATTTCGTTAAGGGGGGAAGGGTTGTGACACCCTGTGTCAAGCTTGCATTAGGATCATCATTAGCCACTAAGCACATCATTTCATTGCATTCATGTTTGCATATGCTATCATTCCATGTGTGTGTTTATATGTTTTGAAACTAGAATTGAATAGGTGTTTTGTACTTAATCTTGTGTTTAACCTGTTTAGTTAAACCTTGCTTTGCTTAGAGTAAAAGTGTGGTTTGTTTATGTTTAGTTACCCTGCTTAGTTTCATCAAATAAAAGAAAATGGAGAAGGAAATCAGAATCGAGACAGGCCGAGCACCACCCCTCGACCTCGACCCCCACTCGATAGAAAGGTGATGGACCGAGGGTCCGAGCGAACGACCCTGGGCCAGAGGCTCGATCGGCCAGTCGATCGACGCCCCCCCTCGACTTCTACCCCTCGACTTCGACCCCTCGAAGTTATGAACCGAGGCTTGGACGAACGACCCCGCGCAGGAGGCTTGACCGAGTCGGAGGCTCGATCAGCCGATCGACCCTACCCTTGATATTGACCCCTCTCCCGCACGCTCAACCGCATGCACGTGCCGCGCACGACTGCGCGCACTCACCCGACCACGGCTGAGCCGTACGTCGGAGTCATCCGCCGCGTGGCCGACGATGCCTGACCACGGAAGTGGAACACGCCATCGCCGCCGCTTCGGCTCTGCACCGACATCGCTGTCGTCGCTCGCGCTGTCTCACTCGAATCTGAGTTAACGGCGCTAGGACCAAGTCGGCACCGCTTTTCCGCCGCTGACGTCCTGTTTCGCCGCCGCAGACCTGCCAGCCGCGCGTCGTGCCGTCGTTTCGCAGTAACGCCGCCGCAGTGCCGCGTCCGATCAGCGTCCCGCCTTGTCTCTTTCGCAATCAAGTGCGAATCCGCGCTAACGGCGCGTCGACCAAGTTTTGATCCGCTCTGCGCCGCCTGCCGCCAGCACGGCAGCGCCGCTGCTACCACCGCACCATCGCGTCACGTCCCCTCTGATCGCGCCGGTCGGCCATGACCAAGCAAGGAGGAGCGCCTATACCTCCTCTACCTCCCACACTCATCCACACTCATCCGCACTCGTTCAATCGCTCGCAGTTCTCTGCCTTCATTGCACCAAGAGCTCCAAGCACCGCAAGCGCCCTTTCTCAAATCCACCACCACCCAAGCTCCTTTGCTCAATCCCTCTCGTTCTAGCCTTCGCTTGTGCCCCGCACCCACGCTGCTCGCCTCTATTTCACCAGCCGTGGACTCCAGTCGCCGGAACGTTCTCGCCGTTCTTCGACTCCGAGTCACCACCGCACCGATCAACCAGCGTTCACCATTCGCCGTCTCGTCTCCGACGCCTCCATCTTCGTGGAAGCTTCACTGGAGTTAACCGAGGTGAGAACGCCATTCCTCTAGCTTCAGTCCGACCCGTGTCGTCACAGCACCGTTGGCCGTGCGCCATTGCCGCCGCCGCGGAGCTTGCACGTGGACAGGTTTCCATAGAGCCTCTCTGGCTCAGCTAGCCCTCGAGCCGCACTCACCACATCACCACGATGCTCACGCACCACGGCGCCGAGCTTCGCATCGCCGGTGATCACCTCGCCATGTCGCACCGTCGTGCTGCGCCCCCACCGCACACCATCGACCCCTCTTCACGGTCGCGTCGGTTCAACCAACACCACCAGTGGATGCGCGTAGTCATCCCGAGCCTAGCACAACCAACCCCACCGCCGGAGACTTCACCATCGGCAAGAACACGTTGATCAGCACCGTTCTCTGTTCCGCTCGACGGTGGATGGACCTCGAGTAATCGAGGGTCATGCCCGTTAGTTGCCTCGAGTGCCTCTGTGTGCCTCGAGCCCGTTCCCGAAATGATTTCCTATTCTGTTTTCAGTGATGTATGCCATGCTTGTTTGTTTATATCTAGAGTTTGGTGAAATTAGTTTTGTTAGACTCTGTATGTTATGCTCTGTCTGTAGTTATATATATATAATTATGTTTCTAAGTATAGCTTCTGTTAAGTTTAAGTTATAGCCTGTTTACCCTGTTTGTTAAGTAGCTCTAGTTCTAAGTAGCTTTGTGGTAGTTCTTTGGTTGTATGCTTAGAATCTCTGTTAGTATGTAAATCTTGTTAAAGCATCATCCCTGCACCATTCAGTTAT
The DNA here is from genome assembly GCA_022036555.1 of Microstegium vimineum. NCBI lineage: Eukaryota > Viridiplantae > Streptophyta > Magnoliopsida > Poales > Poaceae > Microstegium > Microstegium vimineum. Next base: position 43,411,772 of record CM039131.1, on the reverse strand, counting down.
TTATTTATGCATTGCAATCATTTAGGATCCATGGAGGAACATCAGGAGCCCACAGAGACAGAAGTCCAGGAGGTACAGGAGCTGTACGAGGAGTACCAAGAGCTCGACACTAACCTTCCTGAGTGCCCTGACCACCAGCCCTCCACCTTCTCTCAAGGCAAGCCCCGGAGCATTCTTAAGCCTCCCAGTTTTTACAATTTAATCTACTTGAGTATTTTATACTATGATGCATTAGGTGATAGGAGTTGTTTGAATCCTAAATTGATGCATTACCTTCCTTGATTATTGTTTTACCTACCTTGTTACCCTGTTAATAAGAAGTAAAAGCAACCGCTTAGCATGCTTAGAAGTAATGGTTACCTTTCTTTTTATGTTTCGTATTATCACTTGTGGGTAATACTATCACGGTTGGCTATATTTTGTGCTATCGTGGAAAGAACCTATGGTAGTAATGAAATACGGTCAACTGGAAGGCAAGTGCACCAAGTGGTCAAGACTTGGGGGCAGTCCGTCCGTTGGATCGTGTAGGTTTGTACACGATGGTGGCCCTCTTACATCTTTGAATGCGCCCTTTCACATAGGGGCCGTTGTGAGTATCGACCCGAAGCCGAGTAAACACTGTCCGGGCCGGAGCTCGCTCTGCTGTGAGCACCCTCTAGACTGTAGATACGATCTGCCCCGTGGTGGCCATCTATTTTCTACAATTGGGTGGACCAATGCAAGCCCGCGTCAATTACCACCTGGACTTTGTTGAGCGGTAACCTAATGCTGACCCGATGGGGAAAGTATGGGCGTGTGTTAAAGGTAATCTTACCAGCTGGTGTATATCGATTCGAATTGCCGCCCCCCACTGGATATGGGGGATTATGCTGAGCTTCACCACGGTACAACTCCATGTGACATCGTAATGGTTCTACTAAAATATTGATGAAGGAACTAGATATATGTTATTATATTGTTTGAGTAGATCAAGTGTGTGCTCTAGTATAGATGCAATAACCTAGAGATAATTAGTAGGATAAAAGATGACTGCTCACCGCATCATTAAAGTGAACTCCTTTAACTTAAGCATTTCTGCAAAGTAAAGCTTACCCAACTCCAGATACAACCATGCATATCCTTGGAGTCTTTATTTTCAGTTAGACGGGTAAGTCTAGCTGAGTACATTCCCGTACTCAGGGTTTATCCCGTTTGTTGCAGATGGCCAAGTATACTTCGGCTATTGTAAGCAGTGTCTCTATCCTTTCGAAGGAGAAGAGGAGTAGGCCTTGGGCAAGGTCTTCTACAAGCTCATCTTTTGCTGTTGTCGGACCTGACATTGTGGGCACCCCTATCTTTTAAAACTTCAAGTTCAGTTTCAAACAATGTTTTATTTGGCCACAGGTGTTGTGGCGTAAGAACTACTTTTATTTGGAACAATGTGTTGTAATAACTTTATTTCGTACTTTAAGTATTTTCGGTTGATTTGTGGCTCGTTCGAATGTGTATCCCTGAATGTACGCGATCCTGAGTTGATGTAAGAAATCCTTCGAGATTTCCGGACTACCGGGATTATATGGGCTCAAGTGTTCCAAGTGGTAGTTAAATCAGCTACCTTAGCACTTGATCTCTTATAATTTGGGCGGTTCCGTCACACATATCATCATGTACAGGTCCTCGTCCGCGCCACACATGTTGCTTAAGCCAAACTGTTGCATACTTAGTTTCTTGTACGGCTCCCAAGTGACCTAAAAAAAGAGCAATTGAAGGGCGTAAGTTGCAACAATCATAAGGTATAAGAATGAATGAATAACAATATGCAATGAACTCACCATCGAAGCTGTAAGATCATCCAGCTCGTTGGTGTACTGAAGGTACGCACGTTCTATCCTCGAGTAGGGGGCCGTCACCTGGTCGTACAGATGTGCATATGTAGGAAGACGGCGAGGGTTGTGTACCGCGAACCAAGGCCGAGGTGTCTGGAGTGTAGGCCGGCCAACCGGTATACGAGACCACATCCACAGCTGAAGAAGGTACACACAACCCCCAATTGAAGAGTTCCTCGCACCTCGTCGACAAGCCTCGCAAAGGTGGCGATATAGGAACGCCAATTCTGCAGAATCCCAGCTGTATGTGCCTGCAGTGTCCCAATTACCCAAGCAAGGGAGGTACATCCATGACGTTGTGTCTCCTGTCGCGTCAGGGAAGAGAACACACCCGAACAAGTGCAACACCCAAGCTCTGCAGTAGGACCCAACTGTGGCATCGTCTGCGTCATTCGGACACGCACCAAAGGCAGCCCTGAGCCAAGGAATGGACACACCTGTGCCGCGAGAATGCGTCGCCTATGGAGGTAGTGGTCTCCCAAGGAAGGCCTCCATTCTGTCCCTCCAACCTTCAGACCGGTAGTGCCCGATGACAGGAATACCTCTAATGGAGAGACCAAGCCACTTCTGCATGTCCTCAAGACTGATAGTCATCTCTCCACAAGGTAGGTAGAAGCTATGAGTTTCCGGCCTTCACCTACAGAAGGTAGATAAGTAAAGATGTTAGTTACATTTCAAAGAAACAGTGTGTAGTAATGAATTAGTATTGGATATGGTTATACCTATCGACCAAAGCTGAGATCGCCGCGGGGTTGATGAGAGGCAACCCACGACGAACCTGATACGATACAACGTCTAGTCCAGCCCTCTCTAGTAAGGGCGTGTACCTTTCGTCGTACCGCATCTCGTGGAACTTGTCATGGGTTCGAGGATGAAGAGGGGCCAGCACCTGCAACCATTACAAGTGTTTTAACGTAAGTACCACAAATTTAGCTCATATGCTTAAGCAAGATAAACTACAGTAATTACCTCCCCCTCGGAAATGCGTCGTCCTCGGTGGTTCTCCTCGTAGTACGGATCGAGGAGGTCGAAAGTCGTCATCCTGTTGGAGGAAAAGAAAATTGTCAGTAAGAAATTAAATTACATGCATAAATATTAGAAAGCGAACAAAGAGTAAACATTTATAAATACTAGAAAGCATATATATATAACTATTGTCACCTGGCTAGGCGCCCAAGTCTGCCACATTTGCTACATTGGTTTTGCTCGGGATCAGTAACAAAGGGTGTTGCTGTACCCCTCCTTGTTCTTCCTGAAACCTGATCCATGACCATCTTGTATCTCGTCCTCTTCCTAGTCCCACGTTTGTCCCAACGAGCACCTGGGTCCGCAATGTATCTCAGGCCATGGTATGGTGGCCACTGCTCCTCCTCTAGGTAAGGCTCGAAACGGGGAGCCCAAGTAAGTACAAGGCTGTCAACACTTAGCTCCCATGGCATCCTACTCACATATGCATAGTTGCGATGTTGAGCCGCTGCAATGTAATGAGAACATGGAAAGTGGTACTGCCTTGGTTTCCCACACATGCATGAGAAATTACTAAGAACCACAATATAAGCCCTTGAAGGCCGAACCTCACCATCGGAGGTTGTCCAACTCCTTTCTATGACCTCATACTTTCCCGTGCTATGGTCAAAGCAATGAACTTCATGTGTTCTAGCCTTCTCCTTTGCCCTATCAAAATGGTGTTTTGGTTTAGGTGCCCACATCTGATTCTTGCTCTGTAGTGCCATTGCTGATGCATGCCGGTCATTGAACCATGCAACACACCTAAAAAAGTAAAGGACACAATGGCATTGACAGGCATGGCCCGTATACCCTTGAGCACACTATTAAATGACTCGGCCATGTTGCTAGTTTGAAATTCATACCTCCACCCGCCATCATCATAGGCCCTTGACCATTTATATTTTTGACTCATCAAATCATGTAGCCACTGCCTACCTTCTGCATTTGTTGCTGTCTTTAGCAGCTCCAACTTCTCTTCGAAGTAGCAAATCTCAAGCATGCGAGCAACCTCCTCGAACAGGTGGAAGTTGTCCTTTGAACTGTCCTTCCGAAGTAAATTCTCTGCAAGGTGGCGAGTGCACCAGCGGTGATGCAATGGTGCATACCCCGGAATCTGCTCCTGTACGGCACTAAGTATGCCCTGGTGTCTGTCAGATATGACACCAACCTCTCTCCCAGGGCCTACAACATGTATCCGAACAAGCCGCAAGAACCAACCCCAGCTGTCTTTGTTCTCCCTCTCTACCAAAGCGAATGCTAATGGAACCAATGCATTGTCCGCGTCACAACCAATGGCTATCAACATTGTGCCCATGTACTTGCCAAGAAGAAAAGTACCATCAATGGACAACACAGGACGACAATGCCTAAAGGCTTGGACACACTGAGGAAAGCACCAGAATGCACGGAAGAATATCTCTCTGCCGTCCTTCCATTCATTTGGTTTTGGGATGTACTCGTAATGCATGCCCGGATTAGCTACCTTGATTGCATTGAACAATGCAGGCAGCTTCTCGTACCCTTCCTCCCAATCACCATATATCATCTTCCAGGCACGTTGCTTTGCTCTCCATGCTTTGCCATAGCTCACCTCATACTGAAAATGCTTCTCAGCTAGGTCCATGAGCGCCTTCACTCTCAAATTAGGTTGTTTCTGCAGTGTTGTGTAAAATTTTCTAGCAATAAGGGTAGAGGTCAACTGTTGATGCTTCTCTTTTAGATCTGTCGTTGCACAAGTATGTGGACCTACAATTTTGGTGATCTTAAACTTCTCACTGTCCTTCTGTTTCCTCGCGCATACCCTCCAATTACAATCATTTTTCTAACATACCACTGTGTAACGGCGCTCCACATAAGAATGCTGCACCTTGAACGGCCTTTTACGTTTCACAGAATACTCCTGTAACCACCTTCTCAATGTTGGCAAGTCCTTGAAGATCATGCCCTTGAAAATTTCTATGTTTTCCCCATCATCAGGGGCCTCTAGCAACTCTTCTTCTCTTGCTACTGCATAAGCACCATGAGAGTGTCTGAGATCGCTAAATTCATGCACTAGTGGATCAACATCGGGACAACACTGCCTCATGAGCTCAATCTCTTGTTCACTCAATACAGCCACAGGACGTTCATCATCGGAACGAACAACTCTTGTGGTCCCATAAGGCTCCTCTCCATCATCAATCTGAACATCAACACTATTAGATGCGAAGCCTGTATGCACCTCAGTGGATGATGAAGGCACACGACGACAACCAACATTATCAGGAATGTCTCCTACATTTAAATGAGGATGTCATCATTGGAATAACATATTACAAGGGTGGATAAGAAAAGGTAAAGTGTTACTACAACACTTACTTGGATGATTTTGGGTCAAAGGGATCTCCTGAGGGGCCGTAGCAACATGAGGTGCAACAACATTAGGGCATATTCCAACCTCATTTGGAGCGGATTGCGCATCGGGCACCACAACCACATCTTCCACATGCACCTCTGGATTGTGTAACGGAGGATCACATGGTAACGGATCATATTGTGGTGGTGACAAGCCATGAGGGGACGAATGCCCAATAGGGGATGAATGGCCAAGAGGAGTTGGCTCATTGGAGAGCTTCCGCACAATCAAATCCAAACATTGAAATTCACTCTTCATCACAGTATTGACATATGTCTCCCATTGAGCCTCTGATGAGATTGGGACCAACCGCCTAAATATTTGGCCTGATTTACCATGGTGAACTACTCCCTCAACTGATATGACATTTTCAATGGAATTGCAATGAAGTTCATCACAAGCCCTAGCAAACAACTCCAAAAAAAGCGGTCGCTCATCGAACATCAAAGGCACCCTTTGCATTCCAACTAAGGTGATATTACCAAAACCATCTTCCGCTTCCTCCACTCTTCCTCCATGATACAGGGTCACTAGGTTATCCATCTAGTTGATATGCACAACACGAAAGTTCTTATTATGGGTAAACTAAATTATCAATGGCCTAACTATACACACACACATATATATATATATACATATATCTATTTAGCTATAAATTTAGCAAACTAACTATCTATCTATGAACTTATCAATCTATCTATGTAGCAAAATAACTATCTATCTATCTATCTATCTATCTATCTATTTGTCTATCCATCTATTTAGCATACTATATATATATATATATATATATTTGTCTATCTATTTAGTTACAAACATAACTATACATATACATATATATACATATACATATATCTATTTAGTTACAAATTTAACAAACTATCTATGTATTTGTCTATCTATCATCTAAATTTGTAACTAAAATTTCGAACTACAATTGCTAACTAAAAACACAAAACTAAAAACACTTAAAAAATTACCTAACAAAAAAGGGATGGCGGCGGACGGCGGACGACGGCGGACGGCGAGGCGCCGAGACAGAGAGCGAGAGAGAGAGACTGAGCGGGCGCCGAGCTCGGCGCCGCGGGCTATATCCTAGCTCGGCGCCGTGGGGCGTGGCGCCGAGCTCGGCGCCGTGATCTGTGGCGCCGAGCCCCCAGCCACGTCAGCTGCCACGCTGGCTGCGGGCTCAAAGCTCGGCCCCGGCGGCGCCGAGCTGTGTTACCTTGGGCCCCTGGGTCCATTTCTGCAATTAGTTCCTTCAGAGGTCCAAACGTGAAAAAAATTCAAAGAAAGGGCTAGATTGTAAAAATTTAGGCCTTTCCACTGCCTTTTTTCACCATATATAAGCGATGTAGAATGGGCTACAACAAACATCATGTCCAAAGTTCAGCGAGAAAAACAAGTTTACATCGTATAAGACGTGGTGCTAAAAAAGCATGGCACGGTATAGTTACAACGTAAACTAAACAACTACCTAAAGAACCGTGACCTATGACATGCCCCACGGCGCCGAGCTGTGTTACCTCGGGCCTCTGGGTCCATTTCTGCAATTAGTTTCTTCAGGAGTCTAAATGTAAAAAAAATTCAAAGAAAGGACTAGATTGTAAAAATTTAGGCCTTTCCACTGCCTTTTTTCACCATATATAAGCGATGTAGAATGGGCTACAACAAACATCAGGTCCAAAGTTTAGCGAGAAAACAAGTTTACATCGTATAAGATCGTATAAGACGTGGTGCTAAAAAAGCATGGCACGGTATAGTTACAACGTAAACTAAACATCTACCTAAAGAACCGTGACCTATGACATAACGACCTCTGATCACAAAACAAACAAGCCCAAAGCTTGTTGGGCCGTCGTCTTCCTGCGATTTACCAGAACGTGCCCCTGACTTTGTGGTAGAGAATCTTGGGCAGCCTCCATAGCGAAGCCCAAAAAAAAGAAAAATTGACGGGACTTCTGCCAACCACATGGTGCAGTTGTCCACTCGTCGCTCTTTCATCCGATCAATCTCTGGATGCAGTGTGTGGATTCAAGCTGTTTTACGTTCTGGCTTCTACACCGCACGCGCGTGCAGGTGCCCGTTTTACATCTCTGGATGTTTGGGTTTCCGTGGTCCTTGTTTATTTTTATATAGTACTTGCTAAAATTTAGTATCTGAAATTTAGTTTTTTAAGCGATGGTTATTGTATATATTTTTAATATTAAAATTAAGTAAGTTTAAGCACAATTTACATTTTTTTTGTTCCGAGAATAAAAACCCTTTAGATAAGACCACAAATTCTGCCAAAATTGATTTGTGTTGGCACAAAGATAATTATTCCCTCCATCCCAAATTACAATATATTCCAAGAATTTTAAAAAAAATCAAAGTATATTTGACCAAAAATTATAGAAAAAATTATAAAGATTTATGACATTAAGTAGATATATTATGAAAATATAATTGATAAAGAATCTAATGATACTTAGTTGACATCATAAATGTTATTGTATTATTATATAATTTTAGTCAAACTTGAGATATTTTGACTCTCCAAGATTTTTAATATGTCTTATAATTTGGGATGGAGGGAGTAACAATTAATAATTGTTTTTATAGTTGGTCAAAGGACAAAATAAATGATATGTTATGATACAATGATAAATACCAAATCACAAAAATATCTATCTACTTCTACTAGTCGGTGGCCAATGAAAAATTGAAGTGGCTACTCTTTTTCGGACATGGAAACCAGGCTTGATATACCCTAGTCCTACTCCCCTCCATATACCAAAATAGGTGTCATTCATGCTGATCGAATTTGTCAAGTTTACTAGATTTGTAGAAAATATTAACAATATGTGTTTCTTTAAATAAATTTATTATAACAATAGATTTAAAGAACTATCTAATGATACAAATATTAATACTTTATATATATATATATATAGCAAAACTTACACGTGCATTGCACCGAGGCATACAATTTATTGTCTGATATACTAGTAACATGACTAACCATTATGTGGTCATCTAAGGCTATTTATCTTTTGCTTGATTTAAATATCAAGGTCAATAATTAAATGTATGTGCAATAAAGTATTGACCTCATATAAGATTATTATATCCACCTATTGTGAGCCTGACAAATATGAAAAGCAAACTACACATTCCCTGGCAGAGGATCACGCGCACGTAGTTGACTGACCCGGCCTTTTGGCTCCAAGCGGCACTGCCGAAGTGCCGAGTGGACACCGCGTACCCCATTGTTCGGGTCGGAGACCTGGAAAGCCGACACGCTATTGGAGGTCTTGCCTGTGATGCGCCAGTTGTCACGACCATTTCAAACCTGCAACTTCAAGTGAACTGCGATAGGACAAAAGTACAGAAAAATAAACGTAGGAGAACAGATTATTTAGCGGGAACAAGAGTCCAGTAAATAAAAGGTATACAAGTTCGTTTGAAGCATTAGCTTTTTTTTTATAAAAAAAAACAAATTTGTTGCGAAATCCAAGTTTCTAAAGAGGACCTTAGTACCTGTACTGGATCTATCATCACCAGCCCACAGGGCCCACTGTTTGAAAATGCATTTGGGCCTCACATATACATGAGACATTAAAGTCTCAATACTTTGTGGTAATACTCGGTATCTGGTCTCTAGTGTGTCTTGACTCGTTCCGACGACTTGCACACTGACGCGAGGTGTGTTCTTCTTATATATATACTCAATATACACTTATAGTGCCATAGGGGTTTTCGGTTGTTACTGGAACAGAAAACGGAAGCAAATCTCCAGAGGTTCAGAGTTAAGACCTCAGAGTGCTCTCGGCGTCCCGGGGGATGACAGCCCTCTCAAGTCTCAACCAAATATCCCAAGGTACGCATTCGATTCGGCGGAATTCCCTTGCTGCTTAAGGCTAGTTAATTACTGGGTTTATCCTCCACAGACCACAATTCAGTTACCAGTCGATATTCTCTTTGACTCGTTACTAGGTTCATGCCCGTGCGTTCCTACGGGATATCTAAATTTGTGTAAAAAAAATACGGATCGCACCATAAGATAAGAATACTATAAGATTATAAGCACGTAAGTTAAAGTGAAGTTTAATAAAAAAAAGTCTAAAAATGGGCTTATATTTTTTTTTGCAAAAAAATCTAAAAATCTCCTATCTAACGGTTTGACAAATGGGCTTGGCATTTTTGTTAACTTGGCAAACACCAGGTGATATTTGACATATATACCAAACTGCAGTTCGTTTGGCAATCCCCCCACGCGCTACTCTTACGGGATATTTTCTTCTCGCGCGTACAAAAATAAGACCTGTGCATAGTCATTCTGAACACAATCAAGGATTCAAATGGTGAAAAAAATTAAATGAAGCAGTTTGCACCCGACTTTCTACTCATGTGGATTAAATCGTGTTTGAATGACTATTGTACTAACTACAGAGCAGGGTTTCCCTAACCGTTTCGAAACCGGTAACCACCGGCGAGCGGTTGGGCGGTTACCGACAGTAGCCGCCCAAACCGGTCCCAAACCGAACGGTTTGGATTTTGAATTCAAATCACGCAGTTCATTCGGTTTGGGACCGGTAACCGGTCGGTTCGGGCCGGTTACCGTCCGGTTTGATCGGAAACCGGTCCAAACCGCCGGGTGGCCTTTTTTTCTTGAAAAAATCAATTTTTTCTGCATGACCTTTGCACATAATGATGTAAATAGAACACACAATTCATAGAAAAATAGTGTGACACAAATGGACAACCCATCGAAATATTATAGTGATGCACTAGCCACAAATTGACGACGGAAATAACGTAGTTCACCGTTACAACAACAAATCGTCCATGGAAATACCTTGTGTCGTAGACATGCGAACATCATGGTCACTGGCGTTGAATATATGGGAAGATCCTGTTTCGGCACCCCTCCTCATACTCCGCGGTGGACATTAGAGCGATACCACGCGACTGGAGCCCGGCCTTGTAGTCTATCCATGATTGACCCGTCCAATGAGTTGTGGTCTCCCATTCCTGCACTAACATGTTGTAGAAATCCGGGTCTTGCCATTCGTAGACCCATCTAGTGGCCGGCTGCGTGCTGATGTCAGGAACGGGGTAGGTATAACCACCACCGTACGATGTATCACTGTACGAGGAAGAGGAGTACTGTAGCGTGCTGTAGGAGTCCGTCGAGTCGTAAGCTCTCCTCTGCGATTCCGGCTGCCCATGGTCGCGATCCTGAGTAACATGTGTGAAGTCCGTCTCACCTGCAGCCGACCATAATTAGTACTAGTGAATAGTCATAGACATAAAAAAAATGTCTGTAACAATCGATACCTGTGAAACGAAGTCCACCAGCATCACCAACACCACTACCACCAGCACCATCTGCAGAACCCCCAGCCCCACCACCACCACCAACAACAACAAAAAACAGCAGTAGGTGGAGCAGCTCCAGGGTCATCGTCACCACTATGACCGTCTCCACTGTCATTTGCTGAGCTGCTGTGATCGGACTCCTGGTTCCGTGGACTTTCCTCACCCTCCTCGCCATCATCTGTCGAATCATCGCTGGTGACAGGTTGTTGCACTCGCTTCCCCTTTCGTTTCTGGCTTTTGGGGTCGTCCTGCCTAGGTCCCGTCTGGTATTTTCTTTTGTCAAGATGCGTGTCACCCACATGTCTACGGGCCCAATCACTGATGGGCCCAAGATCGTCGGGGTCCACTTGGTCTCTGTCATCACAAAGAATGAATCATATTATTAAAAGTATGGTTCGTTAGTGGCTAACAAAGTACATCAACGTACCTCACGATATGGGACGGAAGAGGGATGTCCGTTTCTTCATCCTCTTCGTCGAGAACTGGAGCCTGGTTGGATCTGCCATACTCCATCCAGTCTCGAATCGGATTATCCCTTTCGTAAAAGGATATCTGCGTGAACTGGTCAATTAAGTCTTCTTCCTCACGCCTAGGTGGTCCGAAGGCATCCGCGAGTCGCAGGCGAAGGTTGTAGTTCACATACACTAGCTTGTTCATTTTTTTGTGGGACAAGCGATTCCGAACCTTCGTGTGCACTAAGGCAAATGTACTCCAGTTGCGCTCGCATCCACTGGAGGATACACATTGTGCAACAAGCCTCAACGCAAGTTTTTGTAGATTTGGAGTGCTCCTGCCGAACAACAACCACCATTGAGCTACAAGTGGAACCCATTATGTTAGGTATGCGCTCAAAAAGACAAAAAAATGAGTTCAAAAGTACTCTTACATGGGGTTGTCTTGGGGTCCGTGGCCATTTTAATGGCCAGCTCACTGCCAAACTCCCCAAGGTGTAGGCGGAATGTTTTCTGCCTCCTGTAATGCCAAGACAGCGGAATGCACATCTGTCATTTTCCCAAATGCTTCCTTGAGGCCACCAAACATTTGCGGAGTTGGATTGTAACGGTATACAAGCCTTGGGTTGAGGACAGCAGCTGCAACATACGATGCACGACAAATTAGCACATGGATTTTAACAATGGTTGTGATCGCACCTGGGCCCACATGCGTGCCATAGTACACGTCCGCAATCCTGCCATCCATGATAGCCTTGTACTCAAGCCATGTTGATACATTTGTTCCAAAGAAGGTCTGCATCTCCTTTTTGCACTCTTAGAAGTTGTAAACTACTTCACACAGGTTAGGTCGCCTATCCTGATCAGCGAATCGAAGGAACCTGTAAATTGGTGCCACTGAATCGATGATGTATTTGAGTCTTTCCCACCACTGTATACTAGATAACCTTGCGTGAGCATAATGGTCGTCCTTGGATTTTCCCCACCTGCTATGCAAGAACTCGGAAGATCCCATCCACTGCATAAAATGATCACGCTTCCGATGGAAGCTCTCCATGAACATGTAGTTGGTCTCAAACCTAGTGGCATTCCATTTGACCAACTCACCACCAATGGCTTCCCTCATCATTGCATTCAACTGGCCATGGTTGTGCAGCTAAGTTGAAATGCGCTTGCATACGGAGATCATACCTGCATGCTCCGGCCTTTGACCAATGTCCTTCAGCATCAAGGTGATGGTGTGTGCAAGGCAAGGTGTCCAAACAATATGCTCGTACTCCTCGTTCAATCTCTTGCATGCTCTCTTGAAGTTGGCGCCGTTGTCCGTGACGATATGCACGATATGCTCAGCACCTATCTCCTCAACCACCTTGCGAATCAGCTGCACAAGTAGGCACAACATTTAGTGGAACCGAGAAAACATAGTGCATGTGAACTGACACAATATTTTTGGACGTACCCCCAACAGATAAGATGAATCTTGGTTTCTGCCAGTCGCATCAACTGACTTGTGGAACCACATGACGTCATTGCAATAGATCAAAAAATTGATGACATTCATTCTTGTCGGGCCCGTCCACGAATCACACATCAACGTGATCCCAAACAAGGGCCACTCCTCCTGAAACTTTGCGTACCGGCTCTGCAGGTCCTTCTCTGTCTGGTCGAGGTACTTCCCGTCTATATCCTTTCCACTGGGTGACGCGATGCCTTCACCTGCAATCGTAAGCGAATCATGAGAATAGAGAAATATATGTAATGACATAGGTCTCCAAGTATATGTACTTACCCCACTTCTGCGTCTCCCTGACCGCACTAACAAAGTACGGATTGTCCGCCTGTCTCCCGGGGATTCCTGCAGTATGAAAAAACTTTCTCCAAGCTTTCCCAATTGCGTCCTTCGCGTTCCTTCCCCTCTGCGTCCATGACCCTGTATCAATCCTTGTCTGCTTGAGTCCACCCCTCGTACCGGCTGCCAAGTTGTAGTTCTCCACCACCGCAGGGGTCTGCCTCTATGAACCAGACCTCCGAAACATCCTCTGCAGAGGATTGCCACCCTGCGAAGCAGTACCACTACCACTGCCACCTCCACGCTCGTAAGTGCCTCCTCTCCGCCGCACCCCCTCCTGGTACTCATATTCTGCTCTGGACTGATTCATGGCTTCCTGCAACTGAGCCTCGTACTCGTCATCATCAAGGGGGTGGTTGCCCTCCGCTGCAGCAGCCTCTCGTGTAACCCTCTGCCGAGAGCGGTCACTAGTTGTCTGCCTAGTTCTGTCGATCTCCTGCTGAAAGTACCCCCGGCTTTTTGTGTACGACAGTAATTGCATCTCCAACCGGGAGCAAGATTCTCACCATGCTCTCATACCACGTTTCTCGGCATCTTCTTGCACAAATGGACAACACAAACAAATCGAACACATACATCAAATCATACCGCAAATAAACCTTAATCCTAACATACACCTAAATCCTACCTAAATCCTAAATCCTATATCAATACAATCCTAAATCCTACATACATCCTAAAGCAAATCCAACCGCAAATCCTAAATCCTAAACCAAATAAACCTAACTCCTATATACATCCTAAGTCAAATCCTACCTAAATCCTACAATAAATATTTTCTACATCATATACTCCATCAATCCTACATCCTAAATCTTGTTATAACTAAATCCTACATCTAAAACAACTACAAATGCAAGGAAATGAAAAAAACAAAAAAAAACTTACCGAAGCAACCCGGTCGGTTACCGTGCTGGGGTCGGTAACCGCCCGCGTCCGGTCGGTAACCGCTGGGGGGAGGGAGGCGTGGCGGCCTGGTCGGTTACCGACCAAATCATTCGGTAACCACCGTCGTCCGGTCGGTTACCGAGGCGCACGGTCGGCTGCGGGCGGTGTCGCGGAATGGGGAGGCGAGCGGGCGGATAGGGTTTGGGGAGCCGACAGCACGCCGACAGCCCCCCCCCCCCCACGCCGACAACCTCTTCTTATTCGGCGCCAGGAGCGAATGGGCCGCATGGGCCCTTAACGGGCCGGCCGGTTTTTTTCTTTTTCTTTTTTTTTCAAACTTAAACACGTCCAAAAAATAGCAAACGAACTCCAATTTGAAAAAATTTTACACCATTGGACTCTATAAATCGTGAACTATTTTTAGGAATTTTTTCAGAATTTTTTTTTTTAAATTCAAATTTGAAATTTGAATTCAAACCGGTACCGAAACCGAACCGCCCGCGGCCGGTTTGTCGGTAACCGACCGGTTACCGCGGTTACCGAACGGTAACAAAAACCTGCTACAGAGTGCTGCATCATCTGCCTTAAGACCTGTGCATAGTCACGTTTTATATAGTATGTGGAGACGATTTGTACCTTCATGTGGTTAACCTATCTCATGCAAATATAATTACAGAAAATTGTATTTCTATACCTAATGCTTCCAACTTCCTGGCTCATTCTTTCATGCACGTGAACCAAGCAGTATATGGAACATGTCTGACCAGATAGAAGAGCAACCAAGGCATCAAGCACGATGAGACACATCTGACAACACTAAAGCAAAATTGACCTATAACCCCACCGAATCGCATGATAACTGATAGAGAAAAACATCCTGAAAAATCATCAACAACAGGACCATAATAATAATGTGAAAACTCATCCTGATCCAGCTTGATCCATACAGTATTGCACCTAAGTCTGTCTGCCTGACGACCACCAGGTCCCCCAACGAACCTGATGGCGTGGAGTAAGTTATCCTTGGGCACAAACAACTCCACGATGAGCAGGTTGTTCTGTACCCATACGAACTTCCACAAAGCAGATACTTGCTAACATAGGCTTCTTGATGGCGGCGGTAGCACGCGCCAAACTCCTCCTCCTCCGTGCCAATGGCTCCTCATCACCGCGTACGAGTGACACCCCTAAAAGCAATGAGCTAGGCTGGTGTGGTGTCAATCCCGGCCTGCAGCTAGCTGGGCACCTACGTGTGGACACACCAATGTGATGGGTTCAACTTGCAGATGCTATACCATTTTGGTGTTGGTGCGTGATGTCTAGTTTTGCCAGATGCACGGCGCATGCTAGCCACGCATAGCGACAACACAGGAGAGGGTTGGGGCGCAAGGGGCCGGAGAGGGATCCGGGGAGCCTGAGGCGCGGCCGTCAAGCGCCTGAGCCTGCCTGGCTGCCTTGGGGGCGCCGCCGCCGACCTGTGATGGTGTGCTAGCTGCTTGCCCTGGCTAATCCCTACCGGGGAAGGAGATCACGTGACTGGCAAATAGATTGGGATTGGGGAGGAGATCGCGCTTCAGCTAATTGGACTCGATCGACTGTGTGATAAGGCCAGTCTCGATGGAGAGTTTTATGACGTTGTTTTCAAGACTGACATGTCATATAAAATGAAATGAAACTCGGATGAAACAACCACTCTCAGTGGAGAGTTTCATTCTAGAGTTTCATAGACATTTAATTTCATGACTCGTAGAGAGATGGTAATCGTACCAAAAGAGTGCCATCCTCATAACACTCATTTCTTCTCTCTCTTCTTAAATACACTGTTATGTCATCAAAATGTCTATGTGGCAACATATTTAATGCGAATGAAACTAGACTGGCCTAAAGATCCGAATGTACTTGTGGGCATGGTACCGTGAATCCGTGATAGGAGCCGCTTGATTGCCGGGTGTATGTAATTAAGGAAACCTTCGATAACTGTGTCCAGCAATCACGGATGGGCGAGGGAAAAATTGTCGGGTATTGCAAGGGTTGCGGACGCGCGTCCTCCTACTGGCTAGAGTCAATCAGGGGCAAGGAGCAAGGGGTGCGGATTTTACTTTCCATTCTATTTGGATTTTATCGCAAAAGGAAGAGGAAACAATGATAAGTGCCGGATCGCAGTAGACAGAACCATGGACCCACATTAGAATGTCGCACCAAAACGATGTCTCCTCTTTAGGGGGTGTTTGGTTCCCTGACTTATTTTTAGTCTCTTGTCACATTAAATGTTTGGTATCAATTAAATAAATTAAATATAATTTATATTATAAAACTAATTACAGCGCCACGTAGTACTTCACGAGATGAATCTATTAAGCCTAATTAATCCATCATTAATATATGTTTATTGTAGCACTATATTGTCAAATCATAGACTATTTTATATCAATAGATTTGTTTCGCAAAATAGTCTTCGGCTGACAAATTAGTTTTATAAATAGTCTATATTTAATACTCCTAAATAATGTCTAGATATCTGATGTGACAGAGACTTTTTTTTAGTCCCTGTAACCAAACAGGCCCTTAGTCTTTTTAGTTGTGATGAGATGAGAGATATTTGAGATGTTAGGCAAGCGAAACGAAGACTCATATAATTTATAGAAATTAAGCAATCTCGCGTCATCGATACTAGTAGAAAACAAAAGAACCCCAAATCAGAATCAAAAGGCCTTTTTTCGTCCTACCAGACAATAAAGGATAATATATATTTTCACCTTCCCAAATTATAAGGCATTTTAACATTTCTTGGGGAGTGTCGGGTACAAAAGTAAGGGGTACCCTAATCTGTGATAATATAATGCATAAACATCCAGATGAAATCCAACAGTCGACCAAGCAATCGAGGAAGGTCCGTCAGGCAAAGGCCTACCCCACCGACAGAAAGGGCAGGCCATGGGCCAGCCCATTACCATAGGGATGGTAGGTGGAGTGACCTTCGACCTCGAATGACGGAGAAGGGATCGAACGAACGACCCTCTGTTGCGACCCCTCGAAGTGACGGACAGGGGGTCGAACGAACGATCCCCGAACAGGAGGCTCGATCAGCTAATCGAGTCCCCCTCGACTCCGACCCCTCGAAGCGACGGACAGGGGGTCGAACGAACGACCCTCGAACAGGAGGCTCGATCAGCTAATCGAGTCCCCCTCGACTCCGACCCCTCGAAGTGACGAACAGGGGGTCGAACGAACGCCCCCCTAACAGGAGGCTCGATCAGCTCATGAAAGGATCAAGATGCCCAAGAGGGGGGGTGAATTGGGCTCTTTTTAATTTCTAAACAAGAATTAAACCTATAAAGAGCAAATTAACCCCCAAGTGCCTACCACTTGTGTATCCTAGCTAGAAAGCAGTAGCAAGTCAATAGAGAGCGAAAACTTCCTACACAATTCTAGTATGAATTGAAAGACAAGTGCGGAAAGTAATGCGGTAATAAGAAGCTAGGGAAAGAGATGCTTGACACGGCGATGTTTTGCCGAGGTATCGAGGAGTCGACACTCCCTCCTAGTCCTCGTTGGAGCACCTCGCAAGGTATAGCTCCCCCTCAATCCCGCGCAAGGGATGAGTGCTCTCTACGGGCTGATTCTTCGCCACTCCGGCTCGGTGAATCGCCCACAACCGATCACAATCGTCGATGAAGAAGGGCCGCCGACAATTCTCCGGCGATCACCTTCCTCCAAGCACCACCGGACCGTCTAGGTGATGTCGATCACCAAGAGTAACAAGCTTCGATCTTCGCTTGACTCACTCAAGCTTCACAACTAGAGGATGCACACTTGAACTCTTGGATGAACTAGAGGAGAGGATGGATGGATTCGCGAATCACTCTCTCACTCTAGGACTCTTGCTCTCTTCCCAACCTTCTTAACAAACTCAGCAACTCAAATGAGCAAAGGCAAGGTGGGAGAGAAGTGTGAGAAGCTATAAATAGCCCCTCAGAAAATTGCCTCGGGCTGGCAACTTAAGTTGGCGACGGACGCTCCGTCGCATGCCCCGACGGCTAGTTCTGTTCATAGTTTGGGCGACGGACGCTCCGACGCCTAGGCGACGGACGCTCCGACGCCCTGCCCAACGGCTAGTTCTGACACGCTTTTCCCAGCGACGGACGCTCCGTCACAGGGGCGACGGACGCTCACCCCAGCGTCCGACGCTGCACTCTGGCTCGGGCTAAAAAACACCCTCTTTGGAAGGTCGACGGACGCTCTCCAAGCATCCGACGCCTGACCGACGGACGGCGTCCTGAAAACTTAGCCAGAAAAACATCTCCACTGGAAGGTCGACGGACGCTGTGGACTCAACCACCCAGCGTCTGACGCCTTTGTCCGACGCCTCTGTCAGAAGCGTCCGTCGCCCAGAAAACAGACCTATCAACTTCGTTTTTTGTCGCGACGAATATGGAAGTTGTTCTAGGCTATCTTACGGTCAACGTAGGCTTGATTAGAGCTAAGGAAGACAAGTGTGCACCACACCTAGTTCATGAAGCTTTCCTAAGTCAAGCTACTAGTCTCAACCCCTCTTAATAGTATGGTCAAAGATAAAAAGAGGAGCCCTATCTATTTCTAAGTGCCCTTCATCACCTTATGACACTTAGTCTATCATTCTAGGGTCTTCATCATGTCTCCTTGATATCCGAAACAATATCCATCTTGGGGGCTGAGTGATGACCATCAATGCCCATTCATATTGATCACTATGACTAAGCTATGCATAGCCTCTGCAAAACACACGTTAGCCATAATAATCGCTAATTGTCGTTACTCACCGAAACCAACTAGGGTCATGATTCTTCAGCTCACCTGCTCCCGGTATGGGGTAAAGGGAATCCCATGCTGAGGTCAGTACCCGCCTAACGCCATGGGCGCTCACTACCTCGGTCAAATCCGTCAAGTCATCACCCATGCCCGGATTACCCGTCGACCGTACAACTACTGCAGCCACGCCTCGAGTACGGAGCACCCCCTCGAACTTTGGGCAAGGCAGCCCTCGATACCCCTCGACCCGGGGCTCGACCCTCATCCCCAACTGCTACGGCATGGGCTCGTCCCATCCGTCCCGCTTCAACTGTGGAGTTCGCGGGCTCCACGCCATGCTGTCCAGCGACGACCAGTCCGCCATCACCACGCCTCGAAACACCAGAAGTACAAGAGGAGCATGTCGCTACAGCGATCGACGTCTCGTCACAGACATGGCGCGTGAACATACCTCTCATACCAATACGTACTAGGTTCCTGTACTCCTAAGCCTCCCCTTGGCCTATAAAAGGGGACGCTAGGATAGTAGAAAAGGGGCCCGGACGATCGGAGAGGCTGAGGGGCTAGAAAGGGGACGAACTCTCACTAGAACCAAACACAACATCAACCGTTCACCTGCTTGATCAGCATCTCAAGCAATCAACCGATTCACCTAGAGTAGCTCAGCTAGTTCTAGGTCTCGGCTCGCTCTGAGCATCCCCGTGTAAACCAGCTTGTATTGCTCCCCTGTACGAGCACTTCAGTGCAAGATAATACAATACCCCCTCCTCTTGCTGGACGTAGGGCCTTCTGTACCCGAACCAGGATAAATTCTGTGTTCTTCTTGCATCACATCTGGGAGGGAGCACGCAATATACAAATTTACTAGTTGGTGATCGACCCCCCGGGTCGAAACACCGACAGAGAGTTTTGACCAAATTTATATAATAAAAGAATAACATTAATAATATTATTAGATTTTTTATTAATTATATTTTCATAGTATTACATCTCATAAATCGTTATAATTCTCTCTATAGTTTCGGTCCAACTTGAGATTCTTTCTCTCAAGGTATAATTTGAAAACGAGGGAGTAATAAGTTGTCAGATTTGTCTTTCGTTGCGTCCGTTGTAAGCAAGGCACTGTCTGCAAAATCAGCTTTAAACACGGTTCTGTAGTGTTCGCTTGAGCACGTCCGCGTTGGCGTGTTCCACCAGGAAGCTGATATATGTACGAAACATTTTTAGGACTTTGAAGGGGAGAATCAACTTATATAAACAACTAACCAATCAGAGGAACTCATGTCATCAACCTTCGACATCCTATCTGCACATAACATTAACCCAAACGCAAACGTACCTTTTCAGTCGTGTTTTTTTTTTGAGCGTACAGCACATGCATGAACATGTTTCAGCAAAAACTATTTAGGCGTGGATGTTAATATTTCTTTTTTTAAAAAAAAGAATAATCTTTATTTTGGCTTCCGCATGAGTTGTATACTCATACTCAATCAACTTTAAGTTCGATCGATCAGCAACCGCTAGCAAAAAAGCAAAACAACTCCTTTGTATAATTACACAAATCACAACTGTTTAGATGCAAATAACGCTGACTACTCCGCCAATTTAGCTGACCGTTGCAATATCATGGATTCTACTTTCTAATTATCCAGTGCAGCCAAGGAGTATGGTGGAAGTGCGCTCTGTACATCTTGGCCTTGTTGGTCTTCTACTTCTGTTGGCAGCACAGAATGCCCCTGCTATTGCGGTTCCTAGCCCTCAATGCCAAAAGCAGTGCGGTGGTGTTGACATCCATTACCCATTCGGCATCGGTTCCAACTGCTCGCGGTCAGGTGGCTTTAACGTCAGCTGCCAGGAGGTCCAAGATGGCGTCTACAAGCCATTCTTCGGTGATGTTGAGCTGCTCAGCATTTCCTTGATTCATGGGACCATCCGGGAGCTGCACCACATCGCGACATACTGCTACAACTCCTCCTCTGGCTACATGCATTACGAAGATTGGTGGTTCAACGCTAGCTCTACCCCGTACCGGTTCTCAGACGTGCACAACAAGTTCACGGTCATCGGATGCAACACCCTCGCCTACATCTTGGACGACACCGGCAATGGCTACCAGAGCGGGTGTGTCTCGACTTGCAGCAATCTGTCAGACTTAGTGGACGGCTCCTGCTCTGGCATGGGCTGTTGCCAAACAGCCATACCCAAGGGGATGGGCTTCTATAAAGTCAGATTCGACACTCGCTTCGACACAAGCCAGATTTCGGCGTTGGGCCTCGGCCGTTGCAGCTATGCCGTGCTGATGGAGGCGGAGGAGTTCAATTTCAGCACCACCTACATCAACACGACAGATTTCAACGACACGAAAATTGGGAGGGCACCAGTGGTGATGGACTGGGCGATAAGAGAGGGGACATCCTCGTGTGAGGTCGCCAAACGGAACGACAGCGCTTACGCGTGCCTCAGCAGCAACAGCAAATGTGTGGTTTCACCCAATGGGCCAGGGTATCTGTGCAACTGCTCCAATGGGTATGAAGGCAACCCATATCTTCCGGATGGATGCCATGGTAACAAACTACATATCACCTGTCCCAAAAATACAATCCCATTATTTATACCATAATATATATTCTCATTCTCAGTTTTGACCATCTTACTTCAGATGTTGATGAATGCAAGAACAGCCCATGCCCTTCATCAGGAGGTATCTGCCACAATACGGTAGGAGGATACCAATGTTTGTGTCGGTTAGGGCTGAAGTTTTCGGCGCAAGACAACAGTTGTGGGCCTGGTACCATCCTAATAATTGGTAATGCCCTCACCAGTCACCAAGCTAGCTAGACAATGAGCTTCTATCTGTTTTGTATGTAACTTCGATTGCGTGGCAAATTGTAGAATTGCACAAAATTCGTTTCTGTATGTATCACAGGAATTAAAACCACCGTTCATCCAATGCAGGTGTTATACTAAGCAGTGTCAGTGTCATTCTGCTGCTTACCGCAGTTCTCGTTGTTCTTACACGGAGGTGGCAGAGAATCGTCCAGAAACGGATTAGAAAGAGTTATTTTGTCAAGAACAAAGGCATTCTCCTAGAACAACTGATTTCTTCAGACCATAATGCAAGTGATGGCACAAAGATATTCTCTCTTGGTGAGTTGGAGAAGGCGACCAACAACTTTGACCATGCCCGTGTGATCGGCCGTGGTGGCCATGGCACGGTTTACAAAGGCATATTGACTGATCAGCGCGTGGTGGCAATCAAGAGATCAAAACTTGTAGAAACATCTGAGATTGAGCAATTTATCAATGAGGTGGCCATCCTCTCACAAATCAACCACCGAAACATAGTGAAGCTCCATGGATGTTGCCTCGAGACTGAGGTCCCTCTGCTTGTCTACGAGTTCATCTCCAATGGCACATTGTATGATCTCTTGCACCGTGCGCAAATTGATATCTTGCTACCATTGCCTTGGGAGGAACGTCTAAGGATTGCTGCTGAAGTTGCCAGTGCGCTAGCATATCTACACTCAGAAGCTTCAGTGTCAATTCTTCATAGAGATGTTAAGTGCATGAACATACTTATGAATGATAGCTACACAGCAAAGGTATCCGATTTTGGTGCATCAAGGTCTATCCCAATTGAACAGACGCATCTGGTCACTGCTGTGCAAGGCACATTTGGGTATTTGGATCCAGAATACTTCCCACACCGGCCAACTAAATGAGAAGAGTGATGTTTACAGTTTTGGTATCATACTTCTTGAATTATTGACAAGGAAGAAACCAATCATTGAAAATGAAGGTGGTGATAAGCTAAATTTATCAAGCTATTTCTTTTGGGATATGGAGAGAAGGCCACTTGAAGAGGTAGTTGACATTGAGATTATAGGGGAAGCAAGTAAGGAAGCGATTCTAAACATGGCTCAACTGGCAGAGGAATGCCTACGTCTAACAAGGGAGGCGAGGCCTACAATGAAGGATGTGGAGGTGAGGCTGCAAATGTTGAGGTTTCATCAAGATGTTGCTCCAAGGGAAAGGAAGGGCAATGAAGTGACCCATCGTCGTCGGATTAGTGGCGCTATTTCAGTGGCTGCTAGTCACCACGACTCACGCCAATACAGCCTAGAGCAAGAGTATATCTTATCCCCGCGTGTACCACGATAGATTGTGACTCCATATTCATGTTGTATTATTATGATTGGTTGTTGTGTTATTTTTTTTCTCTTGAACAAGCGGGAGAGCGGTTGTGTTCTTATAGTTTCATACCACAAACCAAATAAAGGGGTGCATGTATCCTCCTCGGGAATAGTAAGGATGGACTCTTTTAAGGTTCTAATAGGAGCCACCTTCCTTCCTTCGGCATCAACTACAAATAAGGATGAAAACGGAACAGAAATATCCCGAACCGAACCGCACCGTTTTCTATATTTAATCCGATCGAATCCGTATTTTCTTGTTTGACTTTACCGTAGTCGTTTTCGTTTTTGTATTTCAAATGTCCCGAATCCTGAATGGAAAACTGTTTTTCGACCAAGTTCGACCGTTTTATACTTTTCTACTTTTAATGTGGAATATTTCGAATTCAAAATATGATTTAAACCAAATTTGGTTGACAATCATTACTTTTCAGGCAACTAAGCAAAGACAAATGTGAAACACTGATATCCATGATATCTTAGTTTTTATCTTCTTCATTTTTTCTCTTGCGAAAGAAACAAAATTGATAAATCTGCTCTCTTGTACTCAAAATTTACCACAATGGCACTTGTTAATTGTTATGAATGGTAGGTTAGTATTTCGAATGAATTTTCGTATACCGATCGTGTTCAATAGAATTTCGCTCGAATTGGTTCGTTTTCGAAATTCACAATATTTCGTAAGTTCGCGTTCGTTTTCGTGTTTGACTTTACCGTTTTCGCTTTCGTTTTCGTATTCAAAATGTAAAAGTAGAAAACGGTTGAAGAGTTTTTCGACCGAGTTCGACCGTTTTCATCCCTAACTACAAATGTGCAATAGGAAATTGCTATAAGTAGTGGTTGCATTATGTAACCATAACCATGGACCATTGATGATGACATGTAACCTTAGAAAATTGTTGATGCAAGGCTAAGTCTTGGATTAGTTGATGTAAGAAGATTGCACAGAGCGCTAGATTATGATATTTTTGTGATTAATCCATGTGCAAACATGCCTTTATTCTCCAAAAGTGTTGATCAACTGATGATTGATGCAATTTTGAGGTCAATTGCAATTTCCTACCTTGAATTGATTTTATCTTTTTAATATTAATTTTTCTTTGCTAATGTCTTCATGGTCCATGAGTGTTCATCAAACTTCCCCGATGCTTTTCGCGGGAAATGAAGAAGCTTTGGCAGGGCAAGAACTAAAGGCCTTTGTTTTTTTTTGTGGAGATTGAATTTCAATTTGTGTGTGATTCATTGCTACTTGGAAGCAGTTTGTAAGCATGGTTCTGACACCTTCCTTTTTCTCCCTTTGATTTTGTCTCTTGGTTCATGCAGTGATTTTGAACTTTATTTTTTCAAATATTCCCTGGGTCATTATTTATACAATGCCTTGTCTATGAGCAAAACACTGAACTTTCGGTGCTTAGTTTAGTGATGTGGAAACAACTTTGGACAAAACACAATTGTATAAAATTAACTTTGGACTTAATATGACTCGTAGGTTAGCACGGGCAATATACTAATACCATGTGTCATCCTTTCAACCAATGTAGCACTAACTTGAGGGTCACCGGGAAGGTCCCTAGAGTCGTCATCCAGGATCCCCACTAACACAGCTAAACGCCTAAACTGCATGATCAAGTTGTAGGGTACACGCCATAAAACCAGTCATCAAGAACCATATAGTAGAGAAATCACACTTGACAATATTTAAGAAAACTTTACAGTTTGCAATGAAGAAATAAGTAACAATTTACAGGTTTCATCTATCGATCTAGGCTAACAATATATATCTTTGCATACTAAAAACATCTTCAAGAGTTCCCTAAATATTTTTTTTCTAAAAACATCATGTTTTTCAACTCCTAAAAAAGTATTGGGAGAAAAAAAAGAAGACAATCTCCAAGAGATTCTAATAATCCACTCTAAAATAAAGAAGATAATTTTACATCAGAAATCATATACTATTTCTAAATTACCGTAATCACTTTTATATATTCTTTCTCTTGTACAATTTACATCAAGAGTCATTTTCGACTTGTTATTTTTTCGACGCCCTTATACCTCTAGAATGTACGACTTGAAAGAGCATAACTTTACACAGAACTGAATGATTTTTAGTTTTAAAATATTAGGAGGATGAATTCAGAGTTGTTGGAGAGAATTATTTTTATCATCGGACTAAAAAATAAGAATTAGGAATGGATTTAAGGAACTCATGAAGAGTGCTAAGCATCTCCAACAACTTGAAAAAAATAATTAGTATTTTTATATAACTTTAGTAAAATCATAAAATTTCTTCTCCATCAACTCCTTAAAACAACTTTGTATATTTTCAAAGTTGCTATCCATAGCACGGGTGCCACGCGCGGCGTCGCAAGTTTTTTCTCACGCGGACTCCTTTCCCGCGGCGCCGCGCCTCTCCCGCACGCGAAAGTCTTCTCCCGCGAATAAAAACCTACGTATCTTCTTCCCTCCGCGACGTACATCACGCGGCTCCTCTTCCCTCCGCGACGCAGATAGCGCGAGACTCTCCTCCGATCCCGGCCCGCGCAACAACACGCGGCTCCTCTTCCCGCAGGTTCATCGGCAAATAACAGACGAAGGGATAGGCCGGAAGCAGAGCTGGCGATTGGAAACTGCAGACTGACATGCTCCAGTTGCTGGGACAGGGGCTGTGGCAGAGCTGTGACGATCGGCAAACTGTTGCTGGGACAGGCACACTGTTGCTGGGAATTCGTTGCTGTGGCGTGATGATTGCAAATCGGCAGGAACAGGCGGAGGAAGACGGCCGGTTTTTTTTATGGAGGCGACACCCCACCGGCGAGGAAGATGAACGCCGCGTGCCGACCGTGGAGGGGCGCGGGGGACGGTCGCGCGAGGCGATTTGGCGGGCAGGTTGGAATACCAAATTTGATGGTCTCTTCACCCTTCTTTATTTTTTTTAAGTTTAGCAAGTTGGAATACCAAATTGGTGGAGAGAGTGTTGTTTTTATTTGCTAAATAAATTTGCAACTTCCAATTTTTTTAATTTGTTGGAGATGCTCACATGCTACCTATTTCCTTGTTTAGGAAGTCAGCCATTTTAATATTATTTGTTTTTTCTCCCAACTCCAGCAGTATTATCTAAACCAAACTACCCCAACTAATCCCACATTGTTGGAAAATGACTTTCTCCGAACAGAACTCGAAGGCCGAGCGAAGGCCTGCCCTCCGCGGACGCCGAGGGGCTCGCTTGGTCCGCCTTCGGGTTCTTCCCAAGGGAGCCTTCGTGTGTGTCGAAGGTCCCTCACTCGGGGAGGTGAGCATTAAGTACAGAAAGTGGGCCTGCTGCTCTCCGAGTGGTGAATGGAAGACCTTCGCGAGTACCAAAGGCTTTCTGTGTGCAAAATTGAGAATCGTACGAAAATTACAGGCCCTCGCAAAGCTGAAGGGTCCGACAAGAGTGGCGGCAGAAAGGGACAATGTAACGGGAAACCCTAAAAATCAGGGATCTTGTCTCTCTCGTTACGTTGGGCGGTGACCCTTTTTTATAGTACATTG
This sequence comes from Microstegium vimineum, assembly GCA_022036555.1. Lineage (NCBI taxonomy): Eukaryota > Viridiplantae > Streptophyta > Magnoliopsida > Poales > Poaceae > Microstegium > Microstegium vimineum. The sequence goes on along the minus strand of CM039131.1, from coordinate 43,385,439 downwards.
TTCACATTACAATCACGATTACACAAATACCCTCCTACCTGCTCCCGAATATTCCGGGCACCTTTCTAACAACTCCGGGGGTCTTCTAGGTAAATAAAATTAGATGAAGTTTGTTGGGCCTTGAAGGGAGTTGATGGAGACCCAGCTTGCCTGGCCCAATGCCTCGCCATGGACGTCAGCTTCCGGCTTGGTCGGCGGGTCAGAGATCTCGACTGCTCGCCCTGAGACCTTCGCCTTGGCGTCCCCCGTCATGCCTTCGTTTCTGGCTTAGCCGACAGATCGGAGGTTCCAGCCGTTGTCCTAGGACCTCGGCTCCGAGTGTCTCCACCGAACGGGGACCTGGGTCCTTCATCGTGGTACCTGCACAAACATAGAAATGTGTCTTGGGGATTACCTCTCTTGGTCTGATCGCGCGCCGCCGTTATGAGGTTGTTGGCCTTCGTCGTGGCCTTCGTCCGCGCGTATACTGGGGTTTTTTTAGCTCTGTTGAGAGGCACACTCTTCGGCGGAGGGGAATTTTGCCTTGTTCGATTTTGGGGCCCACAGGGACCTTCGCGACTCATGTCCCAACAGTTTCCCCCTTTGAGGGGCTAGCCCGACATTCACGGGGTGTGGCCCTCGAAAACAGCATACAGGAGTTGCGAAGGTGTGTTTTTCCCTTTGGGGCCTCCCTTCCCCTCGCGCCGCGTTGTGTCGGGTTCTGATTGGTTTTAGGGTTTCTGCTCTATTTGATGTGATGCGACGTTTGGTCTTCCTTGGTGATGCGATCGAGGTAGTGGCTCCCCCTCCTATAAAAGGAGGGGTTGTGCTACGCGGAGGGCTACTGCCTCTTGCGTCTCTTTTAGTTGCTTTTGCTTTCCAGAGCTGCCTTCGCTTGTGCTGCTGGTCTTTGATTTTCCTTCGGAGGTTCTGTTCTTCGTTTTCCGGTCCTTAATCCGTTTCGGTTGGTCGAAGGTCCTCGAAGAGTGTATGCAGACCAGCGCCGAAGCCCGGTCTTTGGAAGAGGAGGAGAGCTTGAATAGTGTGGAGGTTTCCATTGGGGACCTGGTTGGTGTTGAAGAAGTTTCCGAGATGGAGGGCAAGACTTTTACCATTCGTACCTCCTTGATGACCCAAGAGATGGTGGATCGTTATATTAAGGATCGTCTTATACCCGAGGCTTCGTACTGTCTCCCGCCGAAGGGTGAAGAGACGCCCAAACCGTAGGGAAATGAGGCGATCGTCTTTCGCGACTTTTTTGTTTGCGGTCTTCGGATTCTGTCCGTTGATTTTCTGAGCAACGTGCTGTTGACTTTCGATGTCCAGCTTCATGATCTGACGTCGAATGGTGTTCTCGCGCTGAGCCAGTTCTGCTGGGCTTGTGAATCGTATGGCGCGAAGCCTATTGTTGCTACTTTTTGTGCGAACTATGAGCTTCAGCATCAGCCGAAGAAGATTGGTGATAAATGTATCTAGTTTGGTAGCTGCACGTTCATTCCCCTCCAGAGGTCTAATGAGGGAGGTCCGGAGATTTCGTTTTGTAAGAAGAATAAGTGGGACAAGGAATGGCTTCGATATTGGTTTTATGTTACCCCACCAGCAACAGTTCTGACGTTTAGAGATGGCACTCAGCATCCTACTTATCCATATGCTTCGGTTTTGCGACCAATGAAGCCAAAGAACAAGGTTGTTTCTTCGGGGGCGGCGGATGACACCCGTCGGGCTTGTGACGAAGCCTTTGCTATGGCGTGTCGTTTCTCTAGCGACCGCGATCTTGTGGAAGAGATGTGCGCTGCGAGTTGTTGGTCTCTTGGTGTCGTTCGGCCTGAATTCACTATTGAGAAGGTCTGCGTCGTTGGTGTTGATTTCACGGTCCTTTATCCCCGTTTCAAGATTGATTTGGGTGAAATGCTTCGCGAACAGTTCGTTCATGAGACTGAGATGGTCCTCTACGCGGTTGTTGGTGAGGTCACTGAGAGTGAATATACATCCTGGAGGTCTCCCTCTGGTGCTATGCCTCGCTTCAACTCGGTGTTCGAGGAGGTTGGCTCTTGTCTTGACAGAAGGAGTGTTCCTACGAAGGTCCTGTCCGTTGTTGCTCGTAAGGAGAAAGAAGTGGAACAGAAGGAGGTGAAGGCGTCTAGCGTTGATGTCGATGTCGTGCCTGCTTCTGCTGCTGCTGCTGTTAAGAAAGGCAAGGGGGCTTCTACCTTGGTTGACGCTCCGGCTTCGGGCTCGAAGAAGCGTAACACTTCGAGCTCTGTTGCCACTTTGGCGGCCAAGGCGAAGAAGAAGAAACAGAAGATTTCTGGCAAGAAACCGGCCACTACAAGCGTTGCGGTTCCTTTGGTGAAGCGCAAGAGTCTTTCCCACAGGGCGGAGGTCCCTACAAAAAGGGCTCGGAAAGCGGCTGAGACCGTGGATTTCCTTAGCTTTGATAGCTCGTCTTCGGAAGGTAGGTCTCCTGTTAGCCGTTTTGGTCATCCTGACCCTAGAGTGTTTCCTCGTGAGCCCTGGCTTTTCTTTTTGGATTTTGATGGTCGAAGCGAAATGTACTTGCCGGGTCCGACCCCTAAAGCTTCGCCATCGAAGACTGCTCCCCCTGAGGCGGCTTTGCCTGAATCTGGGCCGGCTAAGGTCGCGGTGTCGAAGACACCTTCGCCTGAGGCTCTTTTGTCTCAGGATACTTTGCCTGAGGTTGCAGTTGCTAAGGTGGTGCTCACCATTGAGGGATCCGCGCTGTCTTCTGATCTGCATTTTGAAGTCTCCGCTGCTGAGGAGGCCTTGCCGAATGCGATCAGTCTTCCTTCCTCTTCTGGAACTGTGATTTCAGTTTCTTCTGCGCATCGCTCCAACGATCGTCGGGAGCAAAGCCCGGAGGTTGTCGGCCCCAAGCTCTTGGCCGAAAAGGCCGCCGCTCCTGCTACGAAGGTGGTTGATAGGAGCCCCCGGTGTCGGAGCCCTACGCCTCCGGAAACTGCTGTAAACGATTCGCCTTCGGTGAGTCGCTGTTGACACAAAAAAGCGTCAGATCTGTGAACACCTCGGGCTATTACCCAAAGCTCGATGTCGAGGGCGTGCCAGTCGATTTGACCAATCAATCGACAAGGATGATAACTATGACAAACTGAACGAGACGACAGCGATGCGCCCGGACGTCAAGGCTCAGATTGATCACGGATAACTAGAGCAGAGCTAGACGAGGCAAACAACGATGCGCCCGGATTGCCAAAGCCTAGAGGTACTCCCAAGCGGAACTAACAAGGATTTTGACGGAGATCAAGGTGATGCAGCCCGTCGAAAGCTTGAAGAACTCGTTGATAACTATAACTAATGCATGAAAGGGTAAATTGCGGTAAAAGTAGGATAAAAAGTAGAATTTGTTGGTTTTTGATTTGATTGATATCTTTATTCCATAGCCCTCGGGCTCATATTTATACCCCCACATGGAGAGTTGTACAATGACACGACACATATTTTTCCTAAAACAAACTCCTACTTTAAAGGAAACTGACTCGCGTAGGAGCCGGATAGCAATATTTATTTCCTAAACAAACACACCTATTTTAAAGGAAAATAAACGACTCATGCAAGAGTCGGACTCAAACTACTATAATAATACTGGTATAAAACACCAGTTTCCTTATTCTTCTCTTCGATGAAAACTTTCCATCGGCAGATCCCTTTAATCCGCACTTTCCTTCTTTCGACCACCGGCAACCTTCTGCTGCCGCCAAGCACTAAGTTACACCCATCAGCATCGGCAACACTTTCCCGATCGGCAATCGGCAGCATCTTCTTCATCGGTAATCGGCAACGAGCCCATATCGGCAATCGGCAGCCAATCTTCATCGGTAATCGACAACTAGCTTTCATCGGCAATGATTCTTCATCGGCAACCACCAATCAACCTCTGTCGGCAAAGATTACCCAGCCTTCATCGGCAACATACTTGACCTTCTGTAGCACTCTCCCATCGGCCATATCGGCTTATACTTTACCGACGCCGATGGATAATAGTCACCAGCCAATCAAGCTTCGATCCATTTGACATGTGTCGAAAAACGGTGTCAACACATGCCCCTCAGTTTCGGAGCGTATAACTTTACGTGCCGAAACTCTCCTCCACTGTAGTCGTTGCTGTAGCCGTTGATGTAGCCGTTATCCCCGAGATAGGCGTACAGTTTCCTCGATCCCCGCATGTGGAACTGCAATTAAATAACAAAATCCCTCGATTGTAGCACGAACAGTTACTTACCACCTCGATTACCGCGCGTAACCACCGCAGGCCTCCCTACATTCTTGCACAGTGTGGAACAGAACCCAAAATGCCCCTGAACAGGCTTATAAAAATTACTGGGGTCCACACCATCCTTTTTACCTGAGCCCATTTTCACTTTCACCTTCCTGCCTTCGTCTTCAACCTCCGGCTGCCCTGAAGAACACAAGCTCGAGCAACAGTACCCTTCACAATCTAAGGACGAACCAAGCACCCCTCCGGCTCCAAATGGCGATCCAAGTTGACATCCTGAAGGTGAGATCCATTCCTCATCTAATCCAACCTCTCTTTTTTGCGCAAAAAAACCTGATTTCACCTCTGTTCTTCCTTCTGATTCGTCTTTTTCTCGAACCCTAGGAGCTGTACAACAAAGTCATCATCCCTCTTGCCGGTTCTAATCTTAGCTGCCTAGGCCCAATGGGCAATCCAGACCCCACTTCCATCATCAACGCAGAAACCAATAGGATACCATTTAGATCCGAAAGCTTTGGTCTGGGATTGTGGAAGGATACATTCCGTTCATGGCCCAAGCACACCAAAGGATGGAAAAACTGGTATCTGAGGTTGGCAAGGTCACAGCAGGTGTACTGGCAGGAGCGTAGCTTAGATCAATGCATTAGGCTCTCAATTGCCGATGCAGAGAAGAATGAGAACTTAATGATAGCAGCTTCATACTTCTGGTCCGATAGCATGAATGCCTTCCTCTTCAGGCATGGACCAACTACTCCTACCCTTGCCGATGTCTACATGTTGACCGTCTTGGACATCACTTCTGCCGATACGCTTAGCCTCTTCAACAGAAAAGCTGAGCACAAGGTGAACACCCGCAGTATCGGCGGCTGGACAGGCTACATTCAGGAGCATCAGAAAACTGGATCGGTAAGACAATGGGAACATGCCATCTTCTTAAACATGTGGTTAGAAAAATTTGTCTTCTGTGGCAAAACTATCGGCCCGACCACCATGCACCTTCCTGCGGCCGAACTACTTGCCAATGGCACAAGGCTCCCCTTAGGCAAGTACCTCCTCGGGTCAGTTTACTGATTGCTGCACCAAGTATCCAACAAACTGCTGCTAGGAGAGCCCATCGGCAATTTCGGAGGCCCCTGGTGGTTCATCAATCTATGGCTGAACGCACATATGCACAAGGCCCTCGAGTTTGATCTGTTTGCCCAGCAATTCCCGAGGGACATATCAGAAGATTACCGATGTGATGATGATGAATCGGCAACTCGAGCTCCGCTCAACTTTGGAGAAACCATCATAATGCTGTCGGGCACCGATGCCGATGTAGAGCACTTCGGCTACTTTTTCCAGAGGTTCTACAACGGACTTCACTCCTCAGAATGGACTTGGTGGCCGTATCTTGATGAACAGAACCATTTTCCACTGCTGTTCCACTTGACCGATATGAGCTTGCCTGAAAACCAAGCAATTATGAGGGCTAGCATCACTCCCCAAGCTCTCCCAGTAAACATCTTCGGATCTGGGAAGAATGCTCCGCCATCGTACGAGTTTTACTATCCATCGGCAGCGGCGAGACAACTGGCATTTGGCCAACTGCCGATCAAGCTATGCTATTCCAATGTAGTAAAACCCAGACAGACAATCTCCAGCAATCTGGATTGGAACAAAGTCATCAGCCTCCCTGCCGATGCCGATTTGTCAGACCTCGACTTGTCTTCCTGGACGCCGACCTCCTTCATCACCAACGAATTCAAGTCTTGGTGGCAAGAATGGAAGTGCCGGCTACTCGCCAAGTCTTCACATTATTATCGGCACTTAATCGACGCCGATTACATCATCCCCGACGACGCAGTAAGTCTTCCTTCCGATGTACTTTTATGATTTTATTTCACTTGTCATCGGTACCAACACCTAACACTTATGCCCCTTCGCACCTTTGCACTTGACAGGCCGATGATCCAGTCCCCACAACGAGCAACAGCGGTAGACCCTTCAAACTCTGGATGATGGGTCCTATATCGATCATCGGCAACAAAGCCCCATCACTGGCTGCCTTTACGCTCCAACAGGTACCTTTGTCGATGCCTACAATAGCTCAGGCTACATCGGCTGCCGCTATTGCCTTCACGCAAACTTATGCAGTAAACTCTTTACTTGTACCGATCATACATTGTTCCATCGACAACATTTACCTTGCATAACTCGCTTTTCATTTTCAGGCATTATGGTCATCGACATCTGCTCACAGAATACAACTAACTTCTGACCCTATTGCCGATGCCCCCCAGTCTTCATCCAAGAGGATTGGCTCTCCTACTGCTGCGCCGACAAAGAAAAGGCGCTTGAGGCTGGCTTCCCCTCCGCCATCGGCTCCAACTGCACCATCAGCTGCCGATGCGCTGCCAGCAGAGCTTCCAGCTCCAGTCGCGCCACCTGCCGACGGGTCATCGGTAGGAGCTCCATCGACCTCCGTACCTGAACAGCCGATGGATGACGCCCCGTCCAGGAGATCGAAACGGCATCGGCATCGGCACCGGCTGTGGTGACTGAAGAAACAACTCCCGCCGTAGCAGTGGAGGTAGCATTGGCGTCGGCATTGCCAACCAGATTATCTGGCAAAGGAACCACTCAAGCTCCCGCAGCAGCAACGACGTCGGCATCGGCACCGTCGATCCAGGTCCCCGATGACATAGTGCCACCCCAAGAAACCACCACTACATCAGAGGCGATACCAGCAACAACCACGCCAAGACTAGAAGCGTCAGCTGCCTCCCCAACACAGGCTCAGTCAAGATGAAGCTGGACCGTCTGGCATGCCAAGCCCCAGGCAGGAGATCCGCTTCAAGACGGTAAGTAGATTACCTTAAAGCTCACAGTATAGTTTTACAATCAGCATACTTTAACCTCTATTTTCAGGCCTAAGACTCTCCGGACAGCCTCTTCTCCTACAGTCTAAACCTTCAGACCGGAGATGAGCGCCAAGGTCGCCTCCAAATAGACAGTCTATTCTCCTTCGCCGTCGACGTCCCCGATGACGATGAAGAGGAGAGTTCCCACCCGGCTCTATCGGCAGAAGTCAAGTCCAAGCTTGAGGAGTTGTTCTCCCTACTGCTGCAAGATACTTCCCAACTTGTCCAGGACTCATCGGCGGCAAGGATTATATTCAAAGATATCCAGAGCCATCTTTCCGCCGATGCAGTAGAAACCATCCTCCAAGCAGCTTCCATTGACGTCAAACAAATTCAGTACCAGCGGCTTACTCGTCGCATTGCCGATAGAGCGGCCCAAGCCAAGAGCGAGGAAGAGAAGTTCAGATTTAAAGGCCTTGCCGATGAGAAGCACAGAAGCATCGGTCAAGCCAAAACTTCCATCGGCAACCTCGACCAGGAAATCTCTGGGCTATCGGCGAGGAAAGAGGAGCTGCTGGCAGAACTACAACAGATTGAAGAGGGTCTGACAGCTGCCAATCAACAGAAGACCCAACTTTCTGACTCCATCGGAGCTTTGCAGCAAGAAAGGGATCAATATGCTCGGCAAGCTATCTCATGGAAGAAGAAGATCAAGCCGGTTGAGGGCTCTGCCGATGCTGACGCTCAGGAGTTAGATGAAATAGACCAAATTCGCCTGCGCGCGATAAATGTTATTCATTCCTTATTTTGATGTCTGTAGTATCGGTAGGAATGTAACCTGATACTTAATTTTTTTTTGTGATATAACGCCAGTTTGCTTTTACCGATGTTTTTATATGTTCACTTTTCATCGGCATTTGACTAAGCATCATGCGTCTACCCATACGCTAGGGTAATATCTCTTCAAGTATTTGCCGTTGATCGCCCTAGAAAACGTCATCCCCTCGAGGGTTTCCAAAATGTATGCATTACCAGGAGCAGACTGTTTTATCCGATAAGGACCTTCCCAATTAGGGGACCACTTTCCAAACTTAGAGCTCTTAGTCCCAATCGGTAAAATCAACTTTCCAAACCAAATCACCATCGGCAAATTCTTTTACCTTTACTTTCTTATCATACCATCGGGCAACCCTCTTCTTGTTCTCTTCAATATTAATTAACACTCTCAACCGATGACCTGCCAAATCTTCTAACTCATCTTTCATCAGAGTAACGTAATCATCGGTCACCAACTGATCTTGAAAAGATAATCGCCTAGAACCAGTTTTAATTTCCCAAGGTAGGACAGCATCGTGTCCATAAACCAACTGATACGGCGAGACCTTGGTTGCACCATGACGAGCCATCCGATATGACCATAAAGCTTCGTTCAACACCATGTGCCACTTTCTAGGGTTTTCTTCAATCTTGCGCTTTATAAGCTTAATGACTCCTTTATTAGTCGCTTCGGCTTGACCGTTAGCTTGAGCGTAATAAGGAGAAGAATTCAACACCTTGAAACTCATGCTAGCAGCAAAGTCATCAAACTCTCCCGATGTGAACATGGTCCCTTGATCGGTGGTAATGGTCTGAGGAATACCAAATCGGTAAACAATATGCTCCTTAACGAAATCCACCATGTTTGCCGATGTCACCTTTTTCAACGGAATTGCCTCCACCCATTTAGTGAAGTAATCAGTAGCAACAAGTATGAACTTGTGCCCCTTGCTCGACGGCGGATAAATCTGGCCGATGAGATCAATAGCCCATCCTCTGAACGGCCAAGGTTTAATTATAGGATTCATTGCCGATGCAGGCGCCCTTTGCACATTACCAAATTTCTGACAATCTTGGCACCCTTTGAAATAATTGAAACAATCTTCCAGGATTGTCGGCCAATAATATCCATTCCGCCTAATCATCCACTTCATCTTGAATGCCGATTGATGCGCTCCACATACACCTTCATGGATCTCACCCATCAACTCCCTTGATTCCTCTTTGCCAAGACATCTGAGTAAAACTCCGTCAATTGTCCGATAATACAACTCATTATCAAGGAGCACATACTTAGTGGCTTGTAACCTTAGGCGCCTTTCAACTTTTCTGGATGGATCCCTCAAGTAATCGGCAATCCCCTTTCTCCAGTCATCGGCATCTGTTACCGATGTCGTGACTTCCTGAATCGGCTGATATCCTGAGGCATTCTGTGCCAGCCGATTAGCCTCTTCATTATGCAACCTTGGAATGTGCTCAAGGCGGTACTCTTTGAACTCCTTTAACAACCGCAGACACCGCTCATGGGCTGCAATTAACATTTCACTTCGGCACTCATATGTCCCGATCAGTTGATTAATCACCAACATGGAATCACCGAAGATTTCAACGGCATCGGCATGCACCTCCCTGAGCAGTTCTAACCCTTTAAGCAAAGCCTGGTACTCAGCCTGATTGTTCATTGAAGTAGCAACAATCGGCAAAGAAATCTCATACCTCTGTCCTCGGGGTGAAATTAACAGAATACCGATACCTGCTCCATCCTTGCACGTGGACCCATCAAAGAACAGAGCCCAAGGGGCAATTTCAACAAAGCTCATCATATTGCAGTGCTGAGTGAAAAAATCGGCCATCACCTGACCCTTAACAGCCTTTGCCGATTCATACCTTAGGTCAAATTCAGATAATGCCAGAATCCATTTACCGATTCGTCCACTCAAAATCGGCATTGACAACATGTACTTGACCACATCATCTTTGCAGACAACAGTACATTCGGCCGACAGTAAGTAGTGTCTTAATTTAGTACAAGAGAAGTATAAACACAAGCACAATCTCTCTGTGGCCGAATACCTGGTTTCAGCGTCCACCAACCTTCTGCTCAGGTAATATATCACACGCTCCTTCCCTTCAAACTCTTGAATTAAGGCTGACCCGATAACACCGTCATCGGCAGACAAATATAACCTGAAAGGCTTCCCGTGCTGAGGTGGAACTAAGACTGGGGGATTTACCAAGTACCTTTTAATCTCTTCTAGGGCTGACTGCTGCTCCTCTCTCCATATAAATTCCTGATCGACCTTCAACTTTAACAGAGGACTAAAAGATTTAATCTTACCAAACAGATTGGATATAAATCTTCTAATGAAATTAATCTTGCCGATCAGAGACTGCAGCTCAGTCTTGTTTTTGGGAGCAACTACCCTGTTAATTGCATCAATAGATTTTCTGCCGATTTCGATGCCTCTCTGATGTATCATGAAGCCCAGAAACTGCCCTGCCGATACGCCAAACGCACACCTGTTAGGATTCATCTTCAGCCCATGCTCCCTCGTGCACTCCAATATTTTCCGCAAATCGGCAAGATGCTTCTTGAAGTCTCCAGACTTAACCACCACATCATCAATGTAGATCTCAACAATTGTGCCGATATATTTATGAAAGATAAAATTCATCACCCTCTGATAAGTAGCACCGGCATTCTTCAAGCCAAAAGTCATGACTACCCACTCAAACAAGCCGACGTGACCTGGACACTGGAAAGCAGTCTTGGGTATGTCTTCTTCAGCCATGAATATTTGATTGTACCTAGCATTACCATCCATGAAGCTAATAATTTGATGTCCAGCAGCAGCATCGATCAGCAGATCGGCAACGGGCATCGGGTAGCCATCCATCGGCGTGGCCTTGTTCAAGTTCCTGAAATCAATACAAACACGAAGTTTTCCATTCTTTTTATACACAGGAACCACATTAGAAATCCAATCGGCATATCGGCATTGCCGAATAAATCCAGCTTCGATCAACTTAGTAATCTCAGCCTTGATATCGGGTAAGATAGTAGGATTGCATCGGCGCGCCGGCTGCCGATGTGGCTGGAAACCAGACTTGATGGGTAACCGATGTTCGACTATCGATCGGTCTAAACCAGACATCTCTGTATAATCCCAAGCGAAACAATCTTTATTTTCTTTTAACAAATCAATTAACTGATGCTTACATTGGGAATCTAACTTAGCACTGATAAAAGTAGGCCTAGGTTTACTACCATCGCCGATGTCAACCTCGAGCAAGTCATCGGCGGACGTGAAGCCCTGCCCCAGCTTTCCGTCATCGGCGAACTGATCCATCAAAACTCCTCCTCAGGACCGACTGCTTGGATCGGTTTGATGCGGTAATCGGCGACTTTGAGGAACTCTTTGTCCCAGGCTTCGCCAGATATGCACCTGGTCTGCTCATAAGTGTCTAACTCCGCTGATGCAACAGTAGATGGGGCCTCACCGCGGACGACTTCAATTCTATCCCCAATCCACTGTACCAAACTCTGATGCATAGTAGAAGGCATACAACAATTAGCATGAATCCAGTCCTCCCAAGGAGCAAGTTATAGGTGCCTTTGCCGCTGATTACGAAGAACGTTGTCGGCAAAGTCTTGCTGCCGATGGTTAGTTCAACACATACGGCTCCCATGGCGGTTGACACATTGCCTTCGAAGTCCTTGAGCTTCATGTCGGTCTCGACCAAGTCCCGATCGCCTTTACCAAGCTTCCTGAACACGACATAGGGCATTATGTTGATCGACGCGCCGCCATCCACTAGCATTTTGGTCATCGGCTGACCATCCACCTTGCCCTTAACAAACAAAGCCTCAAGTGTTGCCTCTCGTCTTCGGCCGGCTTTTCGAAGATAGCCGCCATGGGGTCCAGCACCAACTGTGCCATCTCGGCAACCTCTTCATCATCGCTGACGGGTGCCATAAACTCCATCGGCAACATGACAACCATGTTTATATCTGCCGATGGGCCTCTGTCCTTGCGCTTCGGCCTCCATTGCTTCTCCTCCGAGGGTTCTGCACTGTCATATAGGTCGTCGCGGCGCTGGCGCTGAATTCTCCTCTTCTGGGTCTTAGTCAGCCCCTTAGGGCACCAAGGAGGAAGCTTGGTCTTCCAGACAGGTTGATGCTGCCTCTCACTGCTTACATCGGCACTTCTTCCGATGTTGGGCTCCCTGGAGAATATCTCCTCGTCGGGCACTCTAGCGTTGGCCATCTCCTCGAGCTCTCTCTGGTCAACACGCCTGCCAAACCGATCATGGGCACTAAGCTTGCCCCCCAGTCGGTCATGTGCCGATCTGTCTTCTCTGAGCGGCCGGGCGTACCTGGGTGCCTGATCATCAAAACAAGGTCGCTTACCTGACCGATCGGCTGTGTAGTACCCATTGCATTCTAGACAGTCATCGACAGTAGGCAGCTTGATGCCTTCCTCCCAGCAATGAACGAAGAAGGGACACCTCCAATGGTCCTTATGCCGAAGCCATTCTCGATGCTCTTCCTCCTCTTGCCGATACTGCTCTTCACGTGATTGCCGATAATAGCGCCTTGACTGTTTATGGGTGATCACCACTCCAGGAGCCCTGTTGGCGCTGTTACCTTCATCGGCAACCTTCTTACCCTTTCTGTCATTGGCAAGCTTTCCTGCGTCGCGCTTAGGCATTTGGTAGTCAGGATCTACCGATGAATTCCTTCTAGCGGCTTCCGATGTCAGCACTTTGGTTTTTTCATTGATCTCCACCATGTTGTTTGGGAACGGGTGCTGATCTATCTTCATCGGCTTCTAGGCTTTAGAGTTTTCAAACTTAATACGCCCAGACTCAATCTCCGACTGCAACTGCTGCCTGAATACTTTGCAGTCATTGGTACTGTGTGAGGTTGCATTATGCCACTTGCAGTACCTAATCTTCTTGAGCTCTTCGGCCGATGGAATCACTTGATTGGGCGCCAACTTGATTCGCCCCTCTTGCAGCAATAGGTCAAACATCCTATCGGCCTTGGTGATATCAAAGGTGAACCTTTCTGTTTCTTTTTGGCCGAACGGACAAGACATAGGCTTCTTATCCTTCACCCATTCGGCCGCATCGACATTCAGCTCTTCATCCGATCCAGAGTCTTCCTCTCTCCCGATGAAGGTCACCTTCTTGTTCCAAGTCTTCCTGGGCTCAAAGGCTTTGACATCCTGATCGGCAATCCTCTACACCAGGTGACTTAGGCTCTCAAACTCCTAGGACGCGTACTTGTCCTTGATGTGCGGCAGTAACCCCTGGAAGGCCAAATCTGCTAGTTGCCGATCATCAAGCACCAGACTGTAGCACTTGTTCTTCACATCCCGCAGCCTCTGCACAAAACTTTCTACCGATTCGTCGTTGCGCTGTCTCATTTTAACCAAATCAGTAAGCTTCTTCTCATGTATGCCAGCAAAGAAGTATTTGTGAAATTGCCTCTCCAGATCGGCCCATGTAATTATAGAATTTGGAGGCAATGATATGAACCATGTGAAAGCCGATCCAGACAATGATGACGAGAACAGTCTCACCCTTAATTCCTCCCTGCTGGCAGCCTCCCCGCACTGGATAATGAAGCGGTTGATGTGCTCCATCGTCGACGTGTCGTCTTGGCCGGAGAACTTGGTAAAATCAGGCACCTTGTACCGATTTGGGAGAGGAATCAAGTCATATGCAGGCGGGTACGGGGTCCGATAGGAGTATGTATTGACCTTGGGTTTGATACCGAATTGCTCCTTCATGACTTCGGCAATCTTGCCGACCCAATACGCATCCTGCTCCTGCCGACTCATTGGCTGATTATCGACTGGTGGAGTCGGCTGACGCGCCTCTTGGAGATGTGCAGTAGTCGTGGGCGCAACACCAGTCATCTAGACGCTATGCATCGGCTGATTTACTGATGGATAGATTGGCATGCTTGGCGGAGTCGGCTGACGCGCCCCTTGAAGATATGCAGTTGTCGCAGGCGCAGCATCAGTCATTTGCATGCTATGCAGCCCGTCGAAAGCTTGAAGAACTCGTTGATAACTATAACTAATGCATGAAAGGGTAAATTGCGGTAAAAGTAGGATAAAAAGTAGAATTGGTTGGTTTTTGATTTGATTGATATCTTTATTCCATAGCCCTCGGGCTCATATTTATACCCCCACATGGAGAGTTGTACAATGACACGACACATATTTTTCCTAAAACAAACTCCTACTTTTAAAGGAAACTGACTCGCGCAGGAGCCGGATAGCAATATTTATTTCCTAAACAAACACACTTATTTTAAAGGAAAATAAATGACTCATGCAAGAGTCGGACTCAAACTACTATAATAGTACTGGTATAAAACACCAGTTTCCTTATTCTTCTCTTCGATGAAAACTTTCCATCGGCAGATCCCTTTAATCCGCATTTTCCTTCTTTCGACCACCGGCAACCTTCTGCTGCCGCCAAGCACTAAGTTACGCCCATCAGCATCGGCAACACTTTCCCGATCGGCAATCGGCAGCATCTTCTTCATCAGTAATCGGCAACGAGCCCTTATCGGCAATCAGTAGCCAACCTTCATCGGTAATCGGCAACTAGCTTTCATCAGCAATGATTCTTCATCGGCAACCACCAATCAACCTCTATCGGCAAAGATTACCCAGCCTTCATCGGCAACATACTTGACCTTCTGTAGCACTCTCCCATCGGCCATATCGGCTTATACTTTACCGACGCCGATGGAGAATAGTCACCAGCCAATCAAGCTTCGATCCATTTGACACGTGTCAAAAAACGGTGTCAACAGTCGCGAAGGCAAAGATTCGCCGGTGAAGGGTGACGATACAATCTCGGGCCTCGGTGAGCGTTTGGTTTCCATCTTGTGTTTTCTTTGTTTTTGTGGATCTACAATGCTTTCTTCTTATTTTTATTCGTTCATTTCTATTTTGTGTTCGTAGCATTTCTTCAGCCGGCTTTTGTGTCGCTTCCTGGGGAGCAGCCACTGCCCGATGGTGTTGATCTTGCTCGCGTCGGTCTTGACGGTCGTGGCCTTCGCGCGAAGGGTTGGCCTTCCGGACACGCCTCTGTTATTGGCGCTGATGTCGAAGGTGAGTCTTCCCTTTTCCTTTTTGTTCGAGTTTTTTGTTGATGTTTCTTGTTTTTTTGCCTGACTTGTTGATTTGGTGCAGCTGGTGCTTCGTCTGAAACACTGAGTGCGTGGTCTGAGTCTTTACGGATCCTGTTTCGGGGTTCCGGAGGTTTATTTGACCCCTTCACGATTGTTGTTCTCTCTTTTTTTGTATTGATGACCTATTTCTCCTTGTTTTATTGTTGGCGCAGATCGTCTGCGCGGTCGCCTAGAGGAGGCGAGCGTTTACCAGCTGTTTCGCATGAATCTGGAGCATCAGTGTGTGGTAAGCTTTTGTTTGTTTTTGTGATCGCGAGCGTCTTTTCGACTTTCTTTACGCTTATTTTGCTAAGTGACCCCTTTTTTGTTTCAGAGTCATCATATGGGGGTGGCTTTGGAGAAGAAAACGACTATGGAACTTCTGGACAGCCGTCATGCACTTCAATTTGCAAACGCTGAGATGAAGCGTGCGCGGGTGAAGGCCGTCGAATTGGAGGGAGAGGTGGTGGGTCTTCGCCCTCTCGTTGCCTCTAACGAAGAGCTTAAAGCGACCTTGAGCTAGTTGGGGGTTGTTCTTGAGAAGGCGACAGATAATGAAAAGCTTGCACTGGAAAAGCTTGGGGTAGCGGAGGCCGTAGCTGAGCGTCTTCGCGAAGAACTTGAAGGCGAGCAGGCGTTAGTCGAGGGTCTCCGCAAGGATCTCGATGGTGAGCTATCTCTTGCTAACATGCTCAATGATCACGTTGAAAAGTTGAACGGGCGATTGGAGCAGGCTTGCTGGTGTTTTAGCCGTTTCCGCTTATGCGAAGGCGTTGGCTGAATTTGGAGGGTTGGTTCCTTCGACTGACGATGAATCTTCGGCTCTTGCCATTTGTAACTAGCTGCGTGCTGAGTTCGACAAGCTCCTGAACTTCATTGCGAGGGCTGGTGACTTCGCAACTCTTTCTGGGGTTACGAACTTCGCTCGGGCCTTGGCTGGTGGTGGATGTGAGCACGTGGCCGCTTTGAGGTGCAAGGATTACCGGTCACCTGTGCCGCCGTCCTCACTGCCGAAGCTTGTTTACAAAACCATTACGAACTTCATGTATTATTTCTTTGGGAAGTTTGGTTGGGCTAATGCTCGTGTTTTGGCGGAGGCTAGGCGTCAGGAGGTTTGTTTTTTGACTTGTCGTTTTTCCGTCTTTTTCTTGCTTGGTTTGCTGACTCTTTCTTTGAATTTATGTAGAATTTGGCTAGGGCCGGTGCTGGTTCGAGCGGTGGCGGTGGGACTACTGGTGATGTGCATGGTGCTGCAACGCAAGACCCTCCTTCGGCTGCTCTTGCTGCTGGGGCCAGTGCTGCAGCCGGTGTACCTTCGGAGGCTGCGGAGACTGTTGCTGCCTCGGAGGTTGCGGAGACTGATGTTCCTATGCCCTCGTTTCAAGAGGTTGGGCAATGAGTGTTAGCCTAGAGTTCATTATCTGGCCTGCGTGCCTTCGCGATGACCCCTGAAGGAGGTGATGTAAATAACATTTGTGTTACTCTTATGGTGGCTTTTGCTATTGAGATGCCCTTCGGCGGTTCTCTCTTCCATATTGAATTTTATACTTGTCCCGTGGAGGTTGCCTTCGACGGCCCTGTGCGGGACGTTACGCCGTTGACGTTGATGCGTGATGGTGATTTATGGGACTATTGGCGATCCAGCCATACGAGGCCTTCAGTTGATAGAATGTTCGAGTTTGTTCTTTATTATATCGATGATTGGAACGTTGTGTTCGTGCGTTCCTTAGCTTGGCGGGGTCATTTGGACCCGTTGTAATTTTGATTTGTCGTTTCGAGCCTTCGTGCTCTTTGTTGTATTATGTTCTTATATTACTCGTGTTTAACTTGTATTGTTGTTGACGTGCGGTTGGCGATGGTTTATCAACACGTGATTGTACAACTATGTGGTTCCTTTATTATAGTTGTTTGGACCTTCGCTTAGGCTGTCAGCCTTTGGCGAAGGCTATGATTGGTTGTTTGCTCTAGACCTTTAGGTACTTTGTAACTGAGCACTGTCCAGTTTCGTTCTTTGGTGCTTGTTAGTTGTCTTCAACTACTCTTCACGCTTGTTGGTCGCTGTGACACCCTGTGTCAAGCTTGCATTAGGATCATCATTAGCCACTAAGCACATCATCTCATTGCATTCATGTTTGCATATGCTATCATCTCATGTGTGTGTTTTTTATGCTCTGAAACTAGAATTGAATAGGTGTTTTGTGCTTATTCTTGTGTTTAATCTGTTTAGTTAAACCTTGCTTTGCTTAGAGTAAAAGTGTGGTTTGTTTACGTTTAGTTACCCTGCTTAGTTTTATCATATAAAATAAAATGGAAAAGGAAATCAGAATCGAGACAGGCCGAGCACCACCCCTCGACCTCGACCCCCGCTCGATAGAAAAGTGACGGACCGAGGGTCCGAGCGAATGACCCCGGGCCAGAGGCTCGATCGCGTCAGAGGCTCGATCGGCCAGTCGATCGACGCCTCCCCCCTCGACTTCTACCCTCGACTTCTACCCCCTCGACTTCAACCCCTCGATATGGCGAACCGAGGTTTGGACGAACGACCCCGCACGGAAGGCTCGACTAAGTCGGAGGCTCGATCAGCCGATCGACCTGATGGAATACGAGGTTGCTACGCTAGCCGGAAAACAAAACTTTTCGACCTCATAAACCAGGATCTACTGCTTGTTACAGGTTACGGGATTACCACTAGACGCGCAGGTGCAGCGGAAGACGACTTGATGTAGTCGTGCGCGTCGCAGCAGGCAGTGCAATTGCGTGGTCGTCCGTCTCAACGTCCCCTTCCCGCGGTTCGTCCTTGTGCTCCAGATGCAGCACCTCCGAGGAATCCCACACGTGTAGGGAGGAAGCGTTGCGCCTCCGGACTGCTAGGTCCGCGAGGAGCAAAAGGCGTGAGCGTGGGGAGGCGACGGCGGCTGCCAAAAGGCATGGATTAATTCGCCCCGCGCCCACCCCTTGCTTATATAGGCGTCCTAACGAGCTCCCACGGTGGAGGCCCATTAGAAACCCTAAACCTAGTCTAATTCGGGTCCAACCCGAATTAGGCTTCCAGCCCCTTAAGCGTGCGACCCTATGGGCTCACGCATACATAGACATGGCCCAAGTACTCTTACTCGACCAATAGTTGATAGCGGCCTCTAGCAAGGCGTGTCAACTCCTATGCATACGCTATGATCATATCTGACGAACCACTATGACCATGTACAAGTTATTCCCTTTGCCACTCGATATATGTATCAACTCGTGGGTTAACACTTAACTCAAGCATGGCCATGCATTTGTTGATCCAATCACATGAATGATCCAGTGATATCTCTCTCATGAAGAGAGGGGCAAATTCCATCTTGATTGTCTATGTCTCACAGCATGTTTCCCGACCACCCAAGGACCACCTTTATAACTACCCAATTACGGAGTAGCGTTTGATAGTCTCTAAGTAGATCGTTTCACATCTTGAGTACATACCACAATCTCAGGTCTAAGGACATAACGTACATGACATGAATAGAGACTTTCTCTTGTTGGGTCAGTCCAGCCTACATGTCTCACATGTGCCCACATTATTAGTTTGACATCTCCATGTCTATGACTTGTGAAACATAGCCATCAACTAATACATGTGCTGGTCTAATATTCAAGTGTGCTCTTACAAGAATGCTGACCAGGGACAACTTTTAGAATAACCATTTAGGTAATTGAGTTCCACAAACAATTCACATAATCGTCAATCAATACCAGTTGTCTATAATGGATATTCTCAGAACACTATATTAATCATGGATACAATCGGAATATAATCATCTACATGATTAGCTCTAGGGCATATTCCCAACACGACCCTACCCTCGATATCGACCCCCTCCCGCGCGCTCGACCGCACGCACGTGCCGCGCACGCCCGCGCGCACTCACCTGACCGCGGCTGAGCCGTACGTCGGAGTCATCCGCCGCGTGGCCGACGATGCCTGACCACGGAAGTGGAACACGCCATCGCCGCCGCTTCGGCACTGCGCCGACATCGCTGTCGCCGCTCGCGCTGTCTCGCTCAAATCTGAGTTAACGGCGCTAGGACCAAGTCGGCACCGCTTTTCCGCCGCTGACGTCCTGCTTCGCCGCCGCAGACTTGCCTGCCGCGCGCCGCGCCGTCGTTTCACAATAACGCCGCTGCAGTGCCGCGTCCGATCAGCGTGCCGCCTTGTCTCTTTCGCAATCAAGCGCGAATCCGCACTAACGGCGCGTCGATCAAGTCTTGATCCGCTCTGCGCCGCTCACCGCAAGCACGCCAGCGCCGCTGCCACCGCCGCACCATCGCGTCACGTCCCCTCTAGCAGCGCCGGTCGGCCATGACCAAGAAAGGAGGAGCGCCTATACCTCCTCCACCTCCCGCACTCGTTTGCACTCATCCGCACTCGTGCAATCGCTCGCTGTTCTCTGTTCTTCGTTGCGCCGAGAGCTCCTCTGCTCAATCTTTCTCCTTCTAGCTTCGCCTTTACCCCGCACACACGCTGCTCGCCTCTGTTTCACCAGCCGCGGACTCCAGTCACTGGAACGTTCCCGCCGTTCTTCAACTCCGAGTCGCCACCGCACTGATCAACCAGCGTTCACTGTTCGCCGTCTCGTCTCCGACGCCTCCTGTTGACACCGTTTTTCGACACGTGTCAAATGGGTTGAAGCTTGACTGGTCAATGCCCGTCCTCCATCGGCATCGGTGAAATATGAGCTAATATTGCCGATGGAAGAGTGCTGCAAAAGGCCAAGTGTGTTGCCGATGGAGGCTGGGCGATCTTTGCCGACAAAGGTTAATCGGTGGTCTTGCCGATTGCCGATGAGGAGTCCTTGCCGATTGCCGATGAGCTGCTATTGCCGATTGCCGATAAGGGGTCGTTGCCGATGAAGAGATACTGCCGATGGCCGATCGGGAAAGTATTGCCGATGCCGATGAGTGTGATAGCACTTGGTGGCAGCAGAAGACTACCGGTGGCCAAAGAGGGAAGTTGCGGGGATCTGCCGATGGAAAGCTTCCATCGAGGAAAGGTATAAGGAAACTGGTGCTTTATACCAGTATTATTATAGTAGTTTAAGTCCGACTCTTGCATGAGTCCTTTATTTTCCTTTAAAATAGGTGTGTTTGTTCAGGGAATAAATATTGTTACCCGGCTCCTGCGCGAGTCAGTTTCCTTTAAAGTAGGAGTTTGTTTTTAGGAAAGATATGTGTCGTGTCTTTGTACAACTCTCCATGCGGGAGTATAAATGTGAGCCCGAGGGCTATGGAATAAACAATCAATCCAATCAAAAAAAAACCAATTCTACTTTTTATCCTACTTTTACTGCAGTTTACCTTTATCATGCATTAGTTATAGCTTTAACGAGTTCTTCAAGCTTTCGACGGGCTGCATCACCTTGATCTCCGTCAAAATCCTTGTTAGTTCCGCGTGGGAGTACCTCTAGGCTTTGGCAATCCGGGCGCATCGCTATTTGCCTCGTCTAGCTCTGCTCTAGTTATCCGTGATCAATCTGAGCCTTGACGTCCGGGCGCATCGCTGTCGTCTCGTTCAGTTTGTCATAGTTATCATCCTTGTCGATTGATTGGTCAAATCGACTGGCACGCCCTCGATATCGAGCTTTGGGTAATAGCCCGAGGTGTTCACGGATCTGACGCTTTTTGTGTCAACACCTCTTTTGGCACGCTCGGTGGGACCTGATTATACAAATCCACACATCCGGCATGGCTGATCACGCCGATGTTAATCAGAGGAATATCATTGAAGTCTCTACAGCAGATCTGACAGGTCATCAGAAAAAGGCTCTAGAGCAGGCAATGGAGGAATACAAGCGCTCGTATCTTAGATCCTTCCGCCTAAATGGGATCGGCGAGGCAATACAGAAGCAAGATCCGCCGTCGCCACGGCAGACCACTTTCAACGTCGATCCTGGTAAAATACAAGAGATGGTTAATTCTGCATTCAATAATGCATTCATTAGCCAATCCAACGTGCTGTCCGATGTTGTATGCAATGCCGTCAAGCAAACTTTTAAGGGACAGACACCATATTATGTTGATCCAGAGCATCGTCAACTCGGATCGACATCTATTGCGACTCCATCGGCGGTTCTAAAGATGTCTACACTAGTTGTGAGCCGATCTGCCGATGAGGTCGCGCCACCAAGATCGAGCCCAGCAAGCTTTACTCAGGTGAATGCAAATTTGGTGGCTTCAGCAGTGTCCGGATCTGTCATCCGGAGTCAGTCAACTTCTGCCAACTGGTGGGGATATGGTATGTCTCCGAATCCATCTACTGATTCCAGATCGGTCCAAGGTGACCATGCAGGGTGGAAGGCTCCCATGGCATCGGCAACGTCTGTACAGCCAAGGGTTCCAGTGACGCATTATGCTACGTCCTCTCCAACGATGCAGTCGCCAACAGGGAATCTACAAATGGCAATACCTAGAGTGCCATGTGCCCAACCATCGGCAGGTCACTTACCGATAAAACAAAGCCCAACAGTCGCAAGTCAACCCATGGCGGCAATGGTTCTTCAAGCTGGGACATCTGCTAATCAAAGTAGCTATGTCATTAACTGTCTGGCGCCACAAGAACAGCAGGCATCAGCCGGCTATCAGTCGTTGGCGACTTTTTTGCCGAAGCGACAAGGTACACCGACTGTCAGTCAACCTGCATCGACAATAGCTACTCAAGCTGCGGTACCCGTGAGTCCAAGCGATCAATCAAGGGTACAACAAGAACGAATACCCGTCGGTTATCGGTTATCGGCGAATGCTTGGCCGATGCAACAAAACGCGCTGATGGTTAATCAGCCTACATCAGCAAATTCTTGGCCGATGCAGTCAACCATGTCGAGCGTCAGTCAGCCAGCATCGGCCGTAGCTGTTCAACAAACCCCAGCTGGCTATCAGTCACCGATAATTGCTTGGCTGATGCAACAAGGTGTGCCGATTGCCAATCAACCTGTATCGGCAATCACTGCCCAAGTTGTAGTACCCGTAAGTCCAAGCAATCATCCAGAGGTACGACCAGAACAAGCACCCACCGATTATCAGTTATTGGTGAATGCTTGGCCGATGCAACAAGGCGCGCCAACAGTCAACCAGCCTGTGTCGGTGAATTCTTGGCCGATGCGACAGACTATATCAAGCGTCAGTCAGCCTGTATCGGCCGTAGCCGCTCAACCCATGGTGGTTACAGATCAAAACTAATCACCCTGGGATACAAGAGTCGCAAGCCTCAGCTGGATATCAGTCACCGGGAGCTGCTTGGCCGATGCAACCAGGCGTGCCGATTGCCAATCAATCTGCATCGGCGATAACTGCTCAAGTGGTAGTGTCCGCAGGTCAAGGTGATCATTTGAGGGTACAGGGACGACAAATGTCAGCTGGCGACCAAACAATGGTGGATTCTTGGCCGACGCGAAGCGTGTCGAATATCAGTCAGCCTACATCGACAATAGTTGCTTAGCCTATGGTACTTGCAGACCAGCGCTATCATCCGAAGGTACAAGGGTTGCAAGAGTGAGATGGTTGTCAGCCGTCGGGAAATCATATGCCGATGACATCTCATGCTGGTTGGATCAGCCAGCAACAAGTTGCGCAGCCTGGGCACCAAGTGGCAAGAACTCTACGGTATCATCCGGCAAGTCTTCAGAATGAAGTATCGGCATATCAGCCGATGAATACTACATCGCAATACTCGCAGGGAAGGGTATACAATGGGACATCGGTACAGCAACCGATGAATGCAATAGATATAACGCCACAACACAAGTTAGCGATGGTGCAAAATTGCTCATCGGCAACGCAGCCGATGCACGATGTTATTATGACTAGTGCTGTGCATGCGCCAATCATCCAAGTGCTTCGATGACAGGATCTGAAGAGATAGTTCAACATACTCAGTCGGCTGGCATCCAGAATTGCTCATCGATTAATCAGCCGATGTACAACACTCAGCAGATTGGTGTTACTGATATATCGGTTGCCCCGATTTGCTCGCCACAGGGGTATGAAGTACATCAACTAGTGGACATCCAGAGTGGCCCATGGTCAATCAACAGATGCACAGTATTCAACAGGTTGGTACTGCCGAGGAGCCGATCGTTCTGGCGTACTTAATGCAAAGACCTGGAGGGATGCACCAATCTACTCAGACAGTAGGCGTCCAGGATTGCTCATCGGTTAGGCCGCCGATGCTTGACGCTGCTGATGTATCAATTGCTCCAAATTGCTCACCATGGAAACATGAAGAAGCACGTCCATCTGTCCCACTAGAGAACGAATCTGCGCATCGGCAAGACACAAAGGTGTTTTCGATCAAGGTAGAACATTCAGAGTTGGACGAAGAGCCAGGCCTCGACATTGTTGAGTTGGAGACATTCACTTTTGATATCACGAACGCCGATCAGGATGTTGAACCATTTGACGAGATGGACGTCGGTACTGTTGAATGGATGAACGATGAGGAATCAGTGCCTTGTGCGCTCAACCAGAAAAGCACTGGAAAATTCACCTTCGATGTTACGAAGGCCGATGGAATATTTGACTTATTGCTTCAAGAAGAGCGGATTAAGCTAACCCTTAATCAGGTAATTCCATCGGCCGAAGAGCTCAATGATACCAGGTACTGCAAATGGCACAATACAACTTCTCACAGTACCGACGACTGCAAAGTATTCAGGCAGCAGCTGCAGTCCGAAATTAACTCCGGACGGATCCAGTTTGAAAGTCCTAAAGTCCAAGAGCCAATGGAAATTGATCAGTGCCCGTTTCCAAATAATATGGTGGAAACCGGTGGAATAACTAAGGTGCTGACATCGGACGCTGCTAGAAAGAGTGCATCGGTAGATCCTGATCATCAGGTGGCTGAGCATGACATTGGAAAATTTGCCGATGACAGGAAAGGCGAGAGAATTGCCGATAAAGGTGCTTGTGTCAGCAGGGCTCCTGGCATAGTAATCACACACAAGCTACCAAGGTGAAACTATCGACAATCACGAGATGAACGGCATCGGCAGGAAGAAAAGGAACAGCGGGAGTGGCTTCGTCGGAAAAATCATTGGAGGTGTCCCTTCTTCATTTATTGTTGGGAACAAGGCATTAAGCTACCCACTGCCGATGACTGTCCTGAATGCAACGGGTATCAAACCGCCGAACGGTCAAGTAAGCCTTGTTTGGACGATCGGGCATCTAGGTGCGCCAGGTCGCTCAGAAAGAGAAGATCGGTACACGACCAACTGGGGGGCAAGCTTAATGCCCATAGCAGGCTTGACAGGCAGGTTGATCGAAGGGAGAGCAAGGAGCGGGCCGAAACAAAAATACCCGATGAAGAAGTGCTCTCCGGAAATTCAAGCATCGGAAGGAATGCCGATGTGAGTAAGGAAAGGCAGCACCAGCCTGTCTGGAAAACCAAACTCTCTCAGTGGTGCCCTAAGGGTTTAACAAAAACCCAGAAAAGAAGAATTCAGCGCCAACGCTGCAATGACCTGTGTAGTGATGCAGAACTCCCAAGGGAAAAGCAGTGGAGGCCAAAGCGCATGGATGGAGATCTATCGGCAGACGGCAGTATTGTACCGATGGTCTGATCGACGTCAATTTTGGACCTGCAGGCTTGGGGGCCGCAATCGGCAAATTGGCAATTTCAATTATTACACTTGAGGATACCTACCGATGGTTTGTGTATGGGGCACTGTACTGCCGATAGGTTCGTTAACTGCCAGAAGATGGTTGTGAGAATGATTCTGTCGTGCTGGCGATGACTAAGTGTGCGGTGCACGCGTTCTGGGAGTTACTCCTCGGTACTCTTTGGTGGGTCTATCGGCATTGTTCTAATTCTGATCCGATGGGAGCATGGAGCTTCGTTGCCGATTATTGTTGCAATCAGGCTAAGTATCAGGGTCTGTTAAAAGTTGGGATTACTCAGGATTTTAGCCGATTTGATGAATTATGGTATCGGTGATGATTGCCGATGACCGGGTGAATAAATTTGCCGATGGCACTATAGCGTGGAGATTGATCTTACCGATCAGGATTGAATTCTAGGTTTGGAGCGTTTTCCCAATCAAGTTTCTATCGGGTAAGACAGTCTGCCTCTAGCGAGGCATGCATTCCGGAAACCCTCGAGGGAGCTAACGCATGATGTGCTCGTTTGGGTACCAAGGAAAGGGAAAATATAAAACATCGGTAAAAAGCAAACTGGCATTATATTACAAGTCAAAATCAAGTATCAGGTTACAATTGTGCCGATACAACAGATATTACAGCAAGGAGTGGATAACTGATATCGCACGCAGGCGGATTTGCTCTATATCGTCCATCTCCTTGGCATCGGCATCGGCAGAACCCTCGACCGGCTTGGTTTTCTTCTTCCATAGTATGGCCTATCGCGCGTTCTGGTCCCTTTCTTGCTGCAGAACCTTGATGGAGTCGGACAGTTGAGTTTTCTGTTGGTTAGCTGCGGTCAAATCCCCCTCAACCTTCTGTAGCTCAGCCAGTAGCTCCTCTTTCCTTGCCGACAGTCGGGAGATGTCTTGACCAAGTTTGCCGATGGAAACTTTTGCTTGACCAATGCCTTTGTGCTTCTCATCGGCAATGTGTTTATATTTGAGCTTCTCTTCTTCGCTCTTGGCTTGAGCGGCCCTATCGGCGATACGACAGGCGAGCCTCTGGTACTGGATCTGTTTGACATCGATAGAGGCTGCCTGGAGAAGGACTTCTGCTGCGTCGGCAGGGAGATGACTTTAGATGTCTTTGAAAGCAATCCTTGCTGCCGATGAGTCTTGAATGAGCTGGGATGTCTCTTGTAGCAGCAAGGAAAGCAGTGCCTCAAGCTTGGTCTTGATCTCTACCGATAGAGCTGGGACAGAGCTCTCTTCCTCCTCGTCATTGGGTATATCAACTGAGAAGGAAAATAAGCTGTCTGCTTGGAGGGGGCCTCGGCGTCTGTCTTCGTCCTGCGGGTTGAGGCTGAAAGAGAAAAGACTATCTGGGGAATCTTGGGCCTGAAAACAGAAGGGTTATAATATGCCGATCAAAGGATTGTACTAGAAGTGTTGAGTAATTAACTTACCATCTTGAAGTGGATTTCTTGCCCAGGACTTGGTATTTTAGATGGCCCAGCCTCGTCTTGGACATCGGCAGCAGTTGCCGATGAATGAGTTTCTACCAGAGGAGCTATCGACACCGTTGGTGATGGTGGTGTTGTCGTTGACATTGCTTCTGGCATAATACTTGGTTGTGGCGGTGATGCTGCTCTTTCATTGGGATCTTCGGTTGGTGCCGATGCCAATGTTACTTCTGCCGTTGCGACGGGCGGAACTGTCTCGTCAGCGACTTCGGCTGACGGTGCCGATAATGTTGCTTCGGCTGCTATAGGTACAACTGCCTCATCAGGGACATCGGCTGATGGTACCGATGCCGATGCTACTGCTGCCATTATGGGGGCTTCTTCGTTGGGAGCTTCGGCTGACGGTGCCGATGCCGATACCGCCTCCGCCTCTGCAGCGGATGGAGCTGCCTCCTGACCAAGGACGTCGTCCATCGGCTGATCTGGGATAAGAGCCGTTGGAGTTTCTGCCGATGACATACCGGCAGTTGGTGGTTCAACTCGTGCCGATGACGAAGATGGGCTAGCCAGCCTCAAGCGTCTCTTCTTCCTTGGCGTAGCAGCAGGAGATCCAGCCCGCTTAGACGAGGACTGGGGGGCACCGGCAGCCAAATTTTGAGGTGCTTGTTTGCTTGGAGCAGCTGCCGATGACCTCATGGCCTGAAAATATTCAATGCAAATTATACGAAGCAGATGTTGCCGATTAAACAGTATATAATCGGTATGAGTGAAGATGAGTTTACTGCAAACACCCGCGTCAGGGCAGCAGCAGCGGCCGATGTAGCCTTGGCTTTTGCAGGTGTCGGTGAGGGTACCTGTCGTGGGATGAAGGCAGCTAATGAAGGAGCCTTATGGCCGATGAGTGATACGGGACTCATTATTCGAAGCTTGAAAGGCTTGCCGCTCTTGCTCATCGGAGGAATCGGGTCATCAACCTGTCAAACACAAGAAGGTTAAAATACCGATGGCGAAGATAAAAGTAAGGAATGCATCAGAATGAGCACTTACTGCGTTGCCGGGGATGATATGATCGGCATCGATCATGTGCCGATAGTAGTGCGATGATTTGGCGAATAGTTGACACCTCCATTCTTGCCACCAGGACTTGTACTCGTTTGTGATAAAAGAGGTTGGTGACCAGGAGGACAAGTCAAGATCTGATATATCGGCATCGGCAGGGAGGTTGACAACCTTGTTCCAGTCCAGAGCGCTGGAGAATGTCTGCCTGGGCTGCACTACCTTGGAATAACAGAGCTTGATCGGTAGTTGGCCGAACGCCAATTGTCTTGCCGCTACCGATGGGTAGTAAAACTCAAATGATGGAGGGGCGTTCTTTCCCGATCCAAATATGTTCATTGGGATAGCCCGAGGAGTGATGCTGACCTTCATCATTGTCTGGTTTTCAGGTACATTCCCATCGGTAAGATTAAATAGCAGTGGGAACTGGTTATCTACATCGGCATATGGCCACCAGAGCCGTTCTGCGGCAGGAATTCCATTATAAAACTTCTGAAAGAAGAGACCGAATTGCTCTGCATCGGCATCGGTTCCTGGCAGCACAATAGTGGCCTCTCCAAAGTTGAGTGGAGGGCGAGTTGCCGATTCATCTTCCCCGCACTGATGGTCTTCTGGTATGTCTCTCGGAAAACGTTGGGCGAGCAAGTCAAGTTGAAGCACTTTCTGCATATGTGCATTCAGCCACATGTTGATGAACCACCAGGGGCCTCCAGGATTGCCGATGTGCTCACCTAGCAGTAACTTCTGCGATACTTGATGGAGGAGGCGATATACCGATCCTAGAAGATATCTGCCCAAGGGAAGCCTTGTCCCATCGGCAAGCATCTCGGCTGCTGGAAGATACATGGTAGTGGGTCCGACTGCCCTGCCGCAGAAGATGAATTTGTCTAGCCACATGTTCAGGAAAGTGGCATGCTCTCTCTGATTTACCGATCCCGTCTTCTGGTATTCCTGAATATAACCCGTCCAACCGCCGATGTTCCGGGTATTTACTCTGTGCTCAGCTTTCCTATTGAACAAGGAGGAGGTGTTGGCAGAGGAGATGTCTAAACCGGTCAGCATGTGGACATCGGCAAGAGTGGGGGTGGCTGGTCCATGTCGGAATAAGAACGCGTTCAAGGTATCTGACCAGAAGTAGGAGGCAGCTATTAACATATTCTCGTTCTTTTCCATGTCGGCAATAGAGAGCCTGATACATTGGTCCAAACTACGTTCTTGCCAGTAAACTTGCTGCGCACTGGCGACCCTAAGGTACCAGTTCTTCCACCCTTTGGTGGGTTTGGGCCATGATTGGAATGTATCCTTCCACAATCCTAAACCAAAACATTCAGATCTAAATGGAATCCGGTTGGTTTCTGCGTTGATTATATAACTGGGATCTGGATTCCCCATGGGACCTAAACAACTGAAGGTGGAACCGGTAAGCGGAATCACTACCTTGTTGTACAGTTCCTACGATTCAAAGGAAAAGACGAGGAGCAGTCAGAAAGGAACGGAGACAGATCCAGATTCGTGCGGAAATTGGCAGGAGGCTGGATTGGGAAGGAGATAAGTCTTACCTTTGGGATGTCGACCTGGATCGCCATTGGAGTCAAGGGAGTGCTTGCAGTTCGTCCTTGGATTACGAAGGAGTACTGTCGCTCGAGCCTGTGTTCTTTAGAGCAGCCGGAGGTTGAAGAAGGCAAGAAGGTGAAAGTAAAATGGGCTCGGCTAAAAAGGACGGTATGGACCCCAGTAACTTTTATAAGCCTGTTCAGGGGTATTTTGGGGTTCTGTTTCGCACTGTGCAGGAATGTGGAGGCGCCCGCGGTAGATACGCGCAGTGATCAAGGTGGTCTGCAACTGTTTGTGCTACAATCGAGGGATTTTATTATGAAATTGCAGTTCCACATGCGGGGATCGAGGGAACCGTACGCTTATCTCGGGGGTAATGACTACAGCAACGGCTACAGCAACGGCTACAGTGGAGAGAATTTCGGCACGTAAAGTTATACGCTCTGAAACTGGGGGGCATGTGTTGACACCGTTTTTCGACACGTGTCAAATGGGTTGAAGCTTGACTGGTCAATGCCCGTCCTCCATCGGCATCGGTGAAATATGAGCTAATATTGCCGATGGAAGAGTGCTGCAAAAGGCCAAGTGTGTTGTCGATGGAGGCTGGGCGATCTTTGCCGACAAAGGTTAATCGGTGGTCTTGCCGATTGCCGATGAGGAGTCCTTGCCGATTGCCGATGAGCTGCTATTGCCGATTGCCGATAAGGGGTCGTTGCCGATGAAGAGATACTGCCGATGGCCGATCGGGAAAGTATTGCCGATGCCGATGAGTGTGATAGCACTTGGTGGCAGCAGAAGACTACCGGTGGCCAAAGAGGGAAGTTGCGGGGATCTGCCGATGGAAAGCTTCCATCGAGGAAAGGTATAAGGAAACTGGTGCTTTATACCAGTATTATTATAGTAGTTTAAGTCTGACTCTTGCATGAGTCCTTTATTTTCCTTTAAAATAGGTGTGTTTGTTCAGGGAATAAATATTGTTACCCGGCTCCTGCGCGAGTCAGTTTCCTTTAAAGTAGGAGTTTGTTTTTAGGAAAGATATGTGTCGTGTCTTTGTACAACTCTCCATGCGGGAGTATAAATATGAGCCCGAGGGCTATGGAATAAACAATCAATCCAATAAAAAACAAACCAATTCTACTTTTTATCCTACTTTTACTGCAATTTACCTTTATCATGCATTAGTTATAGCTTTAACGAGTTCTTCAAGCTTTCGACGGGCTGCATCACCTTGATCTCCGTCAAAATCCTTGTTAGTTCCGCGTGGGAGTACCTCTAGGCTTTGGCAATCCGGGCGCATCACTGTTTGCCTCGTCTAGCACTGCTCTAGTTATCCGTGATCAATCTAAGCCTTGACGTCCGGGCGCATCGCTGTCGTCTCGTTCAGTTTGTCATAGTTATCATCCTTGTCGATTGATTGGTCAAATCGACTGGCACGCCCTCGACATCGAGCTTTGGGTAATAGCCCGAGGTGTTCACGGATCTGACGCTTTTTTTGTCAACACCTCCATCTTCGTGGAAGCTTCACCAGGGTTAACCGAGGTGAGAACGCTTTTCCTCTCGCTCCAGTTCGACCCGTGTCGTCACAGCACCGTTGGCCGTGCGCCATTGCCGCCGCTTTTTGACGTACTTTGGGCTGCCAACTATCCTTTGGCGAGTTTTGCACGCCATTGGGTATTCTGAGGGCAGTGAACCCAAGTACTCTTGGCAGAAGCAGCAGTATGGTCAAGATTCTTTGGTCCAGGTTGAGATCAGAGTAAAAGCTTTGGAAGGAAGGCCCGACTGGTCAGGATGGACGATCGTTACCAAGGGAGCTTGTGCTAAAGATGGAGCCAACAGGGCAGCATACCTGGTGCTAAAGGACATCATCGCTCGTTTTCCAGCAGATCTTGCAGACGCATGGCCAGGAGTGTTCCCACGTGGATTGGCTTTTCCTGTGGATTGGATGCAGACTGAGGAGACAGCTCTGACAGGAGGCGAAGAGGAGCTTTTCTTTTGTGAGACCCCAGCCATGGGTGCCACTGGAGCTCTTCTTGGCACTTGTGAGAGTTTGGAGCGCAGTCTGGCAGATGTTGCAGAAATCCACAACGCCATGATGGAAAGCAAGCGCCAGTTGCAGCAAGAGTTCGAGACAGCAGTCGAGACTCTTCAGGCGGAGTTGGCTCAGATAACTCTGGAACGCAATCAGGCTCAGGCTAAGTTGGAGGAGGAAATCACCGCTCGTGTGGTCAGTGAGCAGTTGCTTCTCGATGCCACCAACTCCAGGAATGAAGCTTGGACCGAGTCAGAAGACCTATAGGCTAGAGTTGCAGAGTTGGAGGGAAACCTCAATGGACAGCAGGAGTACATCAATAACCTGCATGAGGCTTTCCACGCCCTCCATCAGCAGCAGGCAGCAGCTGAAGCTGAAGCTGCCGAAGCACCTGTACCTGAAGAGCCAGAGCCACAGGATGGAGTGATCCTTGGTCCTGACTCACCGAACGAGGACTTCGCCGACGAGCCCTTCTACGACGACAACCTCGACGACAACATCGGAGAGCACGACTACTCCGACGGTTTCTGAGCGCTAGATTAGGAGTTGATCTTCCATGCAAGGAGCTTTTGTATCTTGAAGTTGTTTAAGACTCTGTTAAATTTGGATCTTCGGATGTGTAAGCCGAATATGGAATTTAAGTCTAGGCGTTGTTCTGGCGACGAATTTGGAATGTTATTTGTATGTTTATGATGAGCAATTAATTCTGTGATGTTATGTGGAAAGATGAATAACTATATCTGGTCGTGTGCTTAATGTTACATTTTGTACAGGACGGTATTTATTCATTGATTCAATATAGCATCACCTAATGGTTGCTTGTTAATGGGCTATACAGATGACGGCTAACACTCGTCGCACCAACCGGGGTGATGGAGAGGCATCCCAGAGAGAGGACTTGCCACCACCACCACCACCTGCTATGACACCAGAAGCGTTCTTTGGCCAGTTCTTGGGTAGCCAAAGAAGTGTCGAAGAGATGCAGCGGCAGATGAATGAAACTCTGCGCAACATCGCTGCCAACACAGCTCAGCAGCACAGACAACAGCAGGGGGCCGCACCTAATTAGTACAGTTCTTATAAGGATTTTATGGACACTCGCCCTTTGATCTTCAAGGAAGCTACGGAACCGCTGGAGGCAGATGAATGACTGCACTCCATGACACAGAAGTTTAGGCTTCTGCGTCTAACGGATGAGTTGAAGGCGGAGTATGCCGCGCACAGGCTGGAAGGACCAGCGAGTATCTGGTGGTCCCAGTACCGTGATAATCTGCCTGCCGGTACTGCAGTTACATGGGAGTTGTTCTCCACAGCTATGCGCCATCACTACATCCCAGACGGTGTGATGGAGATGAAGCTTACGGAATTCATGCGGTTATCCTAGGGTACCAGAACAGTGACAGAGTACCTCACCAGTTTCAACAAGTTGGCTCGCTATGCCAGTGACTTTGTCAACACTGACGCCAAGAAGATCGCTAGCTTCAAGAGAGGCATGAACGCCGCTCTTCTGTCCAAGATGGGAAACAGTCACCTCATCACCTTCAGTGACTTCATCAGCGACTGCTTGAACCAAGAGACCTATGACAACAGGTTGCTTGCAGAGACGCGTCGCCGCATCCCAGAAGGAGGATCCCACCAGAGTAGAGGTCCCAGTGCTTCAAGGCCAGTGTTTCGTCCACCACAAGTTGGTGCACGTTTCCGACCACCTCAAGGGAAGATGACCAATGCTCGTGCTCGTCCCGCATACCAGAGACCCTTCACTGCACCCTGCGGCAGACTAAGGGTAAAGCCGCAGCACCTGCAGTTGGAAGTCAGAAGACACCATCTGTGGTAGGACCGTGCTTCAACTACGGACAAACTGGTCACCTATCTCGCTTTTGTACGAAGCCCAGAAGGCAGTTCAGCTATCCTCAGCAGCCTCGCACCGGGAATGTTCATCATACAACCTTGGAGGAAGTACCAGAAGGTGAGCCCGTCACAGCTGGTATGTTTCTTGTTAATCAATGTCCTGCAGTTATCTTGTTTGATTCTGGAGCATCGCATTCATTCGTTAGTGGGAACTTTGTGTTGCGGAGTCAACAGAAGGTGGTAGAATTGGAAAAGGAGTATCAGATTAGTGCAGTAGGAGCTGTACTATATACTCGTAAAATGGTAAAGGATGTAGAAATTACCATGGGGACGGCATCGATATATGTCAACCTCATCGTAATACCTGAGCTAGGTCTAGATGTAATCCTTGGTATGGAATGGATGAAAGCTTGGAAAGTACATCTAGATATCGCCCAACGAGCAGTATCTATCACCAACCCACGGAATGGAGTTACCTTTGGAATCTTCTTACCTAAAAATCCAAATCAGCTTGGAGTTATGTTTGCAATCACTGCAGAGTTGTTGGATAAGATTCCTGTAGTTTGTGAGTTTCCAGATGTGTTTCCTGATGATCTTCCAGGGTTACCTCCAGATCGAGATGTCGAGTTTGCTATAGAGCTAGCTCCAGGAACAGCACCTATATCTAGGAGACCATATAGGATGCCACCCAATGAGTTAGCCGAACTCAAGAAACAACTCCAGGAGTTGCTGGAAAAAGGTTTGATCCGACCGAGTTGTTCACCTTGGGGATGTCCCGCCATCTTTGTGAAAAAGAAGGATAAAACCTTAAGAATGTGCGTGGATTATCGCCCTCTCAATGCAGTTACCATCAAGGTTAACACAGAAAAACAAGAAGTTTGAATGGAGCGCAGATTGTGAAATAGCGTTCCGTACCTTGCGGACACTGTTGACCACTGCACCAGTTTTAGCACAACCAAATTTGGTAGAACCTTTTGATGTGTTTTGTGACGCATCAACTATTGGATTAGGATGTGTGCTAATGCAGAATGGAAGAGTCATCGCTTATGCCTCACGACAACTCCGACCTCATGAAGAGAATTACCCGACACATGACTTGGAGTTAGCAGTAGTAGTGCATGCTCTAAAGATATGGAGGCATTACTTGATGGGTAATCTGTGCCACATCTTCACGGATCATAAAAGTTTGAAGTACTTGTTTACCCAGTCTGAATTGAATATGAGGCAGAGAAGATGGTTGGAGTTAATCAAGGATTATAACTTGGAAGTGCATTATCATCCTGGAAAAGCAAATGTTGTAGCAGATGCTCTGAGCCGCAAATCTCATTGCAACTTGTTGCAACCCTTGTTAGAAGATGGTTTTGATCTAATGCACCCTTCGGTCATAAATAATATGGTTATCCAGTGCACCTTGGATAGCGATATTATTGAAGGACAGAAATCGGATAAAGAGCTCGTACAAATCAAGCAAAGGTTGGAAACCAGTGAATCTCTGAATTTCAAAGTGGATCAGAAAGGAATCCTATGGTTCAATCAGCGTTTGGTAGTACCTAAGGATCAAGTCTTGCGAGAAAGGATTCTCAATGAAGCACATAACTCAAAGTTATCAATCCACCCTGGTAGCAGTAAGATGTATCAAGACCTGAGGACAAGGTTTTGGTGCTCTAAGATGAAGTTGGATATCGCAGAATATGTCGCAAAGTGTGATACGTGTTGTCGCATCAAGGCAGTGCACATGAAACCTGCCGGGTGGTTACAACCTCTTTCTATCCCTGAGTGGAAGTGGGAAGATATCAGTATGGACTTTATCACAGGTTTGCCTTCTACTCAGAAAGGAAACGACTCGATATGGGTTATCGTTGATCGGTTAACAAAAGTCGCTCACTTCATACCAGTCAAAGATACACATCGACCACATCAGTATGCGGAGCTTTATGTTCAGAATATCGTAAGGTTGCATGGTATTCCTAAGACCATCATATCCGACAGAGGATCACAGTTGATCGCTCGTTTTTGGGAACAGTTACATAAAGAGTTGGGAACAACGTTGATTCGAAGTTCCGCTTATCACCCTCAAACGGATGGACAAACGGAACGAGTGAATCAAGTGTTGGAGGACATGTTGAGAGCATGTGTTGTATCAGCAGAAGGATCATGGGAGAAATGGTTACCTTTAGCTGAGTTTTCTTATAACAACAGTTACCAAGAAAGCATTAAGATGGCACCGTTCGATGCTTTGTATGGACGCAAGTGTAGAACCCCTATCAATTGGATTGAATCAGGAGATAAGGGATTCTATGGTACGGATTATGTGAAAGAAGCAGAAGAAATAGTCCGCACTGTTCAACAACATATCAAGGCAACTCAATCTCGACAGAAAGGTTATGCAGATCAAAGAAGAAGACCTTTGGAGTTTCAAGTTGGTGATTATGTGTATCTTAAGGTATCACCAATGAGAGGCGTTCGTCGCTTTGGAGTTAAGAAGAAGTTAGCACCCTGATATGTTGGACCTTATCAGATCATCACTAGGAAAGGTAAAGTGGCTTATCAAGTACAGTTACCCCCAGAGATGAGTTCTATCTTCCCAGTGTTCCATGTATCACAGTTCAAGAAGTGTCTCCGAGTTCCAGAGGAAGAATCTGTCCAAGTTCAGACATCGTAATCAGCTCAGACTTGGAATACATCGAAGAACAAGAAAGGATCTTGGATACAAAGACAAGAGTCACCAGGAATCGAGAAGTGAAGACTTTCAAAGTTCTTTGGAGTCATCATGGTCCCCATGATGCAACCTGGGAGACCGAGGCCTACCTAATCGCAAACTACCCCGCCTTTTATAATAAATGGTACTAAAAACTCAAATCTTAGGACGAGATTTCGTTAAGGGGGGAAGGGCTGTGACACCCTGTGTCAAGCTTGCATTAGGATCATCATTAGCCACTAAGCACATCATCTTATTGCATTCATGTTTGCATATGCTATCATCTCATGTGTGTGTTTTTATGCTCTGAAACTAGAATTGAATAAGTGTTTTGTGCTTATTCTTATGTTTAATCTGTTTAGTTAAACCTTTCTTTGCTTAGAGTAAAAGTGTGGTTTGTTTACGTTTAGTTACCTTGCTTAGTTTTATCATATAAAATAAAATGGAAAAGGAAATCAGAATCGAGACAGGCCGAGCACCACCCCTCGACCTCGACCCCCGCTCAATAGAAAAGTGACGGACCGAGGGTCCGAGCGAACGACCCCGGGCCAGAGGCTCGATCGGCCAGTCGATCGACGCCTCCCCCCTCGACTTCTACCCTCGACTTCTACCCCCTCGACTTCGAACCCTCGATATGGCGAACCGAGGCTTAGACGAACGACCCCGCACGGAAGGCTCGACTGAGTCGGAGGCTCGATCAGCCGATCGACCCTACCCTCGATATCGACCCCCACCCGCGCGCTCGACCGCACGCACGTGCCGCGCACGCCCGCGCGCACTCACCCGACCGCGGCTGAGCCGTACGTCGGAGTCATCCGCCGCGTGGCCGACGATGCCTGACCATGGAAGTCGAACACGCCATCGCCGCCGCTTCGGCACTGCGCCGACATTGTTGTCGCCGCTCGCGCTGTCTCGCTCAAATCCGAGTTAACGGCGTTAGGACCAAGTCGGCACCGCTTTTCCGTCACTGACGTCCTGCTTCGCCGCCGCAGACTTGCCTGCCGCGCGCCGCGCCGTCGTTTCACAATAACGCCGCCGCAGTGCCGCGTCTGATCAGCGTCCCGCCTTGTCTCTTTCGCAATCAAGCGTGAATCCGCACTAACGGCGCGTCGATCAAGTCTTGATCCGCTCTGCGCCGCTCACCGCAAGCACGCCAGCGCCGCTACCACCACCGCACCATCGCATCACGTCCCCTCTAGCAGCGCCGGTCGGGCATGACCAAGCAAGGAGGAGCGCCTATACCTCCTCCACCTCCCGCACTCGTTTGCACTCATCCGCACTCGCGCAATCGCTCGCAGTTCTCTGTTCTTCGTTGCGCCGAGAGCTCCGAGCACCGCCAGCACCTTCTTCTCAAATCCACCACCACCCGAGCTCCTCTGCTCAATCTTTCTCCGTCTAGCTTCTCCTTTGCCCCGCACACACGCTGCTTGCCTCTGTTTCACCAGCCGCGGACTCCAGTCACTGGAACGTTCCCGCCGTTCTTCGACTCCGAGTCGCCACCGCACAGATCAACCAGCGTTCACCGTTCGCCGTCTCGTCTCCGACGCCTCCATCTTTGTGGAAGCTTCACCAGGGTTAACCGAGGTGAGAACGCTTTTCCTCTCGCTCCAGTTCGACCCGTGTCGTCATAGCACCGTTGGCCGTGCGCCATTGCCGCCGCCACGGAGCTTGAACGTGGCCAGGTTTCCACAGAGCCTCTCTGGCTCAGCTAGCCCTCGAGCCGCACTCACCACATCACCACGATGCTCATGCACCACAGCACCGAGCTTCGCATCGCCGGTGATCACTTCGCCGCGTAGCACCGCCGTGTTGCACCACCACCGCACACCGTCGACCCCTCTTCACGGTCGCGTCAGTTCAACCAACACCACCAGTGGATGCGCGTAAGTTATCCCGAGCCTAGCACAACCAACCCCACCGTCGGAGACTTCACCATCGGCAAGAACACGTCGATCAGCACCGTTCTCTGTTCCGCTCGACGGTGGATGGACCTCGAGTAATCGAGGGTCCTGCCCGTCAGTTGCCTCAAGTGCCTCTGCATGCCTCGAGCCCGTTACCGAAATGATTTCCTATCCTCATTTTTAGTTGTATGCCATGCTTGTTTGTTATATCTAGAGTTTGGTGAAATCCATGTTGTAAAGTATAGCTTCTGTTAAGAGTAAGTTATAGCATGTTTTATCCTGCTAGCTAGTAGCTCTAGCCCTAGAAGCTTTGTGGTAGTTCTTTTGGGTGTATGCTTAGAACCTCTGTTTGTGTGTTAAATCCTATTCAAGCATCATCCTGCACCATTCAGTTATTTATTTATGCATTGCAATCATTTAGGATCCGTGCAGGAACATCAGGAGCCCACAGAGACCGTAGTCCAGGAGGTACAGGAGTTGTACGAGGAGTACCACGAGCTCGACACTAACCTTCCTGAGTGCCCTGACCACCAACCCCCACCTTCTCTCAAGGCAAGCCCCGGAGCATTCCTAAGCCTCCCAATATTTACAATTTAATCTGCTTGAGTATTTTATACTGTGATGCATTAGGTGATAGGAGTTGTTTGAATCCCAATTTGATGCATTACTTTCCTTGATTTTTGTTTTACCTACCTTGTTAACCTGTTAATAAAAATTAAAAGCAACCGCTTAGCATGCTTAGAAATAATGGTTACCTTTCTTTTTATGTTCGTATTATCCCTTGAGGGTAATACTATCACGGTTGGCTATATTCGCTATCGTGGAAAGAACCTATGGTAGTAATGAAATACGGTCAACTGGAAGGCAAGTGCACCAAGTGGTTTAGACTTGGGGGCAGTCCGTCCGTTGGATCGTGTAGGTTTGTACACGATGGTGGCCCTCTTACATCTTTGAATGCGCCCTTTCACATAGGGGCCGTTGTGAGTATCGACCCCGAAGCCGAGTAAGCACTGTCCGGGCCGGAGCTCGCTCTGCTGTGAGCACCCTCTAGACTGTAGATACGATCTGCCCCGTGGTTGCCATCTATTTTCTACAATCGGGTGGACCAATGCAAGCCCGCGTTGATTACCACCTGGACTTTGTTGAGCGGTAACCTAATGCCGACCCGACGGGGAAAGTATGGGCATGTGTTAAAGGTAATCTTACCAGCTGGTGTATATCGATTCGAATTGCCGCCCCCCACTGGATATGGGGGATTATGCTGAGCTTCACCATGGTACAACTCCATGTGACATCGTAATGGTTCTACTAAAATATTGATGAAGGAACTGGATATAT
Source organism: Microstegium vimineum (assembly GCA_022036555.1). Classification (NCBI taxonomy): domain Eukaryota; kingdom Viridiplantae; phylum Streptophyta; class Magnoliopsida; order Poales; family Poaceae; genus Microstegium; species Microstegium vimineum. Next base: position 43,346,853 of record CM039131.1, on the reverse strand, counting down.
GTTATTATATTGTTTGAGTAGACCAAGTGTGTGCTCTAGTATAGATGCAATAACCTAGAGATAATTAGTAGGATAAAAGATGACTGCTCACCGCATCATTAAAGTAAACTCCTTTAATTTAAGCATTTCTGCAAAGTAAAGCTTACCCAACTCCAGATACAGCCATGCATATCCTTGGAGTCTTTATTTTCAGTTGGACGGGTAAGTCTAGCTGAGTACATTCCCGTACTCAGGGTTTATCCCGTTTGTTGCAGATGGCCAAGTATACTTCGGCTATTGTAAGCACTGTCTCTATCCTGTTGAAGGAGAAGAGGAGTAGGCCTTGGGCAAGGTCTTATACAAGCTCATCTTTTGTTGTTGTCGGACCTGACGTTGTGGGCACCCCTGTCTTTTAAAACTTCAAGTTCAGTTTCAAACAGTGTTCTATTTGGCCACAGGTGTTGTGGCGTAAGTACTACTTTTGTTTGGAACAAAGTGTTGTAATAACTTTATTTCGTACTTTAAGTATTTTCAGTTGATTTGTGACTCGTTCGAATGTGTATCCCTGAATGTACGCGATCCTGAGTTGATGTTAGAAATCCTTCGAGATTTCCGGACTACCGGGATTATATGGGCTCAAGTGTTTTAAGTGATAGCTAAGTCAGCTACTTTAGCACTTGATCTCTTATTTTTGTCTAGAGTTTGATTCCTTCCCGGTGACATCGCTATTACGAACCTTCTCGCGGTGATTATTTTTGTCTACTCTGCGGGCTTCGGTGGAGACTCCGGCTTGCATGGTGCTTCCCCCTTTGCGGGTATGTGTTTTGTGTTTGTTGGTGTTTGATGTCACTCCGCTGTGTGGGGGGCTTGTATATTTATACTTTGCTCCCCCTGTGGTTTTAGATGCAGCCATGAATGTTGTGCATATTGGGACTTTTAAGCGCCCTGTACTTGGTTGGTGGCAGTTTTACTGCCATTTGGTGGTTATTTGCAGGTCTGGTTTGCTTTTAACGGAGGGCCTTCGAAATTTACCTAGCTTTTGTCGTGTTTCGCGCCTGATGACCTTTGGTCGATAGGTTGTTGCATCGGCAAATGGTTTTTGCCCTATATATATTTATTTATTTATTTTTTGGATAGAAGTGAGCTCTGCGCTCGTTACATACATGTTGCTCTGCCTTACACTTGGCTCGAATGCCTTCCTAGTTTCTCTATTCTAGGTCTTCGGCTGCTTCTTGCTCCTGACCTTGGGCGCCTTCGCCCGACTTCTCCACACCACGCAGCGGGACGCGTACGCCGGCTCCCTGCCCAGGTTTGGTCTCAACCTGGGAGTTGTTTGTGTAGAGTGGGCTTTACCACTCTCGTCACTCGAAGACCTGCTTCGGGTGACTTTTGGTCAAGTTGGCCTAGTGCCTGACCGCAGGTTCCTTCGCCTGTTTATCCACCACCCTTGCTGAAGAAGCCGTGCAGCGGGATGCGTGCTGACCTTCGTGGCTTCTTCCGCCTCGACCTGGGTGGTGGTGTAGTGGGCTAGCCTCCGCGGCTTCTGACACTCGAAGGCTTGCTTCGGGTTGTCAGAGGGTGGCTTGGCGCTTGTGGACGGTGTGGTGGGGGTCACTTTCTCTGTGATCGCGTCCCTCGAACCGGGGTGAGGGGCGGTTACGAGCCTTCGCGCGGTAATCTCCCATCGCCAGTTCCGCTGCCTGGTTGTAGACAAGCGGAGGCCGGTTCTTGACAGATGGTGCCCCCCTCTTTACGAGTCTTCGCACGATATTCTTAGGGTGTAGCCCCTCTCTCTGCGTTCTAAGGAAACGCCTGCTTCCATGGTTGTTTTTCGGAATCTGCCTTTGGTCTTGGTTTTTCTTTAGGGGGGCGAAGGCTTGGGTTGCTGGCTTGGCTTCCCTTTTGCGTGTTCTACTAGCTGCTCTCGGTTTTGATTTCTGAAGAGGGCATGGTCTGTGTTTTGGGCTGCCGGTTGGGCTGCCTTTTATAGTGCCCCGAGGCCTAGCTTTTACTGCTTAGGGGTAGTTAGAACTGTGGTGGTTGTTTGTTGGCGGTTGGTGGTTGAGTATTTACTTTCGGTCGAGTTATTGCCGGCCTTCGTATTTAATGTTGCGGGTCCCCTTTTGCCTGCTCGTTTTTGTAGAGCTTTTAAAGATTTTGCCTTGGTGGTTATACGAAGGCCTTTGCCTCGGTGCCTGACTTGTCACGTCTTTTTCCGAGTTTTGAGCAATTTTATAGTGCGGAGGTTGTACTGTTCGTACATTTTTCGGTCTCGGTGCCCGACGTGTCAGGACTTTTCTGAGTTTTGAACGCCTCTTGGGCGAGGGGGTTATGCCATTTGCTCGAACTTTTGCCTCGGTGCCTGACTTGTCAAGACTTTTTCCGAGTTGTGGATGCCTCATGGGCGCGGAGGTCGTACCGCTCGCTCAGCCATTTGGCTGTAAGTAGAGGAGGTCCTCTAAACGTGTTAGATTGTCGAATGGTGTGGCCTCGTTGCTGGCCACTTTCGACGTTTCTGTTTAGGGTGTTGTGGGGATAGCCTCTTTACAACTTTAGAGGATTTTTACAAAGGTGCCGCCTCGTTAAAAACCTCACGCCCCTAGATGGGGTTCCCTGTGAGGTAAAGAGTACGACGCCTTGCGGAGCAACTAGGAATGTAAGATGCTGAAAAGGGTAAATCTACCTACAAGCCACCATCGCTTATATTTTTGCGGAGGTCGCTTTTACATTAGATGTAAAATCTCTTTAGGTTGCTGGAGTTCCAAGTGTGCGTGGTCATTTTTCCTTCGGTGTCTGTTAGCAGAAAAGCTTCCGGTCGCCCTGCGGCCTTCGCGATGAACGGTCCTTCCCACTTGGGCTGAAGTTTTTCAGCCATTTGTGCATTCGGCTTTCTCCGGAGAACGAGGTCTCTGTCTTTGATGTTCTTGCGTATTATCTTGCTGCCCCTCCAGCCTTTTGTTTGTTCCTGGTACCTGGATATGTTCTACACTGCTTCTAGCTTCGTTCCCTCTATTGCTTCTTTGGAGTACTCTTCATCCAGTGCCATTGCGTGTTTTGCCACTCTCAGGCTTTGGAGCTTTATCTCTTCTGGCAGCATGGCCTCTTCGCCGTAGAGTAGCTTGAATGGTGTAAAACTTGTTGCTCTGGAGGTTGTCTTGTTGTGCGACCATACTACCCTTGGTAGTTCTTCTATCCATTTTCCCTTGCGGAGGTTGAACAAAGTCTTTGCGATGGCCGAGAAAATGATCATGTTAGATCTTTCAATAGCTCCGTTAGATTCTGGGTGATAGACTGATGCGAAGGCTATTTGGGTTCCGACATTGCTTCAATATTGTTTGAATAGGTCTGAGTCAAACTGTTTGCCATTGTCCACTGTGAGGGTCCTTGACACTCCGAATCTGCAGATGATGTTTTGCCAAAAGAATTTCTTTACTGATTCGGTGGTTATCTTCGCCAATGGCTTTGCTTCTATCCATCTTGTGAAGTATTCCACGGCGACTACCGCGAATTTGTTTACCCCTTGCGAAGGTGGCAGGGGTCCTACTAGGTCCATGCCCCATCGTTGCAGTGGCCATGTTGCTGGTATGGGTTGAATGGTTGCTGACGGTAGTCTTTGGTGTGCTGCAAAATGCTGGCATGCTTCGCAAGGTTTTGCTATGTCTTCTGCATCCTTTATGTGGGTAGGCCAGTAAAATCCCTGGCGTATTGCCTTCGTAGATAAGGCTCGAGAGCCTATGTGAGATCCGCAGACCCCCAAATGAATTTCTTGCAAGAGATTCTTCCCATCTTCGCTTGAGATGCACTTCAACAGTGGCTGCACCACTCCTTTCTTGTATAAGTCTTCATCTATCATGGTGTAGCTTCGTGCCATAGCAGCGATTCTTGCCTTTGCGGCTTGATCTTGGCTATCTTCTTCGATGTTTAGGTGTCTTCGGATTGGTTCTCTCCAATCTTCTTTTTGCAGTGCTGACACTTGTCTTGCTAATTGTGCCGTCGAGGGTTCAGTGAGCTCTTGATAGAATGTCCCCTCGGGTAACGGTGTTCCATTTGCTAATGCCTTCGCTAGCTCGTCTGCTTCGGCATTGGACCCCCTGGGTATGTGTTCTACTGAGAATCCTTGGAACTTTCTCTCTGCCGTTCTTACAAGTGCAAGGTTTTTGCCAGCTCAGGTTCACGCGCTGTGAAGTCTTTCTCAACCTGCCCTGCCACTATCTGGGAATCTATTTTGACTCCGAGTCTTTGCGCGCCCATGCTTTTTGCCTTTGCTAGGGCCAAGGCTAGGCCTTCGTATTCTGCAATGTTGTTGGTGGACTTGAACAACAGTTTTACTGCGTACTTGGTTCGTACTCCTGATGGCGATATCATTACTGCGGAGGCCCCAACTCCTTTATTTCCCCAGGCTCCGTCGGTGAATACTGTCCACGATTGGTCTTCGCCTGAGCTGGGTAACACCTCATGCGGTGTCCAGTCTTCCATGAAATCTGCTAGGGCTTGTGACTTGATGGTTGTTCTGGGTACATAGCTGATGTTGTATTGTGATAGCTCTGCGGCCCATTTTGCCATTCTTCCGGAAGCTTCTTTGTTCTTGAATATTTCGCCTAGTGGTTGTGTCCAAGGTACTATCATCTCGTGGGCTTGGAAGTAGTGCTTGAGTTTTCTTGATGATATCAGGACTGCGTAGGCGATTTTTTCAACCTCTGAATAATTTAGCTTCGCCCCTGATATCGCTTCTGAGATGTAGTATACTGGATACTGTTGTTTGACACCTACGATTTCCTTTTCTTGTGTCAGCACCGTACTTACTGCGTGCTCTGTCGCTGCTACGTAGAGTAGCAAAGGTGTATCTGGGGTGGCGGTTGTGACTACCAGGTCACTTGCTAGGTAGGCTTTTAGCTGCTGAAATGCCTCCGACTGTTCTTTCCCCCATTGGAACTTCTCTAAGCCTCTGAGTACCTTGAAGAATGGTAAGCTTCGCTCTGCTGATTCGGAGATGAATCTGTTCAATGCTACAATTCTTCCTGTTAGCTTTTGTACTTCTTTTCTGGTTGTCGGTTCGACCATTGCCTTGATTGCTTTTGTTTTGTCCGGGTTGGCCTGTATTCCCTCCGGACCTATCATGCATCCAAGCATCTTTCCTCTGCTCACTCCGAAGACACATTTCTCTGGGTTTAGCTTGAGGCAAGCTTCCCTTAGGTTGGCGAAGGTCTCTATGAGATCGGACAAATGCTCTGCCTCACTTTTGCTCACGACTATGATATCATCGACATAGGCTATAATGTTGCGCAACAGTTGAGGTCCTAGCACGACCTTGGTCATTCTTGCGAAGGTTGATCCTGCGTTTTTTAATCCTTCCAGCATTCTGACAAAACAGTATGTGCCAAAAGGTGTTGTGAAGCTTGTTTTGTCTTCGTCCTCTCTCTTGAACCAGATTTGGTGGTAACCCGAAAAAAAATCCAACATTGAGAACCTTTTGCACCCTGCTGCCTTGTCGACCGAAGAGTCGATTCTTGGTAGGGGAAATGCATCTTTCTTGCATGCCTTGTTCAAGTCCATGAAATCGATGCACATTCGCATCTTGCTGTTCTTTTTTAGGACGAGTACAATATTGGATAGCCAGTCTGAATACTTGACTTCTCTGATGACCTTCGCATCTAGCAATCTTTGGACCTCAGCCTTCGCTGCTAGCACTCTGTCTTCTGACATCTTTCTTTACCTTTGTTTCCTCGGCTTGCAGTGCTCGTTTACATCTAATGAATGCTCTATCAGTTGTCTGCTTACCCCGCCTAGGTCCGATGCTGACCAGGTGAAGATGTCTCCATTTTTGCTGAGAGTGGTGCGGAGTTGCTCTTCTTCCTCTGTTGTTCGCTTCGCGCTAATTATGACTTTTCGGTCTAGTACCTCCTCTTGTAGTGGTACGACCTTCGTCTCTTCTTGGCTTTGTAAGTCTGTTTTCCCCCCTGGCATATCGGGGGATGCTTCAGTAGCTACTGAATTCACATTTCTCTGAGCCTTGTGGATGTTTCTCTCTATATTGCGGGCTTCTTTTTGACTTGCGTGGATCGTGATGACCCCATGAAATGTTGGTATTTTCATGCACAGGTAGCTCATGTGAATGGTTGCGTCGAATTTCGCTATGAAACCTCTACGAAGATGGCATTGTAGGCGTAGTGCAGGTCGACAACGTCGAAGGTTACATACTCTGTTCTTGCATTGTTTCTGTCTCCGAAGGAGACTGGTAGGGAGATTTTTCCTAGGGCATTTATTTTTCGGCCTCCGAATCCTATCAGCGGTGATTCCGAAGGCTAGAGTTGATTTCTGTTTAGCTTCATCTGGTCGAATGTATTAACGAACAAGATGTCGGCTGAGCTGCCCGTGTCTATCAAGATTATGCTGATTTCCCATGCCAAAACGGCATCGTTTCCACCCGCGGATGATACTGCCGCTTCGTAGCTCATGATGAACTGCCTTGGGTCAATCTTGCCGTTGAACTTTGGCAGTACAATGGGCTTGTACTTTTGAGGCCAAGGCCTGTTTTGCAGGCCTTCGGATAGAGGTGATTTCGGGTCCATTCTCCATCGTTGATGATTCTGATTGTAAGCGTTTAGGTTGTATGCGTTCCTGAATTGAGGTTCATCGTTTAGTAGCGAGATTTGAGGCATTTGGATTGGCTCGCCCCTAGGCTGCTGGGCTTCGCCGCCCTGGCCTTGCTGCATGCTTTGTATCTCACCTTGGAGAAGTGCAAGCTGTTGTCGCACCTCCGCTGCCTGTTGTGATAGCTGCATTGCTCTTTGACTTGCCTGTTGTTCTGCGGCTAGGCGATCTCTTTCCTCCCATGCTCTTTGCAGTTCTTGCTGCAGGTTTTGCAGGACTTGTTCTTGTGTTTGCTCTAGGGGTTGTGGTTCATCCTCGTTGTTTTTGTTCGGTTGGGCATCCCGCACTGGAGATGGTGTTTGTTCGCCCCGTGCTGGGGATGGTGATTGTCTGTCCCGTGGCGATGATGGTTGTTGCGCAGGACGGGGATGTTTTGATGGTGCGGCTCTTGGGGCTGCGTCTATTGTGGCGTAGGTGCTTCGCACGTTGCGACGTGTCCTTTGTTCCCCTTCGTGAGAGGTTGCACCTTCTTCATGATGCTCTGCTATCATTGCTCTTTTTGATGTCATCGTGGGCTTGACTTCGGCCAAGCACGGTGGGCGCCACTGTTGGAAAATGCCTTTCTCCGAACAGAACCCGAAGGCCGAGCGAAGGCCTGCCCTCCGCGGACGTCGAGGGGCTCGCTCGGTCCGCCTTCGGGTTGTTCCTAGGGGAGCCTTCGCGTGTGTCAAAGGTCCCTCACTCGGGGAGGTGATCGTTAAGTACAGAAAGTGGGTCTGCTGCTCTCCGAGCGGTGAATGGAAGACCTTCGCGAGTGCCGAAGGCTTCCCGTGTGCCAAATTGAGAATCGTACAAAAATTACAAGCCCTCACGAAGCTGAAGGGTCCGACAAGAGTGGCGGCAGAAAGGGACAATGTAACGGGAAACCCTAAAAATCAGGGATCTTGTCTCTCTCATTACGTTGGGTGGTGACCCCTTTTTATAGTACACTGTTCACATTACAATCACGATTACACAATGCCCTCCTACCTGCTCCCGAATATTCCGGGCACCTTTCTAACAACTCCGGGGGTCTTATAGGTAAATAAAATTAGATGAAGTCTGTTGGGCCTTGAAGGGAGCTCATGGAGGCCCAGCTTGCCTGGCCCAACGCCTCTCCATGGACGCCAGCTTCCGGCTTGGTCGGCGGGTCGGAGATCTCGACTGCTCGCCCTGAGACCTTCGCCCTGGCATCCTCCATCATGCCTTCGTTTCTGGCTTAGCCGACAGATCGGAGGTTCCATCCGCTGTCCTAGGACCTCCGCTCCGAGTGTCTCCACCGAACGGGGACCTGGGTCCTTCGTCGTGGTACCTGCGCAAACATAGAAATGTGTCTTCGGGATTACCTCTCTTGGTCTGATCGCGCGCCGCCGTTATGAGGTTGCTGGCCTTCGCCGTGGCCTTCGTCCATGCGTATACTGGGGTTTTTTTAGCTCTGTTGAGAGGCGCACTCTTCGGCGGAGGGGAATTTTGCCTTGTCCGATTTTGGGGCCCACAGGGGACCTTCACAACTCATGTCCCAACACACATGTCATCTTCTTCCTTGTCTCATAGAGGAACTTGGCCATGGCAGGGAGGAGCGGTGGAAGGGGAGGGCCACATCGGATGGGGATCGAGAAGGATTGTCAGTGCCATGGCGAGGAGGGGCAGGCGCCCCATCGAGGACAACCACTGCACTTGGGAGCCGCTGGTAGACTGCACCGCGCTTCAGAGCTTCTTGGGGGACGACCATGCACTTAGGAGCCGCCGGCTGCGTCAAGGTGGCCATGCTCGAGAGCCGCCAGCTGAGGGTCGTGCTCGGGTGCCACCGGTTTAGGGTCGTCGATGGTCTTCGTCGGAGAAGACACGACGGAGTTGTCGAGGGGTCACTGGGAGTCAGGCCCTCATATAGGAGTCATCGAGGGGCTCTTGCAGGCGGCGACATCGAGCTTCTATGCATAACCGAGCGTACAATAGAAAAGGAAAAAATTGGTAGGCAAATTTGGTGGCCCAACACGTGTAGGTAGTGGGAAGAAGAATTTATTGGGCCAACAGAAGTAGGTAATCTGCTAAAGACATTATTTTTTGGCCTCCACTATCACGGTAGAAGAGAAAAAAATAAGTAGTCAAATTTGTTGGCCTATTATTTACTACCCAAAAAAATAAGTCATACTTGAGTTATTCATATGCATATATGTTCACCGATATATAAGCATATGAACAACTCAAGTATTTTTTTCTCGAATATGCAAAAGATTTGTACATCTTTTGTATTAAGAAGAGAGAAAGTTGAGTTTACAACGACGCGCTACGATGGCGCACTAGGGGGGAAACTGTTATACAATCGGCTCCACCCTCCCTAGCAGAAGGGTACAAAACGCTATTACTCGCTAATGACATGACCTAGACATCGCCGTCAATCAGGCGCGACGACTTGCGTGGCGTCTCGACCGCCTCGCCCCCTCTCCAAGCAACTCCAGGAAGAGCGCTTGCATTGCCTCCCGATGTGAGGCAGTGGGGTTCTCGCAGAAGACACGATCGAATGTCCCTTTGTCCGCCGTGGTGGGCATCGACTGCTCATCAATGAACCCCATCCGCCGCATCAACAACACCTCTCCCCGCTTCGAAACGAGGATATGCGAGAGCAGCTGCGCGGCGATCCTCCTGCTATGGAGTAGCATCATCGGCTTCGCAGGCGTCGCCTCAATAGGCAGCTGGGGCAGCAACGGTGAAGGTACCTGGCGTAGCACCCTGTCTGTGAACCGCTTCAGCTTCTCGGTAAAGGAGCCGGCTGACCGTGGGGGCGGCTGCGATGGGAGTCTGCGCCACAGCCACAACATCGACGGTGTCGTGCTGACCTCCCAGGGCCAACGGCGTAACTGGGTCCGGAGGCACCGGGCCAAAGCCTGGCGGGTAGTCCACCTCACCCGTCGTAACTGCATCGACGCCAACGGGGTCAAGGAACACCAACTGTTTTGGCGTGACCAGGTGCCACAACCGAGGCGACCTCGATGGCGAAGCGGGGCACGTGGGTGGTGACTGCGACATCGAGCCCTGCAGGGACGGAGCGTGCCCGCAACCACAAATGTGCACCGGCGGGGCCTCATCCATCGGCATGGTGGCCGGCTTGGGCCATGGGATAGCTTGGCTTCCGAGCAATGAAGCTAGGATCTCCACCTGCATCGGATCGTCCGACGGGTCGAGATCAGCTGCAACATCCGTGCGTAAGGTCAGCAACATCGGGTCAAGGTCGGCGAGGACCAACGCGACGGCTGAACCCTCGCACCTAGCCCGGGTGCCTACGGCCGCAAGAGCGACGTCTCGCCCAGCCTAGGTGGACTCAGCTGGACGACCGTGGTACGACCGATGCCGCAGACGACGACGGCGGCGGTGTCGACATCGCAGTCGCCGCCCGTCACCACTTCCCACCGCCCCGAGCACAGCCTCGCCCGAGCCCTCCGCACCACCAGCACCAGCCTCCGGGGAGGCGCTCGGCACAGGCTCAGCGAGGACAACCGCGCGAACCGGTTCAACGTGCCCAGTCCATCCTTCATTAGCGACGATAGAGGCATCGGCCTCAGTCCGTCGGCTGTGGCGCCTCCGCCGTCACTGGCGGCGGCGCCGCACCTTGTCGTGGTGCGTCGCCGCGCTCGGAGCCACCTCACCTGAGCCCGTTGCATCTCCCAAGCTGACGACCTCAACATCAGCATCCCGACGCTGCCAACGTTGTCGTCGAGGCCCGCCGGTGCACGCCATCACACTGTCGTTGGGTGCATGTTGAGAGACTGGCATGGAGCCTCGACCAGCATGATGTCTTGTTCGTTCAACCCCCTTCGCCATCGACATGGAAGCAACTCTGGGCATACTGCAATCTGGGGCAAGGTAGGGGAGGCCGCGGCAGCGCATGCATTGCCGAGGTAGCCGGCAAGTTGCCACCCGGTGTGAGTACGACAGACAGTTGAAACATCTGTCGCGAAGCTTGGAAGGAATCTTTCGCGGAGGTGCTCGCAACTCTAGCCAACCTCTAGCCGGCGCCGTCACGGGGCGTGGCTCCAGGCGAGGCAGGACATCATGCCACCCATCGGCGTTGGAGGCGGACACCCTCCCACGACGTCCAAGACGTTGCCGTGCAGGGACCCGACCTTCCACCGATTGAAGAGGGATGTCGCTCACCAGATGAGGACGTGGTCGTACGCGCCTCTATCGCCGCCGCTGAGGCTCGCACTGCTGGACGGATGCCTTGCCCTGGCCGGACGGCCCAGCTGAACCGGTGCACGGATAATCATGTGAATTGTTTGTGGAACTCAATTACCTGAATGGTTATTCTAAAAGTTGTCCCTGGTCGGCATTCTTGTAAGAGCACACTTGAATATTAGACTAGCACATGTATTAGTTGATGGCTATGTTTCACAAGTCATAGACATGGAGATGTCAAACTAATAATGTGGGCACATGTGAGACATGTAGGCTGGACTGACCCAACAAGAGAAAGTCTCTATTCATGTCATGTACGTTATGTCCTTAGACCTGAGATTGTGGTATGTACTCAAGATGTGAAACGATCTACTTAGGGACTATCAAACGCTACTCCGTTATTGGGTAGTTATAAAGGTGGTCGTTGGGTGGTCGGGAAACATGCTATGAGACATAGACAATCAAGATGGAATTTGCCCCTCTCTTCGTGAGAGAGATATCACTGGATCACTCATGTGATTGGATCAACAAATGCATGGCCGTGCTTGGGTTAAGTGTTAACCCACGAGTTGAACCATATATCGAGTGGCAAAGGGAATAACTTGTACATGGTCATAGTGGTTCGTCTGATATGATCATAGCGTATACATAGGAGTTGACACGCCTTGCTAGAGGCCGCTATCAACTATTGGTCGAGTAAGAGTACTTGGGCCATGTCTATGTATGCGTGAGCCCATAGGGTCGCACGCTTAAAGGGCTGGAAGCCTAATTCGGGTTGGACCCAAATTAGACTAGGTTTAGGGTTACTAATGGGCCTCCAACGTGGGAGCTCGTCAGGACGCCTATATAAGCAAGGGGTGGGCGCGGGTGAGATTGATCCACACACCTTTTGGTAGCCGCCGTCGCCTCCCCACGCTCGCGCCTTTTGGTCCTCGCGGACCTAGCAGTCCGGAGGCGCAACGCTTCCTCCCTGTACGTGTGGGATTCCTCGGAGGTGCTGCATCTGGAGCACAAGGACGAACCGCGCGAAGGGGACGTTGAGACGGACGACCACGCAACTGCACTGCCTGCTGCGACGCGCACGACTACATCAAGTCGTCTTCCGCTGCACCTGCGCATCTAGTGGTAATCCCGTAACCTATAACTAGCAGTAGATCCTATTTTATGAGGTCGAAAAGTTTTGTTTTCCGGCTAGCGTAGCAACCTCGTATTCCATCAGTGTTATCAGAGCCGTTACTGTCTCGTTATAGGTTCAGATCTTAGTATATGGTGATATGCGGGTTTTATGATGAATCTCAGACTTTGGTTCATGTCTTGCTGCGATGGTATTGCATCAACCTACTCGTACCGGTCGAAATTCCGCCATCTAAGTTAACAGATACAAGTAAATCCAGTCAGGGCGAGTTGGAGATCAATTAGATTGATCGAATTGAAACCTAGGTCATAAGCCGGGCGCATGTGATGTGCGTCGGGAGTAGATGCGATCTATGTAATTCCAGTCAATTTTAGCTGATGAGATCAGTCTGATGAGATTTTCATAGTGATTCCATAGATGCGATCTATGTAATCCCGCTTGGTGTCTATCATAGCGCCTAGAATTGTTCTACGCCTAACTTGTTTTTGTAGGAGTTGATGTGGTTGGTATGGCCTATGTGATTGTATGTAATTTTCATGCCCTGCGTGACATGTAAGCAACACGGCTAGAGCCATATGTGTTGTCTTTTGATGTATTGGCCTGCGTGCCATCTAGTGATCTTGCGACTATGTAATTAGTATAGCTTGCGGTAAGATAGTTCTTGGAGGACTTATCACAAGAAGGATGTCACACGTGGATCATAGAGATGAAGATCACCATGATGGGCAAGATGATGGAGATGGAGATCACCATTATTTAAAGGGCCATACCAAGTCACTATGTGTGAATGTGATTCTCATTTTGTTCTACTTTTGTTGTTCGCTATTATGTTTTGTCTACATGAATATGATAGTAAAGTAGAATGATCCCTCAGCAATGTTTAAGTTGAATGCTTCCCCAAACCTTGCACTGTCACGTGTCTTGTACGATTGGTGGTGGGTCTATGAAATTAGGGTGCCACTGATTTTCCTTGACTAGACAGGTTCGTGTCGGACACTTACAAGCAGAAGGTTTGGTTACTTGAACAAGGTTATCCTAACGGTTAGGGACCTTGAAGCATGGGAAGGTTGAGCGTAGCATAGAGATGCTGCCTGTGACACCCTGTGTCAAGCTTGCATTAGGATCATCATTAGCCACTAAGCACATCATGTCATTCATTCATGTTTGCATATGCTATCATCTCATATGTGTGTTTATATGTTTTGAAACTAGAATTGAATGGGCGTTTTGTGCTTAATCTTGTGCTTAACCTGTCTAGTTACCTTGCTTAGTTTTGTCTTATACAAGAAAATAGAAAAGGGAATCAGAATCGAGACAGGCTGAGTGCCACCCCTCGATCTCGACCCCACCGCTCGATAGGCTCGATGACGGACTGAGGGTCCGAGCGAACGACCCCAGGCCAGAGGCTCGACCGAACCCGAGGCTCGATCGGCCAGTCGATCGACGCCGCCTCGCCATCGACCTCTACCCCTCGAGTTTCACCCCTCGATGACGGACTGAGGCTTGAACGAACGACCCCGCATGGAAGGCTCGACCGAGTCAGAGGCTCGATCCGCCGATCGACCCTACCCTCGATGTCGACCCTCTCCCGCACGCTCAACCGCACGCACGTGTCGCGCACGCTCGCGCGCACTCACCCGACCGCGGCTGAGCCGTACGTCGGAGTCATCCGCCGCGTGGCCGCCGATGCCTGACCACGGAAGTGGAACACGCCATCGCCGCCACTTCGGCTCTACGCCGACATCGCTGTCGCCGCTCGCGCTGTCTCACTCAAATCCGAGTTAACGGCGCTAGGACCAAGCTGGCACCGCTTTTCCGCCGCTGACGTCCTGCTTCGCCGCCGCAGACCTGCCAGCCGCCCTGCCGCACGCCGCGCCGTCGTTTCGCAATAACGTTGTCGCAGTGCCGCGTCCGATCAGCGCCCCGCCTTGTCTCTTTCGCAGTTAAGCACGAATCCGCGCTAACGGCGCGTCGACCAAGTTCCGCTCTGTTTCGTCGCCGCAAGCACGCCAGCGCCGCTGCCACCACCGCACATCGCGTCACGTCCCCTCTAGCAGCGCCGGTCGGCCATGACCAAGCAAAGATGAGCGCCTATACCTCCACCACCTCCCGCACTTGTTTGCACTCATCCGCACTCGCGCAATCGCTCGTAGTTCTCTGTTCTTCGTTGCGTCGAGAGCTCCGAGCACCGCAATCGCCTTCTCCTTAAATCCACCACCGCCCGAGTTCCTTTGCTCAATTCCTCTCGCACTAGCCTTCGCTTTTGCCCCGCACCCACGATGCTCGTCTTTGTTTCACCAGCCGTGGACTCCAGTCACCGGAACGCCTTTCGCCGTTCTTCGACTCCGAGTCGCCACTGCACCGATCAACCAGCGTTCGCCGTTCATCGTCTCGTCTCCGACGCCTCCATCTTCGTGGAAGCTTCGCCAGAGTTAGCCGAGGTGAGAACACCGTTCACTTCGCCGTGTAACACCGCCGTGTTGCACCGCCACTGCACACCGTCGACCCTTCTTCACGGTCGCGCCAGTTCAACCAACACCACCAGTGGATGCGCGTAGTCATCTCGAGCCTAGCACAGCCAATCCCACCGCCGAAGACTTCACCATCGGCGAGAAAACGTCGATCAGCACCGTTCTCTGTTCTGCTCGATGGTCGCCAGACCTCGAGTAATCGAGGGTCATCCTCGAGTAATCGAGGGTCTTGCTCGACAGTCGCCTCGAGTGCCTCTGTGTGCCTCGAGCCCGTTCCGAAAATGATTTCCTATTCTGTTTTCAGTAGTGTATGCCTTGCTTGTTGTTACGTCTAGAGTTGGTAAAGTCGTGTTGCTAGTTTCTGTTTAGGACAAGTTATAGCCTGTTGTGTCCTGCTAGCTAGTAGCTCGAGCCCTAGTAGCTTTGTGGCCGTTCTGTTGGTGTAGGCTTAGAATCTCTCTTGTGTGTTAAATCCTGTCAAGCATCATCCCAGCACCTTTCAGTTATTTATCTATGCATTGCAATCATTTAGGATCCGTGGAGGAACATCAGGAGCCCACAGAGACCGAAGTCCAAGAGGTACAGGAGCTGTACGAGGAGTACCAAGAGCTCGACACTAACCTTCCTGAGTGCCCTGACCACCAACCCTCCACCTTCTCTCAAGGCAAGCCCCGGAGCATTCTTAAGCCTCCCAGTTTTTACAACTTAATCTACTTGAGTATTTTATACTGTGATGCATCAGGTGATAGGAGTTGTTTGAATCCCAATTGATGCATTACCTTCCTTGATATTTGTTTTACCTACCTTGTTACCCTGTTAATAATAAAGTAAAAGCAACCGCTTAGCATGCTTAGAAATAATGGTTACCTTTCTTTTATGTTCGTATTATCCCTTGTGGGTAATACTATCACGGTTGGCTATATTCGCTATCGTGGAAAGAACCTATGGTAGAAATGAAATACGGTCAACTGGAAGGCAAGTGCACCAAGTGGTCAAGACTTGGGGGCAGTCCGTCCGTTGGATCGTGTAGGTTTGTACACGATGGTGGCCCTCTTACATTTTTGAATGCGCCCTTTCACATAGGGGCCGTGGGGAGTGTCGACCCCGAAGCCGAGTAAACACTGTCCGGGCCGGAGCTCGCTCAGCTGTGAGCACCCCTCTAGACTGTAGGCATGATCTGCCCCGTGGTGGCCATCTATTTTCTACAATTGGGGTGGACCCATGCGAGCCCGCGTCGTTTACCACCTGGACTTTGTTGAGTGGTAACCTAATGCTAACCCGACGGGGTAAAGTATGGGCGTGTGTTAAAGGTAATCTGACCAGCTGGTGTATATCGATTCGAATTGCCGCCCCCCACTGGATATGGGGGATTATGCTGAGCTTCACCACGGTACAACTCCATGTGGCATCTTAATGGTTCTACTAAAATGTTGATGAAGGAACTGGATATATGTTATTATATTGCTTGAGTAGAATCAAGTGTGTGCTCTAGTGTAGATGCAATAACTTAGAAATAATGAGTATGATAAAAGATGACTGCTCACCGCATCATTAAAGTAAACTCCTTTAATTTTAAGCATTTCCGCAAAGTAAAGCTTACCCAACCCCAGATACAGCCATGCATATCCTTGGAGTCTTTTATTTTCAGTTAGACGGGTAAGTCTAGCTGAGTACATTCCCGTACTCAGGGTTTATCCCTTTTGTTGCAGATGGCCAAGTATACATTGGCTATTGTAAGCACTGTCTTTATCCTTTCTACGGAGAAGATGAGTAGGCCTTGGGCAAGGTCTTCTACAAGCTCACCTTTTGCTGTTGCCGGACCTGACGTTGTGGGCACCCCTGTCGTTTGGAAACCTCAAATTCCGCTTCAAACTCTGTTTTATTTGGCCACATGGGTAGTGGCGTAAGTACTACTTTTATTTGGAACAAAGTATTGTAATAACTTTATTTCGTACTTTAACTATTTCCGTTTGATTTGTGGCTCGTTCGAATGTGTATCCCTGAATGTACGCGATCCTGAGTTGATGTAAGAAATCCTTCGAGATTTCCGGACTACCGGGATTATATGGGCTCAAGTGTTGTAAGTGGTAGCTAATCAGCTACATTAGCACTTGATCTCTTATAATTTGGGCGGTTCCGTCACACTGCCCAACAACAAGAGTCATATGTGATATGATTAGCAAAGTGTTGCTTACCGATCTACCATGTCTTCTAGCGGTGATGCTAAAGCTCACTAGTTGACTTGTTAGTTGTGGGTCTTGAATCACTAAGTATCAATTGAGGGATATTGTTTTTAGTGGGAGTATGTTTTATTTTGATATAATTTACTCCTTCATGGATACATTGTCTTAGTTTTTTGCATTACTTTTGTTGTAGATGGCTCCCAGTAATCAACCATTTACTTTGCGATCAATTCTTGAGAAAGATAAGTTGAATGGAACAAATTATGCGGATTGGATCCGCAACCTGAGAATTGTTCTCAGGGCTGAGAAAAAGGAAGATATTCTAGACACCCCATTACCAGATGAACCTGATGATAATGCGCCTGCTGCAGAGAAAACCGCTTACAAGAAAGCATGTGATGCTGATCTTGAAGTGGGTTGCCTCATGCTTGCTTGTATGGAACCTGATCTACAGATGCAGTTCAACAACAATCATTCACCGAACGATATGATCGTGGAGCTTGAAGATATGTTCCAAACTCAAGCGCGGACTGAAAGGTTCAATGTCTCTAAGGCGCTTGCAGAAACCAAGCTGGCTGAGGGCGCACCTGTAGGTCCACATGTAATCAAGATGGTTGGTTACACTCAGAGGTTGGAGAAGCTAGGCTTCGCAATTGGCCAAGAGTTGGCAACTGATTTCATTCTTGCATCTCTTCCGCCCAGTTATGGAAACTTCATCTCGAACTACCATATGCATGGGGCGGAGAAGGGCTTGAATGAATTGTGTGGCATGCTTAAAACAGCAGAAGCTGATATCAAGAAGGCAGCAGGCAGTAGCCATGTGATGGCGGTCCAAAACAAGCCTAACTTTAAAAGGAGGGTTGGGTGGAAGAAGAAGGCGAAGGCTAAAGATGAGATCTCTAAGCCAAACCCTCCTCCTGCACCCAAGGATAATGGACCAGCTGCTGAAGCAATATGCTTTCATTGTAAGGGGAAAGGTCACTGGAAGAGGAACTGCAAGCTGTACTTGGAGTCCTTAAAGAAGGATGGCGGTAGTAAAGGTACTCCCGCTGCTTGTACACTTGTCATTTTGTTACAGACATTTTTCTCGCTGATTCTTACATTAACTCTTGGGTATTTGATACCGGATCGGTTGCTCATATTTGCAATACGATGCAGGGAATGGTAAGAAGTAGAAGCGTGAGAAGAGGCGAAGTTGATTTCCGCGTGGGCAATAATGCAAGAGTTGCTGCATTGAACGTAGGGACGATGCAACTTCACCTCCCGTCAGGATTTATCATGGAGTTGAATAATTGTTATTTTGTTCCTAGTTTAAGTCGAAACATTGTGTCACCTTCATGTTTGATGAAGGATGGTTATTCATTTGCGAGTAAAGACAATGGTTGTGTGATCTCAAAGAATGACATGTTTGTGGCTTTTGCATCCATTGTGAATGGATTGTTTATTTTAAATCTTGATGATACACCTATCTGTAATGTTAATGCTAAAAGGCCTCGGCTTAATGAGTTAAGTTCTACATATGTGTGGCATTGTCGTTTGGGTCATATAAGTGAGAATCGCATGAAGAGGCTCCATGATGATGGTCTTCTAGCTTCGTTTGATTTTGAATCATACGAGACATGTGAGGCTTGCCTACTAGGCAAGATGACCAAGGCGTCATTCAAAGGATTTCCTTAGAGGGCGTCTGACTTGTTGGAACTCGTACATACTGATGTATGTGGACCAATGAGCACGACAGCTAGAGGTGGATTTCAATACTTCATAACTTTTACTGATGACTTTAGTAGATATGGATATGTCTACCTAATGAAGCATAAGTCTGAAACATTTGAAAAGTTCAAAGAATTTCAGAATGAAGTAGAGAATCAACGTGGCAAGAAAATTAAAGCCTTGCGATCTGATCGAGGAGGCGAATATTTGAGCCATGAGTTTAGCAATCATCTAAAGAGTTGCGGAATTGTTCCACAGCTTATGCCACCTAGAACGCCTCAGAGAAACGGCGTGTCCGAGCGACGTAATCGGACTTTGTTGGACATGGTTCGGTCTATGATGAGCCAGTCAGACCTACCACTCTCATTTTGGGGATACGCTCTAGAAACAACGACTTTCACATTGAATAGGGTACCGTCTAAGTCCGTAGTCAAGACACCATATGAGATATGGACTGGTAAGAGTCCCAGTTTGTCTTTTCTAAAGATTTGGGGTTGTGAAGTTTATGTCAAACGACTTATCTCAGATAAACTTACACCCAAGTCGGACAAATGCTTTTTCGTGGGATATCCAAAGGAAACTTTAGGGTATTACTTCTACAACCGATCAGAGGGCAAAGTGTTTGTTGCTCGGAATGGTGTTTTCTTAGAGAAAGAGTTTCTCAACAAAGAGAAAAGTGTAGAAAAGGTGTATCTTGAAGAAGTTCAAGATGAGCCAATAGGAGATAACTATACGAGTGATGCTAATGTAGCAGAACAAGTTGAGATACCTGTGGCAAGAGAAACACCACCACAACCACGAAGGTCAGCAAGAATCCGTGAGGCACGTGGGGAAGTGTTGTTGTTAGACGATGACGAACCTGCAATGTACGCGGAAGCAATGATGGACCCAGATTCCGAGAAATGGCAAAGTGCCATGAGATCCGAGATAGATTCCATGGGAGACAATCAAGTTTGGAACTTGGTTGACCCGCCTGATGGGGTTAAACCTATTGAGTGCAAATGGGTCTATAAAAAGAAAAAGGATATGGATGGAAACGTTCACGTCTATAAAGCTCGACTTATTGCAAAGGGTTTTCGGCAAGTTCAAGGAGTTGACTACGACGAGACATTCTCGCTGGTAGCGATGCTTAAATCTATCCGGATCATTCTAGCAATTGCTGCTTATTTTGATTATGAGATTTGGCAGATGGATGTTAAAACAGCCTTTCTAAATGGAAATTTGGAGGAGGACGTGTATATGATACAGCCCGAAGGTTTTGTTGATCCTAATAATGCTAGAAAAATATGCAAGCTACAGAAATCCATTTATGGGTTGAAGCAAGCATCTCGGAGTTGGAACATTCGTTTTAATGAAGTGATCAAAGGGTTTGGCTTTCGTCAAAATGAAGAAGAACCTTGTGTTTACAAGAAGGAAAGTGGGAGCGTTGTTGTATTTCTAATCTTGTATGTGGATGACATACTATTGATTGGGAATGACATTCCTATGTTGCAATCTGTAAAGACTTCACTGAATAATAGTTTTTCTATGAAGGATTTAGGAGAAGCAACATACATTTTGGGCATCAAAATCTATAGAGATAGATCAAAGAGGCTTATAGGATTAAGTCAAGAGACATACATTGACAAGGTGTTGAAACGGTTCAACATGGAACAATCCAAGAAAGGGTTCTTGCCTATGTCACATGGTATACGTTTCAGCGAGAAACAGTGTCCTTCGACAGCTGATGAGCGGAAACGAATGAGTAAGGTTCCATACGCTTCGGTAGTTGGTTCCATCATGTACACCATGATATGTACTCGCCCAGATGTCTCATATGCTCTAAGTGTTGCGAGCAGGTACCAAGCCAATCCAGGTGAGAGTCACTGGACGCTTGTTAAAAACATTCTTAAGTACTTGAGAAGGACTAAAGATGTGTTCCTAATCTATGGAGGTAATGAGGAGCTCGTTGTAAATGGTTACACCGATTCTAGCTTCCAAACTGACATAGATGATTCACAGTCTCAATCAGGTTTTGTGTTCACAATAAATGGTGGTGCTGTTAGTTGGAAAAGTTCCAAGCAGGAGACGGTGACTGATTCTACAACAGAAGCCGAGTACATTGCAGCTTCTGCCGCTACAAAGGAAGGTGTTTGGATGAGGAGGTTCCTCATTGAGCTTGGTGTGTTTCCAAATGCGTCCGGCCCATTGAATATACATTGTGACAACAATGGGGCGATAGCGCAGGCTAAGGAGCCAAGGAATCACCAAAAGAACAAACATGTACTGCGGAAGTTTCATCTTATTCGAGAGTTCGTCGGTCGAGATGAGATCAAAATGTGCAAGATACATACGGATTTGAATGTTGCACATCCTTTGACAAAGGCTCTTCCACAGGCTAAGCATGAGGCACACTTGAGGTCTATGGGGATTAGACATCTAAGAGATTAACTCTAGTGCAAGTGGGAGACTGTTAGGAATATGCCCTAGAGCTAATCATGTAGATGATTATATTCCGATTGTATCCATGATTAATAAAGTGTTCTTTGAATATCCATTATAGACAAATAGTATTGATTGACGATTATGTGAATTGTTTGTGGAACTCAATTACCTGAATGGTTATTCTAAAAGTTGTCCCTGGTCGGCATTCTTGTAAAAGCACACTTGAATATTAGACTAGCACATGTATTAGTTGATGGCTATGTTTCACAAGTCATAGACATGGAGATCTCAAACTAATAATGTGGGCACATGTGAGACATGTAGGCTGGACTGACCCAACAAGAGAAAGTCTCTATTCATGTCATGTACGTTATGTCCTTAGACCTGAGATTGTGGTATGTACTCAAGATGTGAAACGATCTACTTAAGGACTATCAAACGCTACTCCGTTATTGGGTAGTTATAAAGGTGGTCGTTGGGTGGTCGGGAAACATGCTATGAGACATAGACAATCAAGATGGAATTTGCCCCTCTCTTCGTGAGAGAGATATCACTGGATCACTCATGTGATTGGATCAACAAATGCATGGCCGTGCTTGGGTTAAGTGTTAACCCACGAGTTGAACCATATATCGAGTGGCAAAGGGAATAACTTGTACATGGTCATAGTGGTTCGTCTGATATGATCATAGTGTATACATAGGAGTTGACACGCCTTGCTAGAGGCCGCTATCAACTATTGGTCGAGTAAGAGTACTTGGGCCATGTCTATGTATGCGTGAGCCCATAGGGTCGCACGCTTAAAGGGCTGGAAGCCTAATTCGGGTTGGACCCGAATTAGACTAGGTTTAGGGTTACTAATGGGCCTCCAACGTGGGAGCTCGTCAGGACGCCTATATAAGCAAGGGGTGGGCGCGGGGCAAGATTGATCCACGCCTTTTGGCAGCCACCGTCGCCTCCCCACGCTCGCGCCTTTTGCTCCTCGTGGACCTAGCAGTCCGGTGGCGCAACGCTTCCTCCCTGTACGTGTGGGATTCCTTGGAGATGCTGCATCTGGAGCACAAGGACGAACCGCGCGAAGGGGACGTTGAGACGGACGACCACGCAACTGCACTACCTGCTGCGACGCGCACGACTACATCAAGTCGTCTTCCGCTGCACCGGCGCGTCTAGTGGTAATCCCGTAATCTATAACTAGCAGTAGATCCTGTTTTATGAGGTCGAAAAGTTTTGTTTTCCGGCTAGCGTAGCAACCTCGTATTCCATCACCTCTGTCGCCGCCGCTGAGGCTCGCACTGCCGGACGGATGCCTTGCCCTGGTCGGACGGCCCAGCTGAACCGGTGCACGGCAGCGCCCCCGGAGGCACCGATGCAGTCTTCGGTGATCGTCGGGCTGCCTCCACGTACGACGAGGGTAGCCTGTCGCAAGTCACGTCATCATCGTCGTCCGCCCATTGGCGTTGCTTCGAGTGCCCCACAGAGCCACTCCCGGGATGAAAAGGCGCGGCATGGGGAGAGAGGGTGGACGACGGGCTCGGGACGGGGGCCGAGGGGCGGACAGGGGTGGAGTCCCACGAGTCAACATCCTCGCCATCGCTTGCATCCTCGATGACAACCAGCCCCTCGTCCAGCCGCTCCTCCACGCCAGCGGCCTCAATGGTGGCGCCCGCCGTTCCCTGAGCTAGCGCCGACGGAGGGCCGGTGGCGCCGGCGGGGCAACCCACAGCGGAAGCCTTTGACACCAGCAAGTGGTCGGCGAGCGGTGGCGAGGGGTGGGACGTCGGTGCCGATGCCGGTGGCGGGGGGAGCCAGCGCCGGTGAGGGAGCTGCAACCATGGCCGGCGACCGCCAAAACTTCGAGGACGCGTCTAGCTCGCCATGGCCGGCTGCCTCGCGTGGATGGGGAGGGGAGGGGAGGGGAGAGGTTGTGACACCCTGTGTCAAGCTTGCATTAGGATCATCATTAACCACTAAGCACAAGCATTTCTTTGCATTCATGTTTGCATATGCTATCATTTCATGTGTGTGTTTATATGTCTTGAAACTAGGATTAAATAGGTGTTTTGTGCTTATCTTGTGACCAATCTGTTTAGCTAAATCTTGCTATGCTTAGAGTAAAGTATGGTCTGCTTTATGTTTGTTTACCCTGCTTAATCTTATTTGCTAAAGTAATTCTTTTCCTAATTCGCTTAAATAAGTTTTTAATCCTCGACTCTTGAACTAATGGTTTTCAGAATTTATGATCTACATGAAAAAGGTAGAGAATAATATTCTGAACAACTTTGGTTTAAATGTCAAAACTTAGTTTAGAGTTTTTGAAACTGTTTTGAAGTAACTTCAATTTGAAACAAATAAAAGAAAATGAGAAAAGGAAATCAGGACCGGAACAGGTCGAGTACCGCTTCGGCCCGCTCGGCCTCGACCACCACTCGATAACGTGACGGACCGAGGGTCGAACGAACGACCCCGGGCCAGAGACTCGATCAGCCAGTCGATCGACCCCCCTCGACTTCGACCCCTCGAAGTGCCGGACAGAGGCTCGATCGAACGACCCCGCGCAGGAGGCTCGACCGAGTCGGAGGCTTGATCAGCCAATCAACCCCCCCCCCCCCCGCCTCGACATCGACCCCCACTCCCGAGCGCTCACCCGCACGCACGTGCCACGCACGCCCGTGCGCACTCACCCGACCGTGGCTGAACCGTACGTCGTCGTCGTCTGCCGCGTGGCCGATGATGCCTGACCGCGGATGTGGAACACGCCATCGCCACTGTTGTGGCCCTGCACCGACATCGTTTTCGCCGGCAGCCACTCGCTCTGTCTCAGTCGCGTCCGCACTCGCGCCCGCGTTAATGGCGCTAGGACCGAGTCTGCACCGTTTTCCCGCCGTTGACGCCCTGTTTCGCCGCCGCTGACCTGCCAGCCGCACTGCCGCTTCCGATCAGCTCTACGCCTCGTCGCATTCGCAATCGAGCGCGAATCTGCGCTAACGGCACGTCGACCAAGTCCTGCTCTGCTCCCGCTCGCCGCAAACACGCCAGCGCCGCTGCCACCGCCGCACCATCGCGCCATGGTCCCCACTGGCCGCGCCAGTCGGCCATGACCGTGCAAAGAGGAGCGCCTATACCCCCTCTACTCCCCACACTCGCTTGCATTCATCCTCACTCGCTCACTCGCTCGCTTTGCCTCTGTTCTCGTCGCGCCAAGAGCTCCGAGCATCGCAAGCGCCCCCTTCTCAAATCCACCACCACCCGAGCTTCTCTGCTCGATCCATCTCGCTCTAGCTTTCGCCTTCATCCCACACCCATGCTGCTCGCCTCTGTTTAACCAGCCGTGGACTCCAGTCGCCGGAACGTCTCCGCCGTTCCTCGGCCCCGAGTCGCCACCGCACTGATCAAACAAGTGTTCACCCCTCACGCCTCGCCCTCGACGCCTCCATCTTCGTGGAAGCTTCACCGGAGCTAGCAGAGGTGAGAACGCCTTTTTCCTAGCTCTAGTTCATCCTATATCAGCACAGCACAGTTGGTCGTGCGTCATTACCGCCGCCGCGGAGTTTGCACGTGGCCAGGGTTCCACAGAGCCCCTTCGGCTCAACCAACCCTCGACCAGCACTCACCACATCACCAAGATGCTCACGCAATCCTGCGCCGAGCCTCGCATCGCCGATGATCACCTCGCCGCGTCGCACCGCCGTGCTGCACCGCCACCGCACGCCGCTGACCACTTTCACGGTTGCAATAGTTCAACCTATACCACCAGTGGATGCGCGTCATCATCCCGAGCCTAGCACACCCAACCCCACCGTTGGAGACCTCACTGCCGACGAAAACGCGCCGATCAGCACCGTCCTCCGTTTCCTGCACGTCGACAGACAGACCTCGAGTAACCGAGGGTCCCGCCTGCCAGTCGCCCCACACGCCTCTGCGTGTATCGAGCCGGTTTCCGAAATGAATTTCTTTCCCTATTTTCAGTAATGTGTTAATGCTTGTTTAATTTATATCTAGAGTGTGGTAAATACTAAAATAGTGAAATCAATTTTGTTAGACTCTATATGTTATGATCTGTCTGTTTTATTTATATAAATGTTTTTGGAGAATGTCTTCAGTACTAATGTTTAATTAGTTGTTTCCTGTATATATCAAAGTTAATTGTGTTCCTGCTTAAAATGGTCAAATAAAAATGTAAAGTTTTTATGTTAGCTCTGTTATCCTGTGTAGAAGCTAGGAAAAAAAATATAACATGCTATGTTTCTGTGTAAGTTTTGTTTATCATCTTTTAAAATGTGTTTCTGTTGTTTTCTTAGATTAATTCCTATGGTAAATATATGCATGTATAAATCATGAACCTTTTTGTGGAGTCTCTTTATGTCTATATTCTGTCTGAGGAAAAATATCTTATGTGGTATGTTGTATGGCAGAAAAGATACTTGTAGTTCAAGTGTCCTTTTCTAAGGTTTTCTTTGGAAAATCATATAGAGTAGTATATGTTTGTGCTGATCATGAAACTTTCTTGATAAATATGTTTTCAAGTATAGTTTCTGCTAAAAATAAGTTATAGCATGTTTTACCCTGTTAGCTAGTAGCTCTAGTTCTGAGTGGCTTTGTGGTAATTTATTTGGTTAAATGCTTAGAGTCGCTTTTAGTGTGCTAAATCTTGTCAAGCATCATCCCTGCATCATCAAGTTACTTATTTATGTATTGCAATCATTTAGGATCCGTGGAGGAACATCAGGAGCCAACCCCAGAGACAGAAGTCCAGGAGGTACAGGAGCTAAACCAGGAATACCACGAGCTCGACACTAACCTCCCCGAGTGCCCTGACCACCAGCCCTCCACCTTCACTCAAGGCAAGCCCCGGAGCATTCTTAAGCCTCCCAATATTTACAATTAATCTACTTGAGTATTTTATACTGTGATGCATTAGGTGACAGGAGTTGTTTGAATCCCAAATTGATGCATTACCATCCTTGATTATTGCTTTACCTACCTTGTTACCCTGTTAATAAAAGTAAAAGCAACCGCTTAGCCTGCGTAGAATAAATGGTTACTTTTATGTTTATGTACGTATTATCCCTTGGGGGTAATACGATCACGGTTGGCTATATTTGCTATCGTGGAAAGAACCAATGGTAGTAATAAAATGCGGTCAACTAGAAGCCAAGTGCACCAAGTGGTTTAGACTTGGGGGCAGTCCGTCCGTTGGATCGTATAAGTTTGGTGGCCCTCTTACATCTTTGAATGCGCCCTTTCACATAGGGGCCGTTGTGAGTATCGACCCCGAAGCCGAGTAAACACTGTCCGGGCCGACTCTCAGCCTACTGTGAGCACCCTCTAGTTTGTAGATACGACCTGCCCCGTGGTGGCCAACTGATTTCTAGAATTGGGTGGACTACTCTGAGATCGCGGCGGTTACCACCTGGACTTTGTTGAGCGGTGACCCAATGCATGGACCCGACGGGGAAAGTGTGGGCGTGTGTTAAAGGTAATCTTACCAGCTGGTGTATATCGATTCGAATTGCCGCCCCCCACTGGATATGGGGGATTATGCTGAGCTTCACCACGGTACAACTCTATGTGACATCGTAATGGTTCTACTAAAATATTGATGAAAGAATTGGATATATGTTATTATATTGCTTGAGTAGTTCAAGTGAGTGCTCTAGTACAGGTGCAAACCTAGAGATAATAATAATAGGGTGGAAAATGACTGTTCTCTAATCTTCAGTTTCATCTTGTTCGTTTTTCCGTAAAAGCAAGTTTACCCAGATCCACATAAATAGCCTTGCATACCCTTGGAGTCTTTATTTTTCAGTTAGACGGGTAAGTCTAGCTGAGTACATTCCCGTACTCAGGGTTTATCCCGTTTGTTGCAGATGGCCAAGTATACTTCGGCTATTGTAAGCACTGTCTCTATCCTTTCGAAGGAGAAGAGGAGTAGGCCTTGGACAAGGTCTTTTACGAGCTCATCTTTTGCTGTTGTCGGACATGACCTCGTGGGCACCCTTATCTTTTAAAACTTCGGGTTCAGTTTCAAACAATGATTTATTTGGCCACAGTTGTTGTGGCGTAAGTACTACTTTTATTGGAAACAAGTGTTGTAATAACTTATTTCGTACTTCAAGTATTTTCGGTTTACTTGTGGCTCGTTCGAATGTGCATACCTGAGTTTGCGCGATCCTCGATTGTTAGAAATCCTTCGAGATTTCTGGACTACTGGGATTATATGGGCTCAAGTGCTTTAAGTGGCAGTTAAATCAGCTACTTTGGTACTTGATCTCTTATAATCTGGACGGTTCCGTCACAGAGGTCGCACGTCGCGGCCGGCGTGGAGGGAGCCGGCGTCAGGGAGGGGGGCGCCGCCATGGCCGGCACCCGCCCGAGCAGCGAAGGAGAGCCGAGCCCGCCATGGCTGGCTGCCTCTCGCGGATGGGGAGGGGAGGGGTAGGGGTGGGGCGCCATGGCCGGCGCGGAGAGAGCCGACGTTGGGGAGGGGGCTGCCGCCATGGTCGCTGCCCACTCGAGCAGCGCGGGCGCGGCGAGCCCGCCATGGTTAGCTGCCTCGTGCGGGTCGATGAGGTTGAGCGAGGAGGAAGGGATGGGGTGGGAGGGGGAGGGCGTCGATGGGGAAGTGGCCGCCGGCCGCCGGCTGCCGGCGGCGGCTCCAGGGGAACCCTAACGGGCCACGAGGCCCATCTCCTCGAAAAGGGGTCTCATGATGAACAACTCAAGTATAAATCATAACTTTTTCACTACTTTAAAATTAGAAGTAGAAACAACCGAGATATTATCCGAGAACATTTATACTTTTAAGGATAACTCTGTAGAGATAATAACTTTACCTACGCAGACACGTAGGGTGAACCACCATATTCGTATCCTAATAAGAGTTGCCTCAAGGTCCCCAACCTTTCTTTACTGTGGCCAACTAACCCATGAACAACATGACGATGAGCCAAGCTGCCAAGGCTTTGTAGCAGTAAAATATTCAGTGCTCCACCGAACAATCCAGGTGTACACTCGGGCGATACCTGGGTGCATTCCCGTAGAGAGTGTTTTCTAGTTTGAGGGCTCGAACGGTCCACATGATTAGGCGAACGGTTCCGTGAACAAGGGAATGGTCCGCATGTGCATGCATTACTAGATTTGGATCATTTAGAGTATCTTCAAGAGACTCTATAAACATATTAGTCAAATTTAGTGATTTACTTACTCTTTAAAATAGATAATATTATATTACTTCAACAGACTCTGTAAAATGAAAAGTCTCTATAGCTAGTGAGGTAGGTTATCCAAAGATAGAGAACGAATGAGGTGGAATGAAGATCTTCTAAATTTGGAGAGTCATTTACAGAGTCTGTTGGAGACATATTTTCCTTTCATAATAGTCAAATTTATATTTAGAAAACGATTTGGCTAATCTCTTGGAGATGGTCTTAGCCATGTTCCGTACTGCAATGACACAAATTTGGTTAAATTTGATCACGGGAAACCATAGTACAATTCCCGTGTATAGATAATTTGTCTTTTCGTCAGAGTCATCGGCCGAACCGGCTTCAAAGTAGCATGGGCAAGTCAAGAACAGCTACCCCTACAACTCTGTAGTCCTTGTCATGGCTCCCTATAATCTTAGAATCTGCAACAAAGCAAACGGTTACCTGCCCTGCAAAAGATTGCACCGTTCGGCCATGAACTCATGGAGTGAGAGATACCGTGAGTCGTCCAGCCCGGCCGGGGGAGGCCCATCCAACACGAGTCCACGACTGGTGCAAAACTTGTGGGGGGTGTTCGTGCAATCGTGCTTGTTCTGTTCGCCGAGAGTGCGCAATTTGTCGATCCTGGCTTGTAGACTAGTTGCGCCATGGCCCGCACATTTACTAATATTCCCTCCATCCAAATTATAAGTCATTCCAAAAATCTTGAAGAGTCAAAATTTATCAAGTTTGACTAAACTTATATAACAATATAATAATATTTATGATGTCAAATAAGTATCATTAGATTCGTTATCAATTATATTTTCATAGTATACCTATTTGATGTTATAAATCTTTATAGTTTTGATCAAACTTGAGATGCTTGACTCTCCAAAATTTTTTACAATTTGGGATGGAGGGAGTACTAGTCTGCTAAAGTATTGTATTTTACATATAATTACTAGGTGTCGTCACCGATGACTACCCCAGATGATGTCACCATGTGCTGTGAGATCGACGCTGGAAGCGTCAATATATTTTTTATCAACGAACTCGGCGGGGAAAAAAAAACGATACCAACTCACGCATGTGGACACGCAGTTGACAGACCCGGCTGTTTGGCTTTGGCAGGCGGAGACTGCGTAGCCCATTGTTCGGTGCGGACACCTTGAAATGGAAAGGTACCATAATCCACCCATCAGTGACAAATACCCAGAGAAATTGTCTCCTGTGACTCCTGTAGTCAAATCTGTTGTTACCACGAGTTCATGACCATTTCATACTGTGACCTGGTGAGGGTTTATATTTATTTACAAATGAGCATTTCGCTGTCACGCGAAAGCAACGTAACTACACAAGCATTGCCACCATTCGACCATTCCGAAAAGGTACAATTCCTGCTTTTACAGAAATCAACAATTCTTAAATTCAACAAGTCTATATAAAAAAATATCGACGTATGTAATACCAAATAAGTGTTATTAGATTGACTATTAAATCTATTTTTATAGTATACTAATTTCGACTCATACATATTAATTATATCTTTTATAAATTTGTTAATCAAAATTAAAGAAGTTTGACTTAATTTAAACATAAAATTGCATCCTTAACCACACATAACGACAGCGCCTTGCATTGCATGGCGACCTCTGACTGTTTCCATGTTCTAGCGCTGTCACCGTCACCCTTGGGGAGGAGAAAATTCCAACCTCAATTGTCACTAGAGTGTCTAACATCAGTGTTGCTACAGTATTCCTTGAGCCTCACCAAACAGCCCTGAAGATTCCAACCTCATTGTCGTTTTAAACCTGCAACTTCAAGTAAACTGTGATAGTTTTTTTTTTCCTCACAAACTAAGCAAGGAAAATGGATTATGTAGCTAAAGCAAGAGTCCGGCAAAAGGTGTGTATATATCGTCTAATAAAATCCGCAGCAAAGCTTTTGCCGTCCTTTCTAAGAAAATATATACTATGTGATATGTTAAGCTCGTTTGAAGCGTCAGTTCTTTCCTAAAACCCTTGCAAAATTTGATTCGAAAATACATGTTCTAAAGAGGAGCCTAGTACCTAACCTTACTGGATTTTGCATCAACACCTGGTGGGCAGGGCCTGAATGTTCCACAACCATGCACAACTAGTACTTATTCCAATATATATACAAATGAAAGAAAAGGAAAAACATTGGCTTTGTTTTTAAGGTCAACACAAAATGAGACCCGAAATTGTTGCATTATTTGCTATCCTCCCCAACCTTTGTTTCCACCACAGGATTCATATTTTAAAGTAAACTACTCCCGATGTCGTTGTCTGTTCTCTCCCGATGGGTGTTGTTGCTGTTTTGCAAAACACAAAGTTCCAAGATTTTTCTACTAAGACTCAGTCTCTCATCAATGCTGTGTCTAGTCTAGACTCGTTCCCTACGACTCTGGGTTACATTACGCAAGATGTGTTCTTAACTTCTTATATACTCCAACACACAGACAGCGCCACCCACAGGGGTGTTCGCTTGTTACCAGAACAAATAATTGAAGCAGTCTCCATAGATCAGACTATCAGAGTGCCTAGGCGTCCAGGGACAGGGCAGAGCTCTGAACTAAGTACCCAAAGGTATGCTTTCTATTCGAGGAAATCTGAAATCCCTTGATATTTCAGGCTAGTTAGTTACTGGATTTATCATGCAGTGTTCTTTATCATCCCTATTCCCAAGAAGAACTTCTTTATTATCTGCATGCGTGAATGCGTGAATGCTTCATATTTTGAGATGTTTGGCTGTTTGGATTGGATGTCCACAACACTATGAGAGAGACGAATACTCATATGTTCCTAGCAGGACCAGCCTTGCACTATCTATGCTGTCTGTCTGCAAAGTCAGCTTTAAACATGATTGTTTTCGATTTTCTGTAGGCATTCGCTTGAGCAAGTCCCTCATCCGCCAGAAAGCCCTGAATGTTATGTACTTATGTAGGAAATGCTAGTATAAGACTTTAAGGGGACAATCAACTATATACACCGCAAATTTGATGGGAATAGTGCTTACCTAACGTCCTAACCTTCCCCTTCCGCGGGTCAGGGGAATCCATAACCTCGATCGACTTGAAGAATCAAGAATTTTTTTTCGGAAAGAATAAGATATTATTCGGGTACATCATTAACACAAACATCCACTTTCAGATATCATTTGTTTCTTTCCACAGCGCACGGGTTGGGATTTTTTGGAGTACACAAAACAGAAGTTATGTGTAAATTTATTGAGCCCACTGATTTATCTGACCGTATCATGGTTTCCGCTTTCTAGTTATATATATATCCAGCCAAGGAGAATGGAAGTCCGCTCGGTACATCTTGGCCTTGTTGGTCTTCTACTTCTGTTGGCAGCACAGGAGGCCCATGCTATTGCAGTTCCTGTCCCTGAATGCCAAAAGCAGTGTGGTGGCGTTGACATCCATTACCCATTCGGCATCGGTGACAACTGCTCGCGGTCACTAGGCTTTAACGTCAGCTGCCAGTTGGTACAAGATGGCGTCTACAAGCCATACGTCGGTGATTTTGAGTTGCTCAACATTTCCTTGATTCATGGCACGGCCCGGTTGCTGAACGGGATCTCAGCGTACTGCTACAACTCCTCTGGCCTCATGAATGGCACAGTTTGGTCGTTCGACGCTAGCTCTTCCCCGTACCGGTTCTCAGACGTGCAGAACAAGTTCACCGTCATCGGATGCAACACCCTCGCCTACATCCGGGACAACACCGGCAATGGCTACCAGAGCGGGTGCGTCTCGAGTTGCAGCAATCTGTATGACTTAGTGGACGGATCCTGCTCCGGCATGGGCTGTTGCCAGACAGCCATACCCAGGGAGATGGGCTACTACAACGTTAGCTTCGACAGCGGTTTCAACACAAGCCAAATATGGCGTTTCAGCCGTTGCAGCTACGCGGTGCTGATGGAGGCGGCGGAGTTCAATTTCAGCACGTCCTACATCAACACGACCAAGTTCAACGACACAGACATTGGTCGGGCACCCGTGGTGATGGACTGGGCGATAAGAGATGAAGATACGTCATGTGTGGCCGCCAAACGGAACGAGACGGGCACTTACGCATGCGTCAGCGGAAAGAGCGAGTGTGTGGAATCACCCAATGGGCCAGGGTACCTGTGCAACTGCTCCAAAGGGTACGAAGGCAACCCATATCTTCAAGATGGATGCCATGGTAAGAACTATGCCAAGATTACAAGTACATCTCTACAATATTTATTCTCTGCATTTTGGACTTACCACACTCAGTTTTGCTCATCTTACTGCAGATGCTGATGAGTGCAAGAACAGCCCATGCCCTTCAGGAGGTATTTGCCACAACACGATAGGAGGGTACCAGTGTTCCTGTCGAGCTGGAAGAAAATTCTCTGAGCAAAACAATTCATGCAACCCTGATACCGGCTTAATAATAGGTAACATGCTTTGATCGTAGACCATTATTACTTCTCCGGCTGTTAACTAATGACGTCTAGACAACAAATTTTGGGCTGCTACTAGCTTGCTTTCTCTGATCGGAAATGAGACATCTTTTCCAGGCCGCAGGGAGTATATGTGAAGAATTCCACTAAAAAACAACAATTTGAAGTTCATCTGTAGCCACTATTGGAACTTAGCAAGGGAAATGTGGTTTACAATTATGCTTTTATCTGATGTTGTTATGCAGGACTTACAATCGGCTTTCTTGTACTCGTGATTTTCTCCTTCTTCGGACACATGATTCTTCAAAAAAGAAAACTGAACCAAGTGAAGCAAGAACATTTTCGACAACATGGAGGTGTGCTTTTGTTTGAGAGGATGAAGTCAGAAAAGGGTCTTGCTTTCATGGTATTTAGTGAAGCTGAACTTATACAAGCCACAAACAACTATGATAAGAGTAGAATAATTGGGAAGGGAGGCCACGGGACAGTCTACAAAGGGATAGTTAAGGAGAACATGCCTATTGCAATCAAGAGATGTGCACTCATCGACGAAAGGCAAAAGAAGGAATTTGGTCAAGAAATGCTAATACTGTCCCAAATCAATCACAAGAACATTGTCAAACTCGTGGGTTGTTGCCTTGAGGTGGAAGTTCCTATGTTAGTCTATGAGTTCATCCCTAATGGCACACTATTTGAGCTTATCCATGGGAAGAACCAAGCACTACAAATCTCGTTTAGCACCTTGTTAAGGATTGCTCATGAAGCAGCCGAAGGACTCAATTTCCTCCACGCATATGCATCTCCTCCAATCATCCATGGTGATGTGAAGAGTGCCAACATCCTTCTTGACGGTAACTACATGGCAAAAGTGTCAGATTTTGGAGCCTCCATACTAGCCCCATCCGACAAAGAGCAATATGTCACAATGGTTCAAGGTACTTGTGGATACCTCGACCCTGAATACATGCAAACATGCCAACTAACAGAGAAAAGTGACGTCTACAGCTTTGGTGTTATCCTTCTTGAGGTCCTCACTGGCCAAGAGCCTCTCAAGTTGGATGGGCCTGAGATGCAAAGAAGCCTATCGTCAAATTTCTTATCTGCTATGAAGGAGAACAATCTTGATGCGATCTTGCCGAGTCACGTGAAGGGACAAGAGAGCAACGAATTGGTCAGAGGACTTGCAGAGCTAGCCAAGCAATGCCTGGACATGTGTGGCAGCAACAGACCATCCATGAAGGAGATTGCCGATGAGCTAGGTAGATTGAGGAAGCTTTCACTGCATCCTTGGGTACAGATCAATGCAGAGATGATAGAGACTCAAAGCCTTCTTAGTGGAACACCGACTGCTAGCTTTGAAATAGAAGCCAGTACAACTGGGTATCCTACACAAGAAGGTGAGAACCTGCCCATGAACCCAAGAAGTTCGTACTATGCTAGGTGATTAGCATATGTTTAGTGTATTCCATTGAAACTTCTACTGCTGGGACATCTGCGAGCTAGTTGTTCTACTATTTAATGTGTATATACTGTTACATACACAAAGCTCTGCAACATATAATACTCTGTGACAATAAAGTTTATAGGTTGTTTCTATAGATAAGTTTATACATCTGACATTACACATGTCAATACTTGTAATTTAATTTGTATCCTTCTATTTTTTTATAAACAATACCATCATAGAATAATTCAATGTCGAAAATGCATTCATCATCTTAAGTGCCTAGGTGTGTATTAATGATTCTTACGTGATTCTAGTAATGAAATGTCAGTGTTATGTACCAGCGATAATGAACATGGGGACTACGTCTCATAAACGGACCTTAAACGTTTCATAAAAACAAAACGGATCTTAAACTTGTCCCTTAATCTCATATAGGTCCCAGTACCCTCAAAATACATTTTAGCACCATAAACTTACTAATTGTACTATATTAGTCCCAAATCTTAGAAAATTGCATTAAACTGCCCTTGTGGCATGCTGACTGTCCTGAGTTCTCATCCAAGTAAATGTCACACGGTGCAACGTGGTGGTGTCAGTGACGGCCATGTGCAAAGCCATGGCCGAGCTCTACTTCTCGTGGCGACGCCACACACCGGGGTGGACACCAAGACTCTTATGTGAGTACCCATTGCTTTGACTTAGGATTAGGATTCACATATTTGAGAATTTGACTAAGGGTTTGGAAATTTTGGGGAAAAAAGAAATTCAAGACCCCAGGTTCTCGAAATTTAGTGAATTGATCTTGCAGTTTGCAATTCGCCTTTTCGTCTCCTTCTACATGCTTAAACTGAAACCCTAGTCCCTAATTAGGTGTTGTCATGTCTAATCCGAGTCAATTAAAAGGAGTTGGCAGTTAAACTTGGCTAACACCAGCATAATTAGCCCTAATTTGACTAACATGATGTGGATTAGGGCCAAAGCTAATTGACTTAGTTACTAATCTGGGTATTAGGGCTAAACAATGGCACAATTATACTAAAACATGAACATTAGTACTTAAACACAATCAAAACCCAACAATTATCACTTAAGCCAAAACTTAAACACACATGAGACTTGGGTTAGCACTGATTAGATCTTAATTTAGGTCCATCAAGGCTTAGCAAACTTAATTCGGGTCACTTGAACTAACCCAGCTCTGGCTAGTGGCTACCAAATGTTAAATCTTAGTGCTTAAATCCGGATCACTAGTGTACAATTAGTACACCTAATTTGGATTAATATCGGGTATATACCTTAGTTAGATGAGTTTTCCGAGTTGGAGATGGAGGCCATACCTTAGTTAAATAGGCTCCCTCCACTCTCTGACGGTCTGACCTAGCACCTCTCCTCATCCTCTTCTGTTCGTGGCCGCCGCGCTCCAGGAAACACCGAGCAGCAGCTGCTCATCGCCTCCGACCTTTTGCCTCTAACTCCCGGCCCACCCATTCCTCTAGCAGAACGGCTGTGGGCAGGAGATAGCGCAAAGCGCGCACATCGACGGCTCAGTCATCGCAACTCACAAGCAGCAGGCATTAGCACATGCCGTCCTGTCCTCCTGCTCCCTCACACGGACGGCGGTTCCGAGTTCCGACACCCAAGTACCCAACCGGTTGCCGCAGAGGAACGGCCCGACGGTGGTGGTGGCGCAGTCGCGCAGAGCAAGGAGACGTTGCGGTGGGCAGAGCAAATTGTGGGATAGAGAAGTGGGGCAGGCGGGGAATTTCTTTTTTGAGGGCCCGTTTAGATCCAAAAAATTTTGGTTTTAGTTACTGTAGCACTTTCGTTGTTATTTGATAAAAATTGTCCAATTATGAAGTAATTATGTTCGAAAGTTTCGTCTCGCAATTTCTCGATCAACGGTGTAATTAGTTTTTTTTTCGTCTACGTTTAGTACTCCATGCATGTGTCGCAAGATTCGATGTAACGAAGAATCTTGAAAATTTTTGGTTTTTGGTTCCATCTAAACGGGGCCTTAGTACGGCGCCGTCGCACGGGAACCTGACGACCGCTCTTTGCTTTCCAACGAGGGTGTCGTTTGATTATTTTATTCATCTCTTTTGCCGCACGCCCGCACCGACGCATAATTTTTTTTTTCCGGCGGAAACGGGGAAATAGAAATGGGTTGTGGGCTATCTCATATCTCTTAGCGTCCGTTTTAAGATTCATACGCTAGTGTTTTTCTAAAAAAAAAATCTTATATCTTAATATTATTTTTAAAATATATGTGATAGTAGATTCATCTGTACAAATCTTAAAGCAAACATGACCGTACGATATAGGGTGGGTCTCCCCCATTGTGGAATTACAAGTTGGTCATCGAACCAAGTAATGGGCGGGCTCGGACCACGATTGTCAACTTGACGCTCTTGTCGGGTCTGGTGCCCACTAGAAAAACCCGGTTTTTTTTTTACCTAACCCGGTCCGGCTGATGCACAGATATAGCAGGCGTTGATGCAGTAGGGTGAATGGTGATGTAGCGGTCACCATAGTCGTACTTGGTGGCTGTTGTTTGGTTTCAAGGCTGCAAACGGTAATGCAAATGAGATCTATACACAGTTAGTGCTAATGATTCATGTCAATGGAAACTGTAATTTGTTTGTTTTGCAACCGCGCAAGGGAGCCGGGCGACAGGATGGTGGTGGGTAGTAATTGTATTTCATATTCTTGTAATGGGTTATATTGTTATAGTATGCGAACCAAACACAAAGGAGCGCAATCATGCATATTACGGTGTGAACTGGTAACGGGCCACAAACTCCCAACCAAACGACACCTTGGTACCTACGACATCCTTTGTGGTGGCATCGACAATGATAGAGCAGAGGCAGTGCTCTTCTTGAGCACTTAGGGTATGGATCATGGAGGCAAAGATGGCGGCGCAAAGGAGGTCGGGGAGGTGGTGCAGGAGCGCTCCTAAGGGCACTCTGCTAGGCGGTACATGTCTCGAGGAGGGCGCTCATCAAGCGCCCGCCCTTTGGCAGCTGACGGCCAACAAAGCGCAAGGATGTCGACAGCGCATGGCCGAGTTCGGTGGCTAGGGCTCGTGCCGCCTGACGAGCGGATTCACCAAGTGCACTGAGGCGTCGCAATCTTGGCACAAGGTGTCGTCGGCTGCGTAGTAGCACCACATTCAGCTGTCGCAGTCAACTTAATAGATGTTGTCGGAAATGACAACGAACGAATTGTGCATTTATTCCAATGGTAGTGGAGAAAGTTTTGAAATTTCGATGTCAATAAGGAAATATGCAAAATTTCCAATGACATTGTGAGAATTGAGTTCATATGATTTAGAATAGTGGGATCAGTAGTGTGTACGTATCTTTTTTCTCGAATATATAAAAAAATTGTGCCTCTTTGTATTTAACATTAAGAAATAATCCAAGTTACATCAACGCGACAACGAACATGACACACTAGGGGATAGTGTGCACATATCTAACTAGTCTAAATTTATCAACGAGCCTAAGTGATGGGGACATGACACCTTCGGATATAACCACAACCATAGATTACAAGGTGAGCTCATTCCTACATTTACACAATGGTTCTTGGTACAATTCACTTGGTTCCATATGTATATATCAATATTTGCTTGTAGATACAAACATGTCTCAATGTGCAAGGTCTTCAAAGTTTAATATTCGGTTCGTTGGCAGCCCAATAGCGCTTCATTGGGAAGGTCATAACTCATCCATCCGGAGTGCGATTAAGGTCAATGAGGACTTGATGGAAAGCTTATAAGCTTTCAAATATATATGGTCTCACCTCAATATCACGTCGGCAATGTCTTCAAATCATCACGACACTCAGCTATTATTTCTGCGGTATGCTACGACATCGTCTTGGACTTGTCATGCAACCTTGGGACCCTGGCCCAAGTAGGACCACATCCCAAACATGTGGAGAACAACCCAAAGATGGTCCAAGACGTCTTCCTCCTTGGCCACCACCTTAGGAGGGCAGCAAAGTCATCCAACCCAAGTTGGAGGCCCAATCCAATTCGAGTTCGAGTCCATCTCGGGTTCCAGGAGCAGCCTGTTGAGAAACAATAACCCTACGAATAATTATGGGCTCATACCAAATATACCCCTGAAGGGTTAAGACTATATAAAGCAACATGTACGCATCTATAATAAAAGAAGAGAATACAAATTCTATAATATTGGCCGTCACGTGTTCATCTATTGTGCTATTGGGAAGGAAGACGAGAAATCATCTACAACTCCTACACGTCTCTTCTTGGGATCGGGAACGGGAAAACGGATCTGACGATCTGTGCATAGGCTAATTCTTAACACGTTATCAGCAGCTCTTCCAACTGGATTCGGTAACATGCGAGCCTTAACACCCGCGACCAGTGTTGGCGCTGGCTGCCATGACCGACGCCGCGGGCAACCACGGCAAGGAGGCGGATCTGACCACGAGCGACCTGTGCGTGTGGCTTGACGTGTTTGACGACGCCTCGCGCGGTCGTACGTTGGTGGCACGTGGCCTTCGTGTTGGCGGCCGGCGGCAAGTACATGCGTACATGGATACGATCTGCGTCCATGTACGGATCGTAGCCTTCGTGACCTTCGTGTATGGATACGATCTGCGTCCATGTATGGATACGATCTGTGCCCATGCACGTGGCCTTCGTGTTGGCTTGTTCACGTATGCATTCATCATTGAGACGGCAGGCCACGGTTTGTCTTCGGATTTTTTTTAAATTATTCTCTACTAGATTTAATCTCGTAGATTGATGTTACTAGATTCCCCCCACACGAGGATAAAGCAAGTGGATATATTTTGTCTTGCTTTATTTGCATTGGATCGATTTATGGCTAATCACATAAATTCATTTTTTATCCATGTTTGATGCACAGGGCCGGAGTTGCCCCCGATACTTCCTTGTTATGCACCACGGGTGATCAAGAGGCAGAGAGCGGATGAACGCCTGCCTCCATGTTTTGATCTGTCAACTCCAACGAATATCGACCATCCCGTCACCACGGCGACTTGATCAGCCTCGACTCAATGCTACCTAGGCAGGTTTTTGGCCTTGCCTATATGCCCTACGCGGCACGAATTTTCCACGACAACAAATGTCTCATGGTTTGTCGTTCAACATTTTCGCTATTACAGTTCTACTAAATTTATTATATTATAAATCCTGTAGATTTTAATATTTCTAATAGATCTTTTGAAGACATATAAAACTAGTAAAAAAAATTTAAAATACTTGATGTGTTCTACTAGTATTCATATTCATATTTGATCCATAGACCACGGTCAATGATGCTTACATGCTAGCTATTATAGATCTTTGTATGTTTATTGAACCGTGTGTCCATGTATATGTGGTTAAGTTTTACGAGATCAATTCTGCAGATTGCATATAGTCCCGCGCATGACATGACTACTTAAAACACCATCGTTGTAAGTTGTGTGTACTCAGTCTCTCAGCTTGCATTCTGTACATAGCCGCATGTAGCCGGCTCTGCCTGTGCCCCGGTACCGTTGTTTTCATTAAAGCTCACATGTGCTTGGATGCGGTGTTATGTCGTAGTGAGCTTGTGTGCATATGATGTGAACTGAAGCCGGTGACATGCACAAACACATGGTTACTAGCCCGCCATCATGGTAGATATGACTATTTATTTTTGGCTCATTGTTATTTTTTGACACAGAGGTCCAGTAGCACCTTATATATTTTTTTTCCCTAATAGGACTTTTTATGCTTCATGTTGCTTTGGCATGAATTTGTTTTAAATGCAATATCCACAATGTAATCTAGAAGCAGATTTTTCTAGTTTTATGTGCTTCCATAAATTTTGTGTTAAAATAGTTTTAACCCCTTGGAAGTTTCCATATTGTCCTTGCAATATTCATATGTATGATTATGTTTTCTATGGGTTATATAATCCCGAAGTATTATCATAAGACCAATATAAATACCCTGAAACAACACTTGCTTGGAAAATCCTGGGAAATAAATGAAACATGTATGATTTATAAGACCATTTTTTCTCTCTCTAGCGCTTTCTTTTGCTTTGGTTTATTTACCCGAAGTAATCTGAAGAAAAACCATTTCATGTGATTTGTTGGTATGTTAGACATCTTAATTTAGGATTCATTTTGTAATTTCCCTGGAGAAAGCTGATACCCTGTCAGGTACAATTGTCAAACATGATTATATAGGATTACAACGCTAGTTGGGTCAACATAAGACCTGAAGTCACCATGTGTGCCCTTGTTTCTCTGCTGCAGAACGAGCATGAGGTGTTATCCTATTTTGTGCCTTTAAGCTAATAGATAATACATTCCCTTGGCAACAGAAAGTTGCTATAAAAATATGAAATTGATTAATATTCTGAGATTTTTTTAGTTAGTGTGAAAGCATGATACTTCTTTCCGATGAAGAAAATTTATGAAACCCTGAAGTGTTCATGAAACTCAGCATTAGAGGCACCCACAGTCTCTGAAATGATATTGGGCATCATAGCGGAAAATTATTGTATTATCTATTTGTAATGTAAGTCGGTCGATATGAGTGGAGTGGCTACTCGATAATATACTAGCTAGAGTCTAGTATATGCCACATCACACCTTATTTATTAAGATTTGTCTGCCAACTACCAGAAGATGGAAAGTAGAAAACAAGTATGAATTCCATATTACAGTATAGCTTGAAGCTAATTTTTATATTAATTATTGGTTCTAATAGTTATTCTAGGCTCTGAAAGGCCACATGGATCTTGCCAAGTTGCGCTATCAGTTGAGAATATATCTCAGAAAGTTGTGCTATTAGTTGAGAGTATATCCCAGAAGGATATTGGTCGTTGTTGCTCTTGATGAACAATTTTTTTTACATAAGTCAATGGCTTTGCATTAAAATATTATTTCCTAGACAAATGAAAATTTCTCGGTCTTATCTGTTCTATTTTGAGAGCTTCTTTTCATGCTGAACAATGAATTGATCCAAGCTAATATGAAACATGAATATGTTGCAATGAATATCATGATCCAATTTTTCTGTATGGTACGAGTAATTGGGTCAAATGTTTGGGCAATAAAAAAAGAGCTGGACTACGAAGTAATTCTGCATCCAAGACACCTGCTTGGCAACCATGGTTGAACGCCATATTCTTGATATCATACTTATGCACATCAACCTTAACGCGTCTGAAAGCGCAATGCCACCATTAATTGTTTCTTTTTTCCATGCATATGACCTCGAAGGTCAATATATATGTAATGGACAGATTGATTGTCAATTATACAACAATTGGTGAGCATTGATCCCTGAAGGATTGTTATGGCCAGGTTATGAATTACATCAATAACTATGTCTTAAGTCAAGAAGGTTGCATATGCATTTGTGAACTTAACAAGAAGTTGAGTATACTCCTCCTGTAGAAGGAAATACATGAAGTATTATGCAACTGCATTAATAAAGTCCAAGCTCACTGCATATTCGACCCCTAATATTAAAGTGCGTAATATTTCCCAAATGAATCACCACTAAAGCATACATATATACACCACTAGAAGTTGGTGAATGGGGAATTTTAGTATGCTATGAAATATCTCGGCATTAGGGGGAGATGAATGCCCATTTTATAGAATGCCTTGATATTTATGAATCAAAATGCACAAATACAAAAACTCATGTATTCTATAGCATGGAGTTATGCCAGTTAATTTTTGTATCTATGAGGAGGAACTAGATTGTTTAAAATCTAAATGGATGCTTCTACCCGAAGTAGATGTGGATATACCCGGGATTAATTTCATATCCACTTGACCTTGGTATTTTGATCAAATTATGTGGGGACGCCTACAATTAATATCTAGAGGCCTAAGTCACAAGCATATGCTCATAAAGCAAATTCACACTATGTGTGATAAAACTCCTCTATTCCTCCTATAGAGAAATCACCCAGTTGGTGAGCTGAGTTACCTCCCGATGAGGTTCATCCTGGAGATGAAAATCCTAGCAACGTGCGCGTAATATAAAGCTAGGAATATGGAACAATAATGGATCTATCGTTTTGGGAAATAACGAAGATTGTTATTAAGTCAGAAAAAATGTGTCGACACTTGTTTACCTCTATAATTGCTAGATGAGTCTCTTTTGTGAGAACCCGGATCCGAAATAAAGTCCATAGCAAGAGTGCTTGAAGCTCTCATATTGGGTCAAATGAAATATGCAATTGAGGTTGAACCAAAAATCGCTAAGTGAATATCTTAAACCTGATGTTCGGATAATTATGGGTCTTAATTGACTAAAAGGGTGGTGAAAAGTGATGGTTCAAAAGGTCTTAATAGAGACCAATTCCGACAGAAGTTTTATAAAATATGTTCCGCTATGAATCTGGCTAATGGCATGAATTTAAATATGCAGTTATTGGATTCTGAAAATCCATGGAGAGCAACATCAAAATCTCGTACCAATATTATCAACCCCTGAAGATTTTTCCCTGAAGGAATATATGGTTATAGTCTGAATGCACCAAATAAATGAATTCCTTGGAAGGAATAAAGACCCATGTGAGACGCGAGATATAAGAGTGAAAAGAGGAACTCAAATGAACAAAAGTATACGTACTTATGATATAATGTGTTTTCCACTTGAAGATTTGGAATTGGAGTATCACCGCTAAAAACCTATATGGTATTTTGGTGCTGCTACCAATACTTCCCCATTATGCTAGAAATACAGAGTTGTGATATTTTGTTGTGTATTCAAGATAAAGGTTCTCGAAGAATCTAGAATCAATCCCATAAGGAGTTAAGACAATACTTATATATCTGAATGACACCCAGATCTCGGTCTATATTTCCCGAAGGATCAGGACCTAAGATTGATTAGCTACAGCGGATGACTAACCATATCCAGAAGTCATGTGGTCTTAGTACCGTTGATACCCCAACATTATTTATGAGGATAATGCAGCATGTGTTGCACAAATGCAAACATGCTATATTAAGAGTAATATGATCAAGCATATATCTCCTAAATTTTCTATACTCATGAACTCCAAAAGTAGGGAGAGATAAATATCTTGAAAGTCCAGTCATGTGACAATGTAGCAGATTTGTTCACTAAGTCTTTACCAGCTACTACATTTAGAAAATGTATCCATGATATTGCTATTAGATGACTGAGAGACTTGCAAAGTTCAGGGGGAGATCGCCCCTGAATTTCCCTTGATACTGGGTCCAGAAGATCCCTGAAATTTGTAATCCTGAAGATTATAAAATGTCTTGAAGACAACTGTTGTACTCTTTTTCCATAAATGAGTTTTCCAGAAGTTTCTGATAGTGGTTTTTAATGAGGCAACAAGTGCAATACATCTAGCGGCACTATGTACTCTTTCTCCATATTTTTCCCATTGGGTTTTTAGGAGTTTTAATGAGACATAAGTTGATCGCGGTATTCGCCCAAGGGGGGTGTTGAGAAACAATAACCCTACGGATAATTATGGGCTCATACCAAATATACCCCTGAAGGGTTAAGACTATATAAAGGAACCTGTACGCATCTATAATAAAAGAAGAGAATACAAATTCCACAATATTGGTCGTCACGTGTTCATCTATTGTGTTATTGGGAAGGAAGACGAGAAATCATCTACAACTCCTACACGTCTCTTCTTGGGATCGGGAACGGGAAAACGGATCTGGCGATCCATGCATAGGCCGATTCTTAGCACAACCAATGGTAAAACGGATGCCCAGGTCGCATACGGACTTAGTTTTTGATGAAACACATATGGATGGAAAGATAAATTGATAAGGAAACTAACCCAATTGGTTTCATGTCAAAATTCCTTCGGAGTCAACGGGAATCGTCGAAACAAGGTGACGTCCAGAATCTGTCCAGACGCTGCGTTGTCGTCTTTTGGGCCGTTGGGCTTTGTAACGAGTTGGCCCACCTTAGGGGCGTGAGTGGCTGCCCTAGGACGCCTCTTAGACCATATAACCAGCCGCCGTCGCCTACATTAGGGTTTGGGGTTTTGCTTAGATTATTCTGTTAAGAACAGTTTCGCCGTTTCATCGGTTTGTGACACCCCAACTCTTGATCTTAATCATATATCCGCAATTGTCACTTCACTTGAGTTGCATTTTATCTTGTTCTTTCTTGTGTTCTTTGATTCGCAGCAGGTTGATAACCAGAGGAGACGTGTTGCTAAGATTGCAGGGTTCGGTCTTTGGGATCTGAAGCCGGATCGGTGTGTCTCTCTCCGAACAAATCGATAGTTATCTTCAACTGAACGGAAGATCGGGAACCTAGTTCACATCAAGTGGTAATCAAAGCTTCAGGTATACCGTCAAGTTCATATCTACCCTGAATTTAGAGTGTTTTCACCTCCGTCCCATAGTACAGTGTCATATTGTTTTTCCTATCCTATAACCCTTCCGCGCCATAGCCTTTGCATAATCAGTTTCAGAGTCCAGAGTCCGTAGTGTTGAGTTTGTGTCCTAGGCCAACATCTTGTTGCTGGTTTAGATCGTGTTCTTTGTTCATTTGTGTTGATCCCCCATCCATCATCATCACATATCTCCATCTATGTATCTCGTGTCCACATAAACTCTGATTCGGACTGCCTTCCATAAAACAGTCATAACTTTTACGTCCGAACTCGAAACGGGGCGAATTTTTTTTCCAGGGAGACGCCAAATAGTTTTAGATCTGTTT
The DNA here is from genome assembly GCA_022036555.1 of Microstegium vimineum. Lineage (NCBI taxonomy): Eukaryota > Viridiplantae > Streptophyta > Magnoliopsida > Poales > Poaceae > Microstegium > Microstegium vimineum. Next base: position 43,302,330 of record CM039131.1, on the reverse strand, counting down.
CATCCTAGCAAAGCTAGGTTCGCAAAAAATAGAATTGCAAAATTCGATCAGAAACATTGAGTTTTCAGACCCACAAGTTTTGGTATGCTTTTTAGAGCACAATCTTGATTTTCTATAGGCCACATCCTTTACCATTTGAGTTCAAATTTGTTTTGTGGCTTGTTCTTGTGTAGTCCTTGCTGAGGAAAAAAATAGTAAGAAAAAAAATAGAAGAAAAAGAAGAAGAAAAATAGTAGAAAAAAAGAAGAAGAAAAATATTAAAAAAAAGAGAGAGAAAAGGAGCACATAAGAAACATCGAGTAGCTCTATATTTTGTGGTTTCTTCTTGCCTTGTTCATATCCGTTGCTACCTTTCATATTTGTTTAATTTCATCATTGTTTCACTTCCTTGTTTGTCACAATTGGTGCTAGGAACACGTATAGACCAGCAACTAGGACAAGTGCTCTGAACATTTATTCAATATTGCTATCTGTTACTGACTTGTGTGCCACATACATATATATTTCATTTTATGTGCCTCCCAAGCTCCACATATATACTTCTGATCAGTATAGAAAAGACCCTTGTAATCTTGGTGCCACGCTCTCATAGGTATCATAATCGACCGCCGGTTGTACCGTCCACTGCTTTGCGTTGGTAAGAACACTTGTAAGAATTTGATAAGGTGTGTGAGGGTGTGATTCCACTGACCCATAAATAGTTGTTAGGGCATCCGTGACATCTGTGACATCCCTCGCCCTCGGAGATCTCATCGTCATCCATAGCCTAGGGTGCCCTAGCCCATATAGTCAAAAGGTCCACAGTCTCCTCCGTCCTCAGGCATGGAGCTTAAGCATGAGTCGCCATGCCGACCTCTGTTCATCCTGCGGTACAAGGTCATGTGCTGCCTAAACCGATGACTTCTACGCGTTACATCCACGCCATGTCCCCGACGGACACTTCAACAGAGATTAGAGCGTCATCAGCCCTGTGCGACAGCCTCCGCCCATGCCCAAAAAAGGGGACAGCAAGGTTCCCGGTCACAAGGTGCATGTCTACAACACAACAAGGACGAAGAGGACTCGGACATGTGTCTACTGGCGCAATCTTCTTCAGGAAGGAAGACAGGATGAGGACAAAGCCCTCCCATGGCAGCAGCCCAAGTCGGGCCCACGATCACTCTCTCTCTCTCTCTCTTTATTGTACTCCTCCGTCTCTCCCTATGTATAAAGGGAGGGAATGGACCCCCAATCTAGCACTCTCGACTCTCGAACACTCATTCGCACACACTCAAACTCGCACACACGCGAGCACACACCAGAATCAAGAACCTCATACGCACGAGACCTGGGAAGGCGCTTCCCCCTCTCACCAAAGTTTGTAGCTCCCCTCTACGAGCTCTCCGCGCTCGGTAATACGACCCGCAACACACTGGACGTAGGGCGTTCGTGCCTGAACCAGTATAAACCTCTGTGTTCTCCAAGCGCAACCATCCGAACTCCGACACGCTTAGAAATTTACTCGTTGTCCGTCTATACCCCGCCATTTTAGACATCGACACATCATACTACATACAATGGGTAAATTCTTGGGATAAGATAAAGGTAACTGAAATTGCACACATTGAGTTTTCCATTGGTTCTTATAAGGATAGTGCAGAATTTGACATAATACCTATGCAAGGATGTCATTTATTGCTAGGCAAACCTTGGATATCTAAAATTAATACGGTGCACAACATTATTACTAATAAATATTTCTTCAAATGCAATGATACAAATTTTACTGTAGTACCTATGACTGCTGCTGAAATTTTTGAAGAAGATCTTATGAGAGCAGAGAGAAGAAAGAATGATCCTTTTAGAAAAGAATGGACTATTTCAGATGTCACAATTCCTTCATCTAAATCTAAATTGTTAGATAACAAAGATATTGTTTTACCTCTTGTCAATACTAATATTTTGCAGCATATATCCAAGCAAGAGGACAACGTGACACAGATAGAACATGTAATTGACTCTGGTAAGAGCTCTCTTGATGTGTTGAATTTATTCACCACCAATGCTAATGCTATAGTAAAACTTTCTATTGATTTACCTTTGTCACATGATAATGGTTCGACTGTTCTTTGCGATAAAAAAGAGTTGTGTGATAGTGCTATGATTAATGGTGGTTCTATCTTGGAAACAAATGATGTTGCTGAAATTAAAAATTTACTTCCAATTGCAACTGAAAAAGATAAACTAAAATTGTTGTCTTCTTTAAATACGTTGGGTTACATTGAGTTTGATACTTTGTGTGCTCTAAGTAGTTTGGAAGAGAAATTTAAATATGTTTGTCTAAATGTTCATATCACTTTATTAGCAAATATAATTATAAAGGAGAGTATATGGTGCATCGTGTCTATATTTGTTCAAATCTGAAATCTTCTTTTATTGTGCAACAATATGATCCATTAGAGGGCTACAATCTCTATAGTCATACCATGTTGAGTTCCCCAAGAGTTGTGATTAAGAAACAGGTTAAAATTTAAGAAGGGAAGCATTGTTGACTACTACCTACAACGTGTCCTCTAGCTACACTCAAACCGAGGAAGGTTTATTGTCAAGAAGGGGAGAATGATGAGGACATGACACCTTCGGATACAACCACAACCATAGATTACAAGGTGAGCTCATTCCTACATTTACACAATGGTTCTTGGTACAACTCACTTGTTCCATATGTATATGTCAATATTTGCTTGTAGATACAAACATGTCTCAATGTGCAAGGTCTTCAAAGTTCAACATTCGGTTCGTTGGCAGCCCAATAACGCTTCATTGGGAAGGCCATAACTCATCCATCTGGAGTGCGATTGAGGTCAATAAGGATAAGCTTTCAAATAGATCTGGTCCCACCTCAATATCACGTCGACAAGGTCTTCAAATCATCACGACACTCAGCTATTATTTCTGCGGGATGCTACGACATCGTCTTGGGCTTGTCATGCAATCTTGGGACCCTAGCCCAAGTAGGACCACATCCCAAACATATGGAGAACAGCCCAAAGATGTTCCAAGATGTCTTCCTCCTTGGCCACCACCTTAGGATGGCAGCAAGGTCGTCCAACCCAAGTTGGAGGCCCAATCCAATTCGAGTTCGAGTCCATCTCGGGCTCCAGGAGAAGTCAATGGTAAAATGGATGCCCAGGTCACATACGGACTCCGTTTTCGATGAAACACATATGGATGGAAAGATAATTTGATAAGAAAACCAACCCAATTGGTTTCATGTCAAAATTCCTTCGGAGTCAACGGGAATCGTCGAAACAAGGCTGCGTCGTTGTCTTTTGGGCCGTTGGGCTTTGTAACGAGTTGGCCCACCTTAGGGGCGTGAGTGGCTGCCCTAGGACGCCTCTTAGACCATATAACCAGCCGCCGCCATCTATGTTAGGGTTTGGGGTTTTGCTTAGATTATTCTGTTAAGAACAGTTTCGCCGTTTCATGGGTTTTGAGACCCCAACTCTTGATCTTAATCATATATCCGCAATTGTCACTTCACTTGAGTTGCATTTTATCTTGTTCTTGCTTGTGTTCTTCGATTCGCAGCAGGGATTAACCTTCTTGGCGAGGTCAACCGGATTGTGACACGGTTGATAACCAGAGGAGACGTGTTGCTAAGATTACAGGGTTCGGTCTTTGGGATCTGAAGCCGGATCGGTGTGTCTCTCTCCGAACAAATCGATAGTTATCTTGAACTAACGGAAGATCGGGAACCTAGTTCACATCACTAAGCGCACGTATCTACTTTGTATATCTTTCATTTCCTCTTTCAATTCAAAAAAGAGAGGACTGTTGTAGGATGCTGAAAGATCTCTAGTGTTTTGGTTAATTGATAAAACTTAAGTACTAACCTAGCTCTAAGTGATGAGTAGGTATAGTACACTTTTGAAGATGACAAGTGGTGGAGTAAGGATAGAGGCTAAGAAAAGGCAAGCCAAAGCTCACACTTGGAGAAATGGAGTGATCCTTAAGCTAAACAAGGCAAAGGTACAAGCTAGGGGTTTCTCTTTTGGTGATCAAGACACCAAGTGAGTGTGATCACATTTAGGATAGGTAACCGTACTATAAAGGGGGGAAAATGGTATGTGGTTACAATTGTCAAGTGCAATTAGGTGGATCATTACATGCATTGCATTTAGACCTAATGAGCAACCCTTGTAAACCTTGATAAAATATGCCAACACACGAGCACAAGTAGTAGAACACTTGGTGGTGGCACATGAGATCAAGGGAAGAGGTGATAAGTGAATTCTCACTAAGTTTGATGCTCCGGACCAGTTGTGTTTGGGAGCGTCGGACCATAGGCGGTGGTCCGACGACTTTCCTTCGCTCTGACCGCCTCACTGGAGGCTCCGGACCAGTTGACCGGAGGAGCTCCGGACCATATTTCATTGGTCCGGTTGCTCCGTCTAGGCAGTCAACAGTTGTTGGAAGGCTCCGGACTAGAAGAAATAGTCCGAATGTGAGCTCCGGACTAGAGTCTTAAGCCTTGGAGCTCTCGGTGTAAGTCTGAACAAGGCTCCGGACTAGAAGAATTAGTCTGGCGGTGGACCTCCGGACCAGAGTCCGAAGGGTTGGAGCTCTCTGTGTAAACTTGTGTGAACCACTGGACCAGGCGTCGGACCAGGCCTCCGGATCATGGTAAGTGGTCCGACGGTGCTCAGTTCTACCGCGCCTACGGTCGAATTCAAATGTTCAGAGACACATGGCGATCAACGAACGCGCCAGACCAATGTGTCGGACTAGAGGAATGGTACGATGGGCTCAACAGGTAGTCCGACGCTCAATTTTCAGGCAGCCCAAGTGCATAACGACTAGTTCCTTGTGAAGGGCTATTTAAGGTGTTTGGCCAGCTCAAGCTCACTCTCTTGCGTACTTGGCTATTGCATACACATTGTGAGCTTGTGATACACACTCCCACTCATCTCTAAGTTGACTGTTCATCCATTTGAGAGATTTGAGTGATTCTAGTGCATTGCATGAAGTGAGTTCATCTAGTGGCACTTGAGAGTTGTTTCTCGTTGTGGGTTTCTTGTTACTCTTGGTGATTGCCATCACCTAGACGGTTTGGAGTAGTGAGGTGGGTTCGAGAAGCTTGGTGATTGTGCTTTGTCGACCACAAGTGTGATTGTGAGGGGTTCTTGTGCCTTTCCCGTGGGAGATCGTAAAGGTAACTCTAGTGGATTGCGCGTGTCATTGAGTGCCCTCATCTTGTGTTGGTTGTGCGGCACCCGATTGCGGGTTTGGCATGTGATGCCAATTAGCGCGTGAACCTCCAGTGAGTGAGCCGACACAACGAGGATGTTGCTAGTTGGCAAACTAGTGAACCTCAGAGATAAATCTTGTGTTAAGCATTGTCTCCGATGATTGGTTGATTGGACTTCATTGGTCATCTCATTGATTGGTTCATTTCCTCTACACGGCGGTATAAAACTTCTATCACCCTTGTATTACATTGTTCCTTCTTGCAAGTAGAACTAGTAGGGTGTGTTATTAGTTGGTGTAGCTTGTAGCTTGTGCTTGACTTGTTAGCTCTTAGTAGTATCTCTAGTCTTGAGTAGTTTGTGTAGGCATTGAGTGTTTTAGAGCTATATTAGGCTAGCATTTCTTGATAGGTGCCTTCGCATCTCCCTCTAGGCTAGTGCAACATTCACTTCGCTTCTTAGGTTTCTAATTTGTTGTTGAGTTTGTTTGTAGTTTTTAAATTACGCTGTTCACCCCCTCCTCTAGCCATCGCATAGGACCTTTCAGATGCGTTTGCGAGGGCGGCTCAACAGCCCGCCTGTGCTCGTGTGAGTGCAACTTGTCATGTTTGCTATCCTGGTCCGCGAGCGAGCCTGTCTTTTCAGAGCCAAAAACGTCCTCTCGGCCTAGCCCTCTGAAAACGACCAAAACCTCTGTTTCCCTAGAGCACGGCTCCTTGCGGCGCACGCGGGCGATTTTCAGTGACGGTTGGTCTCTCAACCTGGCTGATGGGTGCAAACACACGCTCACTTGGACCGGAATCAGTTGGTACAAAGACACAAACAAGTTGTGTTGTATCACTTGAGGCAGGCCTATCCAGGCCTGGGCCAGTTTGGCGTGGTCATTTACACGGTCACAAACGCTCCCCTAATGTCCCGTTCTATCTCATACCCTAAACTGAATGCCCACCTAAGTTGCCACCGTAGCCATAGCCCAGCTGCCCAGGGGCGAATGGCGGCGGCGCCCGACAACGGTAACATATGTTACACCGCCGGCAGAGCGAGCAAGCGCAAGAAGCGCAGCGGCAGCACGCTTTCTACAGAGCGTGCCATACGCGTGAAGCACGTGCCAGATTACAGGCTTACAGCCATCGACCTAGAATTAATTTGTTACACAATTTTTTTAGCACCAGTTGATCATCGTCAATCTGAATATGATCGTGACAACTAATATTTGGTCAAGGCGAACCATGTGCTCCCCTTTTTTTGTTACTAGCTAGAAACAGCCATGTGCTTCTTCTCTTCCTATAATTCTTCAATGTGGACAAATTAAACGACCGTAAAGTCCTAAACACGTACCTAAAAAAGGGTCTATAATATATAACGGCCAGAATACAATATTTTCTTGCGTTCTGGCACGTGTCAATAATGAAGCTGCTAAGTATGCTAACATGTGTATATATACCTGTCATTGGCCAAGTACGAGTACTATATATGCCAAGTATATATGTCCTGGAATGAGGAATCCATCAGCATGCACGTGAGTATGTGACCGTGCACCTGGCACGTGTACGTCTGTTGATTTCCTTCCTGCCGTGCCGCTGTATAGTTAAGGAAATGATTTTGCAGGCATTGTTATGAAGAAAACTACTGGGTTGCTATCATGCGCGTTAGACTCGGTCTTTCCTGTACGTACTTCTCGATCCGTAGGTATATAAACAGAGATTTGCTTTAATTTTGTTAGAACAAACATTGCTCAAAAGCTAGCAATCTCCAAAGCTTCAGTGCCCTCATCCATCGTCCCGGGGAGGACGACAGACCTCTCAACTAAAATACCCAAAGGTACGTCTACTCTATTATATTCAACGAAAAAATGAATTAGCTTTTTTTTAACAAGAGTTTCCTCAGCTTTTTAGAAAGCAAACGTTAACAAAGTTGGTGCTGGGGTTACCAGCTACAATTCACAGTCAAAGTTCAGACCAAAGAACCTATTACAACCTTAAATCTCAACAATATCTGAAGACATAAGAACTAGAGGCTTGAAGGACTTCAGCCAAGTCATGATGTCACCCTTGATCTGCTCAAATCGACTCCTGTCTTCCTCCTTCAGCTTGATACTCCACTTCTGCATTAATGACATAGCAGAATATATTACATCAAAGGGAGCCTTAGGGAATTCTTTCTCAATTGCCATTTTATTTCTTGTAATCCATAAAGACCAAGTAAAACCTGCGAACAGGAAAATTGTAATATTTTTCTTAACAGACCCCTTGCCCAACAGCCACTCTCTAGTGAATTCCTCCAAAGAGTTTGGTGAGCAGCTTATCCTAAAGATCTCCCTGATCATACCCCACACAAACTTTGCCAAAAAGCACCTAAAGAAAATGTGATCCACTGTTTCAAGCATCCCACAAACACAGCACCTCGCTTCTCCTCTCCACCCTCTCCTGACAAGACTTTGCGCCACCTGCAGCTTATTGTTAAAAGTTTGCCAAAGAAAGAAATTCATTTTCAAGGGAACTTTAGCTTTCCAGATATATCTAGCAACCTTGCTAGCTATTCCACTATCAGTCAAAAACTTGTAAAGGGATTTAGTAGAATAGCATTTATTACTAGTTAAGGCCCAACTTACTGAATCATGATTACCCGATAAATTGGTATTTTGTAAATCCCCCAAAAGGTCCAACCATTTCTCATACTCCTGCATAGATAGGGACTTTCTGAAATCGATCACCCAATGATTTTCTTTTATACAGCTAGCCACCGAGCAGTCAGGATCCCTCACCATCTTATAGAGCTCTCCATAGAAAATACTAAGAGGGACTTCTTTCAACCAACAATCTTTCCAAAACCTACAAGCCTTCCCATCTTCTACTCGAAAGACAACACCCCAATTGAATAAATGTTTAACCTTATGAAGACCCTTCCAGAACTGAGAGCACCCTTTTATGTTGGAATCAAAGAAACTCCCATGTCTCATATATTTAGCCTTCTCTATTTTAAACCACATCTCATCAGGTTCTTGAAAAATCTTCCAAATCCACTTCACTAGCAAGCAATCATTCATAATCCAAGTGTTAATAATACCTAAACCCCCTTGGTCTTTAGGTCTACACACCATCTCCCATTTTGCCATGTGATATTTAAATTTATTCTCAGTACCTTGCCACAAGAAGTTAGCCCTAATATTGTCCATTTGTTCATGAATTTTATTTTGTAGTTTATAGAAACCCATACAATACAGAGGTATACTACTAAGACAAGAATTTGTTAGAATGTGTCTGCCCCCAGAGGTTAAATGTTTGCCCTTCCAAGGATCAAGTCTTTTATGTAACTTTTGAACAACTGGGTTAAAAGCCCCTGTAAAGAGAGTATGATCACTAATCGGCACCCCAAAGTATTTTAAAGGAAGCTCCCCCAAAACACAATTCAGCATGTTTGCCATATTCTCCTTTTCTCCTTGGGTCACCCCAAAGACAAACACCTCACTCTTATGGAAGTTGATTTTTAACCCCGAAAGCCATTCAAAGCAGTACAAAATCAGCTTTAAGTTCCTAATCGATTCCATTGAGCCATCTATCATAATCACAGTATCATCCACATATTGAATGTGAGATACTCCCCCAGGAATAAGGTCCTCTAACACCCCTTTAATATGTCCCTTATGAATGGCTTTTTTTCTAAAAGCACTCCTAGTGTATCAGCCACCAAATTGAAAAGAAGAGGAGAGAGGGGGTCTCCTTGCCTTAAACCCCTGAAAGTTCTAAAATAAGGGTTCCTCTCCCCATTTACATTAATGCACACTCTGCCCCCTTTCACGGTCTCCATGACCCAATTAATCCAAGTAACCGGGAAACCCTTTCCCACCATTACTTGTTCTAGGAAAGACCAATTAACTCTGTCATAAGCCTTCTCAAAATCGATTTTAAGTATTAGGCCTTTCTTTTTAGAAGTCTTTAACTCATTTAAGACTTCATGCAAAACCACCACTCCTTCCAGAATATTTCTACCTTTAACAAACCTTGTCTGATGTCTTCCAATAATCTTCCTAGCAATAGGTGCCAACCTGTTTGTTAACACTTTAGTAAAGCATTTGAAGTCCACATTCAGCAGACAGATTGGCCTATACTGCTTGATAGTGTTTGCCTCCTTGATCTTTGGCACAAGTGTGATCACCCCATAGTTGAGTCTTTTGATGTCTAGTTGCCCTTTCCAAAAATCCTGAAACATGGCCATCATAACTCCCTTAAAAACCTCCCAAAACTTCTTAAAGAAGATGACTCCAAACCCATTAGGACCAGGAGCAGAGTTCTCTTTCATCTCCATGATGATAGATTGAATCTCTCGTGATACAAAGGGTTTAACAAGAGTTATATTGTCCTCTTCAGATAACACTTGTTCAGCCGGCCAAAAATTGGGCTTCAAACCAATACTACATCCATCACTGCGCCCAAAGAGTTGTTTATAGAACTGTACCACATGATCTGTAATATTCTTTTGGCCCTAATTTCACCAGCTTCAGTTTCTAGGAAGGTGATGTTATTTTTCCTTCTCCTGCCATTGGCAAACTGATGAAAGAAGTGTGTATTTGCATCCCCTTTTAAAATCCAATTGTCACCCACCCTTTGTTTCCAATAAATTTCTTCCATCCTGATAAATTTTCTAGCTGTCTTTCTGAATCCATTCTAGATTCTCATTCCTCCAAAGATAAGAGTCTGCTTTCAGCAGCTAGGTCGATTACCTCTATTTGCTTAGTCAACAGATCCTTAGTTTGTTTTTGGGCCCCTAACATATTCAAATTCTAGCCCTTCAGAAATTTCCTTAACATTTGAAGGCAACCATGCCAAATGTCTAAGGAATAAGATGTATCACCAAGATTATTCTGCAACTCAACCCATTTCTTACTTACCATCATCTCAAAGCCATCTAACTCAAGCCACTATTCCTGGAAGAAGAAATACTTTGATCTAGCAACCCCATCTTCTCCAGAATCAAGAATCAAAGGACAATGGTCAGAGCCAACCCTGGCTTTAGACCAAGCAAAACATTTAGGAAATCTTTCCTCCCAACCATCAGTCACTAAAATCCTATCCAACTTGATCAAAATGGGATTTCTCTGTTTATTTGACCAGGTGAATTTTCCCCCATTAACATAAATTTCTCTCAGTTGGAACTTCCCAATAAAGTCATTGAAGAGGCCCATAAGTCTGATGTCTCCATGACCTGAGTTTCTCTCTTTGTCATTCCTGATTAGATTGAAATCACCCCCAAGACCATAGGTAGAGATTCCTTGTCACAAAAATTAGTAAGATCTTGAATAAAATCCCCAGAGTTTTCATGATTGGCAGGACCATAGACATCAATAATCCAGAATCTAATATTAGTAACTCTGTGTCTGACCAAAACACCCATGAAAAAATGGAGAATTCAGAGGACTCTAACTCCAACACCTCATTTTTTATGCCTAAAAGAAGACCCCCAGAATGACCTCTGGCCGGCACCCATTGCCACAGAAAGTCTTGATTGCCAATCAACTCCTTCAACTCCCAGTCAAAAAAATCTTGTTTGATGGTTTCTTGCAGAGCAACAATATCTAGATCTTCTTGGATAACATGATTTTTAACCAAGCTTCTTCTGTAAGGTTTCCCTAACCCCCTGACATTCCAAAAAAGGATCTTCATTGGATCACCTGAGGTTCAGAAATCACATCTCTAGCTCTACCTTTCCTTCCACTACTCTCTCCCATGAGAGGAATGGTACGATTAAGCATCTTTCCTGAGGAGGAGGTCTCCCTGCACCCAACACTCTCCATAGAGATAGGCCTCTTAGCACCATCCTCCTCCATTCTACTCTCCCCCATGATAGAAATACTAGGGCACATCCTATGAGTATTGGAGACGACCTCCATGGCCAAGTCATCCAAAACCTCATCAGTTACAGTGCACTCCCTATTTTTCTGTTTTTCTAAAAAGCTTTTGTAATTAGCTTCAGCAATAGCAGCACGAGCCGCTTCCTCAGCTCTAAACACATCTAACTGCTCATCTATATTATCAACATCTAGATCTAGGTCCGAAATAACAGCAAGTAAACTACTATTAGATGAATTATTTAAAACAGTGAAAGGGTTGCTGTTGGTACCCGTGATGTTGTTGATGGCTTTGACCCTGTTTGCAGCTTTAACAGCAATAGGAATCCCATCCCTTGGGATCCTATTACTGGTTCGTGTGGCCGCCACCAACCCTTTTTTCTTGCTTATCTTCTTTTTCTTCTTGGATTTGGGAGATTGCCATTCCTTGGTCATATTCTCCATATCAGAATCCTTACTGATAACCGAGCAGTTATCCAAGAAGTTCCCCTCTTCATCATAAGCAGGATCAGTATCTTGTGTGAGGCCCCCAGGATTGTCTGTGTTGAGAGAGTAGCCACTGTTAATGGTGACAGAAACCATAGATTCTTCCTGAGTTAATACCCCCAACTCCTCATTTCCCACAACAATTTTTGGTATAGACATTTTTGGCCATTTACTCTTCTCCATCAGATATTGACCATCAACTCCATGCACAATGAAATGGTCATCATCACTCATAAGCAAGGCTCCTTCCTCCCCTTGGATAAGTTCCTTGGCAGTGACTTTGTTCACATAAGTACTGGACCCCGCTTGGACAAGATGTGGAGAGCCTTCTGGAGTAGCAGGGAGCCCTCCCTCCTCTACTATTTCCTGGCAAATATCCACCATGCCCACTCCTGGTTGGAAAGCAGCAATAGGGATAGCATCCAGTTGCTCCTCAACACTTCCCAGCATATGGCACTCCAACTGTTCCTCCATAGAGTCTTCATGATTGTCTTCCATTTCCTTGTCTACTTTCCCAATCCTATCAAATTTATCTGCCCCTCTCTTAAGTCTATCTCCTTTAGCAGCTTTGTCCTTATCCTTATCAGACTGCTCATCAGGTTTTTTGGGTCCAGGAGGAACCCCTTTGCCTCCCTTAGTCCCCCTTTGGATATCTTCAACTTCAAACCTCAGAATACTTCCAGAGCCATTGAAGAAAAACTCAATTGATCCATTGATAGTATTTGGATTTCTGCATCTTCACTGGACTTTAATTGGCCCACTTCTAATCAAACTGATTTCATCCACTAGTAGAGGTTCAGCAACCACAGAAGTAATTTCCTTCACCACATCAACCTCCCTAGCAATACCAGGCACATCATGAATTTTTATCCAGACAGTCTGCAGAGAAGATGAAGATAGGGGATCCCTGTCAGATTTCTCCACCTTCCCTCTTAGCCCAAATAGAGACATTTCAAAGCAAGATAGCTTGGAGAAAGTATCCAGAGAAGCTTTGTCTGGAAACACCACCATATACTCATGAGGGTTGAGTTTCTTAACTTTGAAATCCCATTTGGCCTGTACCAGATTTTTAAGCTCCATGTCAAGCCTGCCCTCACTGGCCTCACCCTCTAGAATAGTGATTAAGCCAGTAGCTTGGATTACCTTGACCTTGGCATTACGAAGGTCAAGGGTATAGAATCCTTGCCCAGGGATACCAAAGCCATACATCTTCAGTTTCTTGCTGTTGGTACTTCTGCAATCCACTGCCATGTGGCCTTTTTGTTTACACTTGTAGCACACAGGTCAATTAAAAAATGAATTAGCTCATCCTTGTTACTAGTTCAGGTCAATTTTTACTCAATTTGCCAGTCCCTTTTGCGTCTCAGAGTCTGATTATTGGTTAATTGATTGCCAAAATTTAGGCAGATCAAGTTTTTTTTTTGGCTTTATTTTTTGGGTTCTTGACAAAATTTTCCAATACCTCACATTTGGCTTGCCAAATTTGTGACAAATACTTTTGCATGCCCAACTTTTGGTTGTCAAATCTTGAACTTGGTAAATTTTGAAAGCTAACCAAGTAGGCCCTTAGTTCATTTATCTGCATTCTTGATAATTTATAGATGTTAGACAAAGGATATATACCAGGAGAGGAATACTCGTATATATATTTGGTGCACAAATTATGTGGTCAGATACTCAGATGTATGACAGAGCCTGCGTGTATGCAAATATGTATTAATAATGTTTTTAGTTTGCTTGCGTGTGTATATATATCATTTGTTCCAAATTGTAAGTTGTTTTGATTTATTCTAATTTAACTTTTTCTACTTTTTTTTCAACCATACCGTAGCACGTTTTTCATTAAATAGAAATAGAGTTTGAAACTATTACAAGTGTTGACATTTCATGGTTTCACATTATCCATACAGTGCAGGAAAGCCAATGGAAGTGCGGATTCTGCAGCTTGGCCTTTGCCTCCGATTGCTCCTGCTGGCACATAAGAACGGCCCAACAGTTGCAGTTGCGGCTCCCAGTCCTCCTCCTCATTGCCCAAGACAGTGTGGCAACGTTGAGATACAGTACCCATTCGGCGTCGGCGCGAACTGCTCATTCGGAAGCGACTTCGACGTGAGCTGCGAACAAGCCCAAGACGGCGGCGTATCCAAGCCGTTCATCATGGGTGGTTTTGAGCTGCTCGACATCTCCCTAACTAACAGCACGATCCGGGTGCTCAACAACATCTCCTCATACTGCTACAACCCCTCGTCGGGTCTCATGGAGAACAATACCTGGGGTTTCAACGCGACCAACACCTCGTACCGCTTCTCGGACGTCCACAACAAGTTCACCATCATCGGCTGCAGCACCCTGGCGTACATCTACGACGTGAGCAGGACGTGTTACCAGAGCGGCTGCGTCTCGACGTGTGGCGACCTGTCGGATCTCACGGACGGCTTCTGCTCCGGCATGGGGTGCTGTCAGACCAGCATACCCAGGGACATGGACTACTACAATGTCAACTTCGACAGCCGTTTCAACACGAGCAGGATACATAGCTTCGGCAGGTGCAGCTACGCCGTGCTTATGGAGGCGACGGCGTTCAACTTCAGCACCGCGTACATTAGCACGACCAGGTTCAACGACACCGATGCCGGGCGCGCGCCCACGGTGCTTGACTGGGCGATGAGGAATGGGACGGTGCCGGTGTCATGCGAGGACGCCAGACGGAACGAGACGGGCACCTATGCGTGCCTTAGCAGCAACAGCGACTGCGTCAACTCCACCAACGGACCAGGGTACACCTGCAGTTGCAGCAAAGGGTATCAAGGCAACCCTTATCTTCTACATGGATGCCAAGGTACGTACTACGTACTGATTATACATTCAAAACTTGGTTTCCTGACATATATCTAGTCAACTTCGTCTTTGCTCACCGGCGGCCTTACCACGTGCAGATGTTAATGAATGTGATGACAACCCATGCCCTTCGGGCGGCATTTGCCACAACACCGTACCAGGATATTCTTGTTCTTGTCAGCTAGGAAGGAAGTTTTCAGAGAAAAACAAAACATGTGATCCTAATACCCACATAATAATAGGTATGATTACTCTCCCTCTGTCCTGAATAAATAATATATCATGAAAGGTGACAAATGATTTTGTCTAATGCTATTGTGTGCAGGAGTTACAACCGGATTTTCCCTTCTCATGATTTTCAACTTCGCTGGATACATGATCCTTCAAAAGAGAAAATTCACCAAAGTCAAGCGAGAGCATTTCCGCGAACATGGAGGCATGATTCTCTTTGAGAGGATGAAGTCAGAGAAAGGTCTTGCTTTCAAGGTATTTACGGAAGCTGAACTTATACAAGCCACAAACAACTACGATAAGAGTAGAATAATTGGAAAGGGAGGCCATGGAACAGTCTACAAAGGGGTGGTTAAGGACAACATGCCTATTGCGATCAAGCGATGTGCGCTGATCGACGAAAGGCAGAAGAAAGAGTTTGGTCAGGAAATGCTGATACTCTCCCAGATCAATCATAAGAACATTGTCAAACTCGTGGGATGCTGCCTTGAGGTGGAGGTTCCGATGCTAGTGTATGAATTCATCCCAAATGGAACGCTGTTTGACCTTATCCATGCCAAGAACCAAGCACTGCAGATTTCTTTCAGCACTCTACTAAGGATTGTTCATGAAGCAGCCGACGGGCTTCACTTCTTGCACTCGTACGCGTCTCCCCCGATCATCCACGGCGATGTGAAGACCGCCAACATCCTTCTTGACGACAACTACATGGCAAAAGTGTCAGACTTTGGAGCTTCTGTACTAGCCCCATCCGACGAAGATCAGTATGTTACAATGGTTCAAGGAACCTGTGGCTATCTAGACCCTGAATACATGCAGACATGCCAACTCACGGATAAAAGCGATGTTTACAGTTTCGGGGTTATTCTTCTAGAGGTCCTCACTGGGCAGGTGCCATTGAAACTAGACGGGCCTGAGACACAGAGAAGCCTGTCCTCGATTTTCCTTGTAGCTATGAAGGAGAACAATCTTGACGCTGTCTTGCCAAGCCACATAAAGGGCCATGAGAGCTCTGAATTGATCAGAGGGCTTGCAGAGCTAGCCAAGCAATGCCTAGACATGTGCGGCAGCAATAGGCCATCCATGAAAGAGATAGCCGACGAGCTTGGCAGATTGAGGAAGCTGTCATCGCTGCATCCTTGGGCACAGCTTGAAGCAGAGATGGAGAATCGAAGCCTTCTAGGTGGGAGAGGAACACCGTCTGCCCACCTAGAAATACTAGAAGATAATGCTAGTGGATACCCAACACAGGAAGCTGGTGAGATCCTTCCGATGAACCCAGAAAGCTTGTATCATGCGAGGTGAGGCCAAGAAAAACATGCATACTCTGTGCTCCATCAAAATTTATACATGATGGGATATTTCCTCATTTGCTAGATGAGTTGTCTATCTGAATGTATTTTCGCCGTTCTGGGTGTCATAGTGTAACAGCATGCATGTAGATACAAATCTGTAATCTACAATATATTGTTTGCGTACTTTGTTTTTGCCTATCCAGCCCTGCTACTGCTAGCTCTTGTGAGACCTGCAGCAATCACCACCAGCATGTGCTAGTTGGGATGCTATGTAAAAATGTGGGTAAATGTGTATAATACATTTTTTTTAGAAAAAAAGTTATTCTAGTATGTACATAATTTATTTATTTTCAAATTACATAAGAAAAGACGTAAACGCTCAGCACACACGTACCCCTATAAACACACGTATGAAAAATGGATATAGACTAGCAAATCGTGATACTGTTACAGAATTATATTAGATAAAGGTAGTACCTCGCTCTCTAGGCTCTGGCTAAACAGAGCACAACCGGTACCTTTGATAATGAAACACCAAAGGAGGAACGAACGAATTGCGATTCCCAGGCAGAGGATCACGCGCACGTAGTTGACTGACCCGGCCTTTTGGCTCCAAGCGGCACTGCCGAAGTGCCGAGTGGACACCGCGTACCCCATTGTTCGGGTCGGAGACCTGGAAAGCCGACACGCTATTGGAGGTCTTGCCTGTGATGCGCCAGTTGTCACGACCATTTCAAACCTGCAACTTCAAGTGAACTGCGATAGGACAAAAGTACAGAAAAATAAACGTAGGAGAACAGATTATTTAGCGGGAACAAGAGTCCAGTAAATAAAAGGTATACAAGTTCGTTTGAAGCATTAGCTTTTTCTTTTTAAAAAAAAACAAATTTGTTGCGAAATCCAAGTTTCTAAAGAGGACCTTAGTACCTGTACTGGATCTATCATCACCAGCCCACAGGGCCCACTGTTTGAAAAAACATTTGGGCCTCACATATACATGAGACATTAAAGTCTCAAGACTTTGTGGTAATACTTGGCCTCACATATACGAACATACATGAAATGAAACTATATATTCAGATGATTACTGAACATACAACTACGAACATACAGCTACGAACATCAGGGCAGCCAAGGCTACGTGCATTCAGATGAAACTATATATTCAGATGATTACTGAACATACAGCTACGAACATAGATGAAATGAGAACATAGATGAAATGAAACTACTCAATCGATCTTACTGAACATAGAAATGATTACTATTCGTATCTATTTAACTTATCTGTATAAAAAATCTTATCTATACATATCTACTGAACTTGACATATCTACTAAACTTATCTATTCATAGACGATTTGTCAGCATGCTAGAGTTGATTCACATGCATATCTACTAAACATAGACGCCCTGCACCGAGACTGAATTGAATTTTCAATTCACTGCGCGTGCCCATCTTGACTTTCCAGTGCTATTCTTTACATAAATCATGTGATGATTTCAAGTACTAGCAAATTTGGCAGTGAGGCGCTCACGCTAAAATCCTAGAGTGGATAAACTAGGAGAAATGGTGTGCCCGAGCTTGCTACCTCCGCGTCTCTGCTCGCCCGCATCACCCGCTGACAGCGCATGCCTCTCGTCCACGTAGCACGCCTCGAGGATGGTGAGCTGCTGCTCAAACACGTCGTTGGTGTGTCCATGACGAGCTCCGAGAAACAGCTTCGGGACGTGCACGGCCGCTGGTGTGCCTGCGCTTGCTCAAGGTGAGCTCATGTTCTTCCTCGGCTGCGGCAGCGTTGGCAGCCGCGGTTGCTCAGAGCACAACGCCCATGGCCGGTGTCGCTGGACACTTTGGACAGCAGCATGTTGCTCCAGTCCTCGATCGATGTCCAAGCGCCGCCACCATGAGAGAGCTCGGTGGGCCGGGGAGACAGCATTCGAGATCGGTGCCGAGGAAGGCCGCGGGCGAACGACGCCGCTTGACCCGCTTCCTGCGTTGGCCGCTGCACGGTAGGCCTGTAGCCTATTCCTGTATGTATACGACTAACAGTGGACCCATATATGTGAGATACGTATAAAATGGTATGGATGAATGGGAGATGAAATTATAATGGTAGTTCTCTAAATAGATGAATTGTAATGATGTTTCTCCAAAGTTGTAAAATTGTAATAATGTGGTTTAAAAAAAACCCAAACATTTATGTCTCTTTGTATTTAAAATTAAGAAATAGTCAAAGTTACATCGACGCGACAAAACGAGCATGGCACACCAGAGGATAGTGTGCACGTATCTAACTAGTCTAAGTTTATCAATGAGCCTAAGCGCACGTATCTACTTTGTATATCTTTCATTTCCTCTTTCAATTCAAAAAAAATGTTCGAAATAGAGACGAATTAGCAATGAATCTAATTCCAGTAATGAGAACAACAATTATAACAACGTGTATCATAGACAAACCTATCACAGTTACACGGTCTACTAAAACATGAATCGAACATGCTAACACTACGATCAGAGGCAATCTCGATCTACTCAGTGCTAGCAACATGATAAACATAAGAACGAACAAAGAGAGAGGCATTCTTACAGTGGGGTTATCGGCACTAGAGGAGCTAGCGCAATAGTAGTCGAAGCAGGCCGGCGGTGAAGACCAGTGGACGTCGGCGTAGAGGGAAGCAGACGGACAGCGAGCAGTCGCGACGGCGCTTCCCAAAAACCTTATACGCCCCCTACCCCGTGCAGGGACACGAGAGGACGTGGGCTTCGGAGACCTGCTCTCCCGGCGCCGATGACACGGCGGCGGCGGGATGGAGAAGGCGAGGACGGCGGCTCAGCACAGAGGTACGAGGAGGAGATGTAGCACCGGGTAGCCAATGAGGGAGACGTCTCTCCCTTATATAGGCAGGACGCGCCGCGGCAGATGGTAAGTAATCAGCCGCGCCAATCACCGTATTAAGGTAAGTGTCAATCACCATTAATACGAGAATAATTGCTTACCAAAACAGTCAGCGCAATTTTCTCCATGCATGCAAAAATAACGAGTGGCAAAAGGTAGCCGCGGACCCGCAAGCACGAGGCTGGGAAATCGCCAGACCATTCACGCGCATGTCGTGCGCCCGCGCCCGCGCCCTTCGCCCCGCCCCGCCCCGCCCCGCCCGGCCCGGCGAGGCGAGCGAGCGGGTTTCTCACTTTTCCCTCTCACTCCCATAGCTTCAACTAGATGGGGATAGCTCACCCTTTTAAGTGAGGCTCACTCCCTCTAGAGTAGCAAGGTGGGACTATAATCCCCCACCATACCATGCATGTGTGAGTGGGCCTTTGGGATTTATAGGAATTATCAATTGGGCTAGGCCTAATTCTTCTAACAATCCTCCACCAGATCCCAAAGTCACGCTACATTCTCCAAGTACCAAAGTACTGTTAATATACCAGCTTTTCAGTGGAGACCGGTTAAGGTTGAACATCCACCTAGAGCGGCAAGCTCGACTCATCCACAACTGCACAATGGACTATGCCTTGAATTGACAGTTTGGTGTGAACAAGTTTCACTTGACGTCTTGACTCATACTAGGCCACCAAGTGCCTTTCCCCGCGAGTGGAGCTTATAAGTCATACTCCTATCTCACTTCATGAGCTTTTAAAAAGTTCCCAACTCTTACAAACTGCGACCAACAGTTAGGCTCACATAGGTGTGTTCTTGCAAGAATACCCTGTAGGACGATATCTCACTCTAAGAGTCTCAGGACACATTAAGACCGAAGTCAGCCTGCCTTACAGTAATGAGAGTACTGCATCTCTAACGGAGTGGGTTAAAAGTAAATTGTACTCTCCAGTCAACCAACAGCTTGTTCTTCCCAAGTCCTACTTCACGGGATCTCCGATCACATAGGCTGGGTTACCACTGAGGTTAACTCACATGGGTCTCAGTCCCATCTCCTTCGATGCATTATCAATCACGACACGTGATAGTCCCTTAGTAAAGGGATCTGCCAGGTTTTTAGCTGTATGGATGTACTCCACAGCTATCACTACGGAGCTTCTCAACTTCCTGACAGACTTCAATCTGCGTTTCACATGTTTGGTGGACTTCATTGAACTATCCTGGCTATTCTTCACCTTTGTAATAACTGTCTGATTGTCAAAGTTTATGAGAATAGCAGGAATTGGTTTTTCAACCACAGGCAAGTCCATCAACAGTTCTCTCAACCACTCAGCTTCGCCGGCGGCTGTATCTAGAGCAGTGAGCTCTGCCTCCATAGTAGACTTTGTAAGTATTGTCTGCTTACGAGACCTCCATGAGACAGCACCACCTCCTAGTGTGAAAGCATATCCACTAGTGGCCTTTAGCTCATCGGCTTCGGTTATCCAGTTTGCATCACTATATCCTTCAAGTACAACAGGGTACCCTGAATAGTGAATGCCATAGCTCATTGTACCCTTCAGATAGCGCAATACTCGATCAATACCATGCCAGTGATCATCTCCAGGATTAGAGGAAAACCTACTCAATTTGCTTACAGCATATGAGATGTCAGGGCGGGTTGCGCTAGCTAGATACATTAGAGAGCCAATTATTTGGGAGTATCTCAGATGATCCCTTCCTAGCCTTTTATTCTTTCGAAGTATTAGGCTAGGATCATAAGGTGTTGGAGAGGACTTGCAGTCCATATAGCCAAAACGGCTCAATACCTTCTCCACATAATGAGATTGCAAAAGAGTAATCCCATTCTCACCCTTAATAAGTTTAATGTTAAGGATCACATCCGCTTCCCCCAAATCTTTCATATCAAAATTTTGGGATAAGAATGACTTTACGTCATTTATCTCATCGATACTAGTCCCAAAAATTAGTATGTCATCAACATACAGACATAGGATTACTCCTTTGCCCCCACCATAGCGATAGTACACACATGTATCGGCTTCATTTACTGCGAACCCAGCAGATGTCAAAGTTTTGTCAAACTTCTCATGCCACTGCTTGGGCGCTTGCTTTAGGCCGTACAAGGATTTAATTAACTTGCACACCTTGCCCTCTTGACCCGGTGCTATAAACCCGTCCGACTGATCCATATATATTTCTTCCTCCAACTCTCCATTGAGGAAAGCCGTCTTCACATCCATTTGATGGACTAGAAGATCGTGGGAAGCAGCCAAGGACAATAGCACACGGATAGTAGTTAATCTGGCAACAGGTGAGTAGGTGTCAAAGAAATCCTCGCCTTCTTTCTGTGTATAACCTTTAGCCACAAGCCTAGCCTTGTACTTTTCAATAGTACCGTCAGGCCTAAGCTTCTTCTTAAATACCCACTTACAGCCAACGGGCTTGCAGCCTTTAGGCCGATCAGTTACTTCCCACGTACCATTTGCAGTGATGGAGTCCATCTCGCTACGGACTGCATCCTTCCAATAGTCAGCATCGGGTGATGCAAACGCTTCTGCTATGGTCGTGGGAGTATCATCCACGAGGTACACAGTGAAGTCATCACCAAAGGATTTTTCAATCCTTTGTCTCTTACTCCTTCTCGGAGCTACGACACTGTCATCCTCCACATTTTCAGGTGGGTTAATTATTGGCTCTATTGCAGGTGCGGGTTCAGGGGTAAATTCGTTAGATGAACTAGGCAGAGCATAAGCTCCTTTCATCGGGAATATATTTTCAAAGAATGTAACATCCCGTGACTCAATAAGCGAATCTACTAAAATATCAGGCGCATCCGATCTTACTACTAAGAACTTATAAGCTGTGCTATGATGAGCATACCCCAAAAGGATACAATCAACTGTTTTAGGTCCGAGTTTACGCTTCTTATTAATGGGTACGCTAACCATTGCCAAACAACCCCACGTACGCAAATAATGGAGTGAAGGTTTCCTTCCTTTCCATCCTTCATACGGAGTTATTTCACTATTTTTAGTGGGAACTCTATTCAGAACGTGACACGTTGTCAAGACAGCCTCCCCCCACCATGCCTTAGCCATACCGACGTTCCTAACATGGCATTTACCAAGTCCATTAGCGTCCGGTTCTTGCGTTCGGCAACCCCATTAGATTGAGGCGAATAAGGAGGTGTTCGTTCATGAATTATTCCATTCTCCGAACAGAACATATCAAACTCACTAGAGAAATACTCTCCACCGCGATCAGACCTAACTCGTTTGATTTTCTTTTCAAGTTGATTCTCTACTTCAGCTTTGTAAGTCTTAAAACATTCTAACGCCTCATCTTTAGTTTTTAGCAGAAACACATAACAATACCTAGTAGCATCATCTATCAAAGTCATAAAGTATCTTTTTCCTCCTTTTGTCAAAACACCATTCATCTCACAAATATCAGAATGTATGAGTTCTAATAATGTCGAATGCCTCTCGTCTACAGCCTTGTGTGGCTTACGAGGTTGCTTTGCTTGCACACATGCTTGACACTTAGAACCTTTGACAGCAGTAAAACTATGAATTAAACTCATGCTAGATAATCGCGACATGCAACCAAAATTAATGTGACACAAACGTGAATGTCATATATCAGCCACCGAATTGTTTGAGTCACACACATGGTTCACTACTTTATTACAGAAATCTGAAAGGGAAAAGCGGAACAAGCCTCCGCTGTCATAACCTTTGCCAATAAATTGGCCATATCTCGAAATGACTACTTTATTCGACTCAAACACCAGCTTGAACCCATCTCGACATAGGAGAGATCCACTAACGAGGTTCTTCTTTATTGAGGGCGCATGCTGAACGTTCTTGAGACGCACGATCTTCCCCGAAGTAAACTTCAGATCGACCGAACCAACACCAAGAACAGTAGCATGCGAGCCATTCCCCATCATGACGGTTGAGCCTCGTGCGACCTGGTAAGATGAAAACATAGAGATATCAGTACAAACATGAATATTGGCACCTGTATCTATCCACCAATCATTAGATTGACACACAGAAAATACACTATGTAAATTACCATACCCAAAGCCTCCACTGGTGTCACCAATAGTCACGTTGGCAGATTTCTGCCCCTGCTGATTCTTCTTGCCCTTGCGGTTGCGGCACTTCTTGGCAAAATTCCCATTATCGCCGCAAACGAAGCACACGACCTCGTCCATGTTCATCTTCTTCTTCTTAAACTGTGTAGTCTGCACAACCTTCCCTTTCCCTTTCTGGTTCTGGTTTTTCTTTCCAGCATGCTTCATCACATTGGCGCTGGACTGGCCTTCGGATGTCCTTTTGGGACCATCCTTTGCCCGAGCCTTCTCTTCAACATCGAGACTAGCCAATAGATCCTCAACGGAAATCTGTTGTCTCTTATGTTTCAGAGTAGTGGCAAAGTCCCTCCATGATGAAGGTAACTTGGCAATCATGCCACCAGCCACAAACTTGTCAGGCAAGACGTGTCCAACCTGTTCGAGTTCTCTCACAATGAGTTGGAACTCATGAGCCTGTTCCACGACCGGACGGTTTTCAACCATCTTGAAGTCGTGGTACTGCTCCATCACATACAGCTCGCGCCCAACGTCCGAGGCCGAGAACTTATGTTCAAGCGCCTCCCACAGTTCAGCAGCATTCTTGATGTTCATATAAACATCACACAGCTGGTCAGAGAGAATGCTAAGGA
Organism: Microstegium vimineum; assembly: GCA_022036555.1. Classification (NCBI taxonomy): domain Eukaryota; kingdom Viridiplantae; phylum Streptophyta; class Magnoliopsida; order Poales; family Poaceae; genus Microstegium; species Microstegium vimineum. Next base: position 43,278,788 of record CM039131.1, on the reverse strand, counting down.
CGCATCCGACGAATATTGTCGTAGCCGTAGTAAACTCTTGCACCTCTTTCTCCGTGGGGAGAGATAGTGCAGGAGGGTTACTGACGACCCAAAACACGCCCATAGCCGAGAGCCACAACTGCGCTCTTGTCTGCCACCTCTTGAAGTTCTCACCAGTGAACTTCTCAGGTTTCATCGCATCAAATGATCTAGCCATCGCTAAACGCCTATAAGGTTTTTGGATTGTTGGAAATAGAGGTGAATTAGCAATGAATCTAATTCCAGTAATGAGGACAACAATTATAACAACGTGTATCATAGGCAAACCTATCACAGATACACGGTCTACTAAAACATGAATCGAACATGCTAACACTACGATTAGAGACAATCTCGATCTACTCAGTGCTAGCAACATGATAAACATAAGAACGAACAAAGAGAGAGGCATTCTTACAGTGGGGTTGTCGACACTAGAGGAGCTAGCGCAATAGTAGTCGAAGCAGGCCGGCGGTGAAGACCAGTGGACGCCGGCGTAGAGGGAAGCAGACGGACAGCGAGCAGTCGCAACGACGCTTCCCAAAAACCTTATACGCCCCCTACCCCGTGCAGGGACACGAGAGGACGTGGGCTTCGGAGACCTGCTCTCCCGGCGCCGATGACACGGCGGCGGCGGGATGGAGAAGGCGAGGACGGCGGCTCAGCACAGAGGTACGAGGAGGAGATGTAGCACCGGGTAGCCAATGAGGGAGACGTCTCTCCCTTATATAGGCAGGACGCGCCGTGGCAGATGGTAAGTAATCAGCCGCGCCAATCACCGTATTAAGGTAAGTGTCAATCACCATTAATACGAGAATAATTGCTTACCAAAATAGTCAGCGCAATTTTCTCCATGCATGCAAAAATAACGAGTGACAAAAGGTAGCCGCGGACCCGCAAGCACGAGGCCGGGAAATCGCCGGACCATTCACGCGCATGCCGTGCGCCCGCGCCCCGCCCGGCGAGGCGAGGCGAGCGAGCGCGCGCGTGGGTTTCTCACTTTTCCCTCTCACTCTCATAGCTTCAACTAGATGGGGATAGCTCACCCTTTTAAGTGAGACTCACTCCCTCTAGAGTAGCAAGGTGGGACTATAGTCCCCCACCATACCATGCATGTGTGAGTGGACCTTTAGGATTTATAGGAATTATCAATTGGGCTAGGCCCAATTCTTCTAACAAAAGAGAGGATTGTCCTAGGGTGCATTTGCAAGGGCGGCCCAGTAGCCCGGTTGTGCTCGTGGGGTGCAACTTGCCATGTTTGTCATCCTGGCCCACTAGCGAGCCTGGCTTTCCAGAACCAAAAAACGTTGTCTCGGTCTGGTCCTCTCGAAACGATCAAAACCTTCGTTTCCCTAGAGCACGGCTCCCCGCGACGCACGCACGGCTCCTCGCAGCGCACGTGGACTCAGTAGCGGTTGGTCTCTCAGCCCGGCTACCTAATGGGTCACAAATACACGCTCACTTGGGCTAGGATCAGTTAGTACAAGGACGTAAAGCTGTGTTGCAGCATTTGGGATAAGTTAGTACAAATCGAGGCCTCGGTCAGTTGGGTTGGTCAGATACAGGGTCGCAATCGCTCCCCTAGTGTCCCATTCTACTCCCTTCGTTCCAGAAAGAATGCCGTTTTCATTTCCCGAAAAAACATATTCGATTATATATATATTAAAAAATATTAATATTTATAGCATATAATCGATATCATTGGAAATATCTTTAAATCTAGTTTTTTAATAAATTTATTTGGAGATCCAAATGGTACACGTATTTTCAACAAATTAATTCAAACTTGGGACCGAGGGAGTATCTCCTACCCTGAACTGAATGCCACCTAAGTTGCCACCGTAGCCATAGCCTAGGGGCGAATGGCGGCGGCGCCCGACAACGGTAACAGGTGTTAGACCGCCGGCAGAGCGAGTGATGAGTGATGAGGCCTTGGGAGTTGGGGCGCTGTCATCGCGGCAGAGCGGGCGAGCGCAAGAAGCGCAGCGGCAGCGCGCGCGCTGTCTACGGAACGTGCCAGTGCCATACGCGTGAAGCACGTGCCAAATTACAGGCTTACAGCCAGCCATCGACCTGGAATTTGTTACACAATATTTTTTTAGCACCAGTTGATCATCATCAATCTGAATATGATCGTGACAACTAATATAATATTTGGTCAAGAACCATGTGCTCCCCTCTTTTGTTACTATTATAGAAACAGCCATGTGCTGCTTCTTTTCCTTCCTATAATTCTTCTATGTGTGTGGACAAATTAAACGACCGTAAAGTCTTAAACACGTACCTAAAAACGGTCTAATAACGGCCAGAATACAATATTTTCTTGTGTTCTGGGACGTGCCAATAATGAAGATGCTAATTATATATGCTAACATGTGTATATATGCCTGTCATTGGCCAAGTACGAGTACTATGTCCAAGTATATATGTCCTGGAATGAGGAATCCATCAGCATGCACGTGAGTATGTGACCGTGCACCTGGCACGCGTGTCTGTTGATTTCCTTCCTGTGCCGTGCCGCTGTAGTTAAGGAAATGATTTGCAGGCATTGTTATGAAGAAAACTACTGGGTTGCTATCATCATGCGCGTTCGTTCGTGTAAGACTCGGTCTTTCCTGTAGATACTGCTCGATCCGTAGGTATATAAACAGAGATTTGCTTTAATTTTGTTAGAACAAACACTGCTTAAGCTAGCAATCTCAAAAGCTTCAGTGCCCTCATCGTCCCCGGGAGGACGACAGACCTCTCAAGTCTCAACTAAAATACCCAAAGGTACGTCTACTCTATTATATTCAACCCAAAAATGAAGCTCCTTGTTCTAGTTCAGGTCAATTTACTCAATTTGCCAGTCCCTTTTGCGTCTCAGAGTCTGATTGGTTGATTGCCAAAATTTAGGCAAATCAAGTTTTTTTTTGGCTTTATTATTTGGATTCTTGACAAATTTTTTCCAATACCTCACATTTGGCTTGCCAAATTTGCGACAAATTACTTTTGAATGCCCAACTTTTGGTTGTCAAATCTTGAACTTGGCAAATTTTGAAAGCTAACCAGGTAGGCCCTTAGTTCATTTATGTGCATTCTTGATAATTTATAGATGTTAGACAAAGGATATATACTAGGAGAGGGATACTCGTGTGTGTGTGTGTGTGTATATATATATATATATTTGCTGCAAAAATTATGTGGTCAGATGTATGACAGGCTGCGTGTATGAAAATATGTCTTCATAACGTTTTTAGTTTGCTTGCGTTTATATACTCCGTTCCAAATTGTAAGTTGTTTTGATTTTTCATAAACTAAACTCTTTCTAATTTTAATTAAGTGTAGAGAAAAAATGATAAATGTCTACAACATCAAATAAGTCAAATCTTGATTTAATGGATATAGTAGATGAAAATATATATTTTATATAAATTTGTTTAAACCTAAACAAGTTTAACTTGGAACAAAACTGGAAACAGAGAGCATATTCTAAGAGTACTCCTTCGATCCCTAAATATTTATCGTTGTTGGTTTGTGTGCTGGTAATTTGACTAGATTTATATAAAATATTAGAAATATTTGTATCTTCAAATTAATTTGTAATAACTATATATCAAATGATATTAATTATGTATCATAAATATTAATATTTTTATATAAATATAATCAAAGTTATTTCCACTGTTAAAAAGGGACGGGAGGGACTATATAACTACACAAATTATATGTAAAGCATGAGGTGCCCACTGATTAATTGAGCTAATAAGTGTTGACAATCCATTTCATGGTTTCTCGTTATCCATACAGTGCAGGAAAGCCAATGGAAGTGCGGATTCTGCAGCTTGGCCTTTGCCTGCTATTGCTCCTGCTGGCACATAAGAACGGCCCCACAGTTGCAGTTACAGTTGCGGCTCCCAGTCCCCCTCCTCCTCATTGCCCAAGACAGTGTGGCAACGTTGAGATACAGTACCCATTCGGCGTCGGCGCGAACTGCTCACTCGGAAGCGACTTCGACGTGAGCTGCAAAGAAGTCCAAGATGGCGGCGTATCCAAGCCGTTCATCATGGGTGGTTTTGAGCTGCTTGACATCTCCCTAACGAACAGCACGATCCGGGTGCTCAACAACATCTCCTCATACTGCTACAACCCCTCGTCGGGTCTCATGGAGAACAACACCTGGGGCTTCAACGCGACCAACACCTCGTACCGCTTCTCGGACGTCCACAACAAGTTCACCATCATCGGCTGCAGCACCCTGGCGTACATCTACGACGTGAGCAGGACGTGCTACCAGAGCGGCTGCGTCTCGACGTGTGGCGACCTGTCGGATCTGACGGACGGCTTCTGCTCCGGCATGGGGTGCTGTCAGACCAGCGTACCCAGGGACATGGACTACTACAACGTCAACTTCGACAGCCGTTTCAACACGAGCCTTGTTTCGCGCTTCGGCGCCAGGTGCAGCTACGCCGTGCTCATGGAGGCGACCGCGTTCAACTTCAGCACCGCGTACATTAGCACGACCAGGCTCAACGACACCGATGCCGGGCGCGCGCCCATGGTGCTTGACTGGGCGATGAGGAATGGGACGGTGCCGGTGTCATGTGAGGACGCCAGACGGAACGAGACGGGCACCTATGCGTGCCTTAGCAGCAACAGCGACTGCGTCAACTCCACCAACGGACCAGGGTACACCTGCAGTTGCAGCAAAGGGTATCAAGGCAACCCTTATCTTCTACATGGATGCCAAGGTACGTACTACGTACTGATTATACATTCAAAACTTGATTTCAGATATAGCCTTCTTTCATCTAGGAGTATTTCCTGACATATATCTAGTCAACTTCTTTGCTCACCGGCCGGCGGCCTTACCGCGTGCAGATGTTAATGAATGTGATGACAGCCCATGCCCTTCGGGCGGCATTTGCCACAACACCGTACCAGGATATTCTTGTTCTTGTCAGCTAGGAAGGAAGTTTTCAGAGAAAAACAAAACATGTGATCCTAATACCCACATAATAATAGGTATGGTTACTCTCCCTCTGTCCTGAATAAATAATATATCATGAAAGGTGACAAATGATTTTGTCTAATGCTATTGTGTGCAGGAGTTACAACCGGATTTTCCCTTCTCATGATTTTCTCCTTCGCTGGATACATGATCCTTCAAAAGAGAAAATTCACCAAAGTCAAGCGAGAGCATTTCCGCGAACATGGAGGCATGATTCTCTTTGAGAGGATGAAGTCAGAGAAAGGTCTTGCTTTCAAGGTATTTACGGAAGCTGAACTTATACAAGCCACAAACAACTACGATAAGAGTAGAATAATTGGAAAGGGAGGCCATGGAACAGTCTACAAAGGGGTGGTTAAGGACAACATGCCTATTGCGATCAAGCGATGTGCGCTGATCGACGAAAGGCAGAAGAAAGAGTTTGGTCAGGAAATGCTGATACTCTCCCAGATCAATCATAAGAACATTGTCAAACTCGTGGGATGCTGCCTTGAGGTGGAGGTTCCGATGCTAGTGTATGAATTCATCCCAAATGGAACGCTGTTTGACCTTATCCATGCCAAGAACCAAGCACTGCAGATTTCTTTCAGCACTCTACTAAGGATTGTTCATGAAGCAGCCGACGGGCTTCACTTCTTGCACTCGTACGCGTCTCCCCCGATCATCCACGGCGATGTGAAGACCGCCAACATCCTTCTTGACGACAACTACATGGCAAAAGTGTCAGACTTTGGAGCTTCTGTACTAGCCCCATCCGACGAAGATCAGTATGTTACAATGGTTCAAGGAACCTGTGGCTATCTAGACCCTGAATACATGCAGACATGCCAACTCACGGATAAAAGCGATGTTTACAGTTTCGGGGTTATTCTTCTAGAGGTCCTCACTGGGCAGGTGCCATTGAAACTAGACGGGCCTGAGACACAGAGAAGCCTGTCCTCGATTTTCCTTGTAGCTATGAAGGAGAACAATCTTGACGCTGTCTTGCCAAGCCACATAAAGGGCCATGAGAGCTCTGAATTGATCAGAGGGCTTGCAGAGCTAGCCAAGCAATGCCTAGACATGTGCGGCAGCAATAGGCCATCCATGAAAGAGATAGCCGACGAGCTTGGCAGATTGAGGAAGCTGTCATCGCTGCATCCTTGGGCACAGCTTGAAGCAGAGATGGAGAATCAAAGCCTTCTAGGTGGGACACCGTCTTCCCACCTAGAAATACTAGAAGATAATGCTAGTGGATACCCAACACAGGAAGGTGAGATCCTTCCGATGAACCCAGCAAGCTTGTATCATGCGAGGTGAGGCCGTGAGGCCAAGAAAAACATACTCTGTGCTCCATCAAAATTGATACATAATAAGATATTTCCTCATTTGCTAGATGAGTTGTCTATCTGAATGTACTTTCGCCGTTCTGGATGTCATAGTGTAACAGCATGCATGTAGCTACAAATCTGTAATCTACAATATACTATTTGTGTACTTTTTTTTTGTGCCTATTCAGCCCTGCTAGCTCTTGTGTGACCTGCAGCAATAGCCAGCACCCTATTTTTAGAAGAAAAAAAATCTTCTAGTCTCTACATAATGAGCACAAAATTGTGTCGGCATATCTCGAGATGGAATATACAGGTTCCACTAAAAGAAACCTAACCAACTGAGTTAGGCCCAGTTCGCTAATCTCCACACAATTTATGCACTGTATTATTATGTGAAATGTTCCAAATGTAATCTTTCCTCCCCCCACCCCCAAATATTATAATAGTTTTTTTCTCGAATACGCAGGAGGTTTGCGTATCATTTTCATTAAGAAGAGAAACAGTTCAAGTACAACATCTTGCCAGGTGAGCCGGCTACAAAGAAACTGACTACATGATTGAAATAATTACGACTTCTGGAGCACTAAGGCTAAGCTATCCTCTGGCGAGAGCCGCAAGCCCAGTAGCGCCTACCTCAATCCATCTGTCTGCCTCTAGCTTGATGAGTTGGAGCAATTTCACTATCGTGACCGAGGCGTCGTGAAAGTACCTTGCATTTCTCTCTTTCCAAATCTGCCAAGAGACCAAGACAAAGAGGGTATCTAGCCCCTTATAATAGTTCGCTAGTAGCCTGGGTTTGGGACCTTTCCACCCCAAATTTTTACAATCTAACCCTTTTTTTGAATTTTTTCACGTTTGGACCCCTGGAGGAACTAATTGCATAAATGGACCCAGGGGCTCGGCGCCGTGGGGCACGGCGCCGAGGTAACACAGCTCGGCCCCACGGCGCCGAGCTTTGAGCCCGCAGCCAGCGTGGCAGCTGACGTGGCTGGGGGCTCGGCGCCATAGGGCACGGCGCCGAGCTTGGCGCCACGCCCCACGGCGCCGAGCTGTATTCCTTAATTCCAGCCAGCTTTCCCACCCACCCGAGGTTTCATCCATTTGTTCTTCCTTGCTCTCGGGTTTTTCCTCTCCTCCACCCACCTAACCTCTTTGAATCGACATTTTGGACCTAGGAAACTTGGATTTGATCCACCGATCTTCGAGACCAAGGTATCCTTCTTCCCCTCCTCATTTTTTTTCATTTGTAGGAAGGGCCCGTTGACCGACATCGCATTCTATCCAAAGCCTCTGCCCAGCGGTGTTTCCGGTTCCAATGTGCTTTTGCGGTGATCCTTGCAAGGTAGAGATTTCTGAGGATCATGAAACCTATAGGCAAAGGTATTGGATGTGTTCAAATTATGCTTTTCAGCCTACACTTGCTCAGCGTCGTACTAACTTAATGGTGAGAATCTACTCTTATACGGAAATCAATTTATATCATATTAAATAATGATTTTGTTTTGTGTGCCTAACTTCTGCATGATTTACAGACCCCTCCACCGCTCTGTGACTTTGAGCAGTGGATCGACACTAAGATCAAGGAGTCCGACAAACGTCTTCTGCAAGGTATGAAGGACTGGGACGCGGAGCGTCGAGTGGCCTATGAGAAGATACTGAAAGAGGAGGCAGCTGAGAAGGAGTACAAGAAAGAGGAGGAAGAGAGAAGAGGTGCAGCCTACATGGAGGAGAGGGACAAGAAGGTTGAGCGCGCCCGCCGTGCGAAGGCAGCGATGGAGGAGAATACCGATGCGATGAGGAAGGGAAAGTGGCCTCGTTGCACTCAGTAGTTCTATGTTTTATCTATGAATAACGACATGTATTGTTGAACTTTTAGTTGTGTTATCATGTACCGCACTTTGAGTTTAGATAGACTTAGGTTATGAACTTTAATTGTGGCTTTCTTGTTGTTTCATTTCTTTTGGTAATAATTTTCATTTTAACTTTACTATGGTAGTTATCAACGTATATAAATGTAAATAAATAATTCACGAAATAAATTCGCCAGAGTTTCTCTTGTATGTGGAGCATCAACAATGACAAATAGAGACAACATAATATGATCCAACATATATTCATCCAAATAGCACAAGACAACCACATAGTTCACCATCATCACACAATACGAATAATCCATAATGTCCATACAATCCAAATGGTTCGTAAAGCCCATACAATTTAAATAGTGAACCAAAATAGACAACCACTAGCTCAACTCCACATTGTCACTGCCTCCTAGCCCTACCCTTACCCTTACCCTTACCAAAAGGGTCGGTGCCTGGAGTGTAGTGAACTGGCGGACGTCGTCTCCTAGTTCCTAAAGGCTGCGAAGGCTGAGTCAGAGAAGCATCATCTAGCTGGGACGGTCCAAGTTCCTGATATCCGCCGTGGTCCTCTTCTTCCTCTGTGGCGTCACCTTGGAAAGTATCTTGAGTACCACGAGAGGAGCTATGTCCGCCGTAACCTACAATGTCACGTATCAATTAAATGTGCATATAAGTACATTTACGTGTATTAAAGAAAGACACTTAACTAGACGACATGTAATGAAAGTTTACCTCAGCGAGAAGAAGTTCTCTCCCTCGTGTTTCTCTGTGGACTCGCTACATACTCCATCGCCGCGCTAGTCCCGCAACCACAACGAGCCGCAGCTCGACGCAATCTACGTGCTAGCCTCTGTGATAACAACTGCATATTAAGCGTTGTGATATATGCATTATCGACGAGATAGTCGTTGTGTCTATGAGTACTTACTCCTAGAAAGTTGTTGAGCGTAGCCTCGTCCACGTTTGTCCTTGGAAACCGTTCAATTTCCACTATAGACTGTTTTAGCGCGTTGCCCTGCAAAAAAAGACAAATTATAGTCATAATGGTAGTCATATACAACGCATTGCCATGAAAAAATTACATAACTTTTTTAAGATCACTTACCACTCGGTCCAAGACAGGTGCAGCCTCGACAATCGTCCCTTGTCTTGCTTTAAGATCATAGGACGTGTCTTCGTCATCTGAAGAATCAATGTCTGCGTAGTCCGTATTGTCCATTGAGTCTTCAACTTTGTTCGTGTCACTGTCCGGTACCAAGTTAGGTATTGGCGAAAGTTGTAGTCGTTGTGTGGCGTCTGGTTTTGATACACATTGTCATATTGATCGTCCCAAGCATCCATGTGCACTCGGTGTAGCGTCTCAAACTCCACCGTCTTTTTTTGTTTTTGACGATCAATCCTGAAACATGTGCACTATGTCAACTACATCAACTACATCAACTAAATCAACTATGTGACCTAGAATAACTATGTCAACTATGTCAACTAGAACAACTACATGGACTATGTCAACTAAATCAACTACATCAACTAAATCAACTAAATGGACTAGAATAACTATGTCAACTATGTCAACTAGAACAACTACATGGACTATGTCAACTAAATGATCAACTATGTGACTCTCTGAGGAAGGTGGTACTTACTTGTGCAGCTCTACGGAAGTCGAATACGGTGGGACTGGCCACTCCTGAGTCAGGCCAAACTGTCGTGCCACTCTCTGAGGAAGGTGATATTCAACAGCATAGAAGCATATGAGCGGACATATTGTGACACCCTATGTCAAGCTTGTATTAGAATCATCATTAGCCACTAAGCACATCATTTCATTGCATTCATGTTTGCATATGCTATCATTCTATGTGTGTGTTTATATGTTTTGAAACTAGAATTGAATAGGTGTTTTGTGCTTAATCTTGTGTTTAACCTGTTTAGTTAAACCTTGCTTTGCTTAGAGTAAAAGTGTGGTTTGTTTATGTTTAGTTACCCTGCTTAGTTTCATCAAATAAAAGAAAATGGAGAAGGAAATCAGAATCGAGACAGGCCGAGCACCACCCCTCGACCTCGACCCCCGCTCGATAGAAAGGTGATGGACCGCGGGTCCGAGCGAACGACCCCGGGCCAGAGGCTCGACCGAGCCAGAGGCTCGATCGGCCAGTCGATCGACGCCCCCCTCGACTTCTACCCCTCGACTTCGACCCCTCGAAGTTACGAACCGAGGCTTGGACGAACGACCCCGCGCAGGAGGCTCGACCGAGACAAAGAGGGTATCTAGCCCCTTATAATAGTTCGCTAGTAGCCTGGGTTTGGGACCTTTCCACTACCTTTTTTCACCATATATAAGCGATGTAGAATGGGCTACAACAAACATCAGGTCCAAAGTTTAGCGAGAAAACAAGTTTACATCGTATAAGACGTGGTGCTAAAAAAGCATGGCACGGTATAGTTACAACGTAAACTAAACAACTACCTAAAGACCGTGACCTATGACATAACGACCTCTGATCACAAAACAAACAAGCCCAAAGCTTGTTGGGCCGTCGTCTTCCTGCGATTTACAAGAACGTGCCCCTGACTTTGTGGTAGAGAATCTTGGGCAGCCTCCATAGCGAAGCCCAAAAAAAAGAAAAATTGACGGGACTTCTGCCAACCACATGGTGCAGTTGTCCACTCGTCGCTCTTTCATCCGATCAATCTCTGGATGCAGTGTGTGGATTCAAGCTGTTTTACGTTCTGGCTTCTACACCGCACGCGCGTGCAGGTGCCCGTTTTACATCTCTGGATGTTTGGGTTTCCGTGGTCCTTGTTTATTTTTATATAGTACTTGCTAAAATTTAGTATCTGAAATTTAGTTTTTTAAGCGACGGTTATTGTATATATTTTTAATATTAAAATTAAGTAAGTTTAAGCACAATTTACATTTTTTTTGTTCCGAGAATAAAAACCCTTTAGATAAGATCACAAATTCTGCCAAAATTGATTTGTGTTGGCACAAAGATAATTATTCCCTCCATCCCAAATTACAATATATTCCAAGAATTTTAAAAAAATCAAAGTATATTTGACCAAGAATTATAGAAAAAATTATAAAGATTTATGACATTAAGTAGATATATTATGAAAATATAATTGATAAAGAATCTAATGATACTTAGTTGACATCATAAATGTTATTGTATTATTATATAATTTTGGTCAAACTTGAGATATTTTGACTCTCCAAGATTTTTAATATGTCTTATAATTTGGGATGGAGGGAGTAACAATTAATAATTGTTTTTATAGTTGGTCAAAGGACAAAATAAATGATATGTTATGATACAATGATAAATACCAAATCACAAAAATATCTATCTACTTCTACTAGTCGGTGGCCAATGAAAAATTGAAGTGGCTACTCTTTTTCGGACATGGCAACCAGGCTTGATATACCCTAGTCCTACTCCCCTCCATATACCAAAATAGGTGTCATTCATGCTGATCGAATTTGTCAAGTTTACTAGATTTGTAGAAAATATTAACAATATGTGTTTATTTAAATAAATTTATTATAACAATAGATTTAAAGAACTATCTAATGATACAAATATTAATACTTTATATATATATATATATATATATATATATATATATATATATATATATATATATATATATATATATATATACTAGCAAAACTTACACGTGCGTTGCACCGAGGCATACAATTTATTGTCTGATATACTAGTAACATGACTAACCATTATGTGGTCATCTAAGGCTATTTATCTTTTGCTTGATTTAAATATCAAGGTCAATAATTAAATGTATGTGCAATAAAGTATTGACCTCATATAAGATTATTATATCCACCTATTGTGAGCCTGACAAATATGAAAAGCAAACTACACATTCGCGGATGATGAGTCACCACACATGTATAAACTTGGGCTCTGTCGGTGAGGACATGACACTGAATCATGTATTGCAATGGAAAAATATTATATCGTAAGCATAAGAAGAAAAAAGTGTATATGACACAATGATAATTCATGTAAATGAAACTACATGAAATTGCAATTTTCGGAACATAGGTACAGCCTGTTCAACTGATTGTTTATGCCGCTAATAAGTCGACTTATGCTGTTTTTGACTCTTTAGATGTAAGATAAAAATATTATACCATGGATAATAAGCTGGACTGATAAGTCAAGCAAACAAAGCACTATACCACACATGAATCCAGAAAATAAAAGGAGTAAAGAAAAGAATAATGTCAGATTATTTAACAAAAATATGTTAAAGAAAGGTATGTTTGGGATTTGGGAATACTCACGCCTCATGGTTTCTGCTAGAAAATTGTATGACACTTACATGTGGGATCCCTGGTCCGTGAACTAAGCTTCTCTATCTCCTGAAATCTTGTACTACATCGTTCTTATCCATCTAGCCACCGGTCTCCGTCTGCCATTATCGTCATTGAGTTCCATGTAGTCGCGCCATTATCACCGCTGACGGAGACGGAGATCCATAAGGGGCGGCAATGGTGGCCGCGCGAGCTTTGTGCGCGGCAGCGGTTCCCGTTGAGCGTGCACGTATGTACGGAGTAGCATACACGCCTAAGGCAGTTTGTGATCCATGAGATATTTGAGAATAGGGACGGTAGGTTTTCGAAAGAGCGTAGGTGGATAATCGAACAAGAGTCCATCACGGAGCCAGAGTCCGTCGTAGAGCCGATGGTTGCATCACGGAGCCAGAGTCCACAGCCGAAAATTGAAAAAAAAAATCCAGACATCTTTTTTAGAGATAAAGGTAGTACCTCGCTCTCTAGGCTCTGGCTAAACAAAGCACAACCACCGGTACCTTTGATAATGAAACACCAAAGGAGGAACGAACGAATTGCGATTCCCTGGCAGAGGATCACGCGCACGTAGTTGACTGACCCGGCCTTTTGGCTCCAAGCGGCACTGCCGAAGTGCCGAGTGGACACCGCGTACCCCATTGTTCGGGTCGGAGACCTGGAAAGCCGACACGCTATTGGAGGTCTTGCCTGTGATGCGCCAGTTGTCACGACCATTTCAAACCTGCAACTTCAAGTGAACTGCGATAGGACAAAAGTTCAGAAAAATAAACGTAGGAAAACAGATTATTTAGCGGGAGCAAGAGTCCAGTAAATAAAGGGTATACAAGTTCGTTTGAAGCATTAGCTTTTTTTTTTAAAAAAAAAAACAAATTTGTTGCGAAATCCAAGTTTCTAAAGAGGACCTTAGTACCTGTACTGGATCTATCATCACCAGCCCACAGGGCCCACTGTTTGAAAATGCATTTGGGCCTCACATATACATGAGACATTAAAGTCTCAATACTTTGTGGTAATACTCGGTATCTGGTCTCTAGTGTGTCTTGACTCGTTCCGACGACTTGCACACTGACGCGAGGTGTGTTCTTCTTATATATATACTCAATATACACTTATAGTGCCATAGGGGTTTTCGGTTGTTACTGGAACAGAAAACGGAAGCAAATCTCCAGAGGTTCAGAGTTAAGACCTCAGAGTGCTCTCGGCGTCCCGGGGGATGACAGCCCTCTCAAGTCTCAACCAAATATCCCAAGGTACGCATTCGATTCGGCGGAATTCCCTTGCTGCTTAAGGCTAGTTAATTACTGGGTTTATCCTCCACAGACCACAGTTCAGTTACCAGTCGATATTCTCTTTGACTCGTTACTAAGTTCATGCCCGTGCGTTGCTACGGGATATCTAAATTTGTGTAAAAAAATACGGATCGCACCATAAGATAAGAATACTATAAGATTATAAGCACGTAAGTTAAAGTGAAGTTTAATAAAAAAAAAGTCTAAAAATGGGTTTACATTTTTTTTTACAAAAAAGTCTAAAAATCTCCTATCTAACGGTTTGACAAATGGGCTTGGTATTTTTGTTAACTTGGCAAACACCAGGTGATATTTGACATATATACCAAACTGCAGTTCGTTTGGCAATCCCCCCACGCGCTACTCTTACGGGATATTTTCTCCTCGCGCGTACAAAAATAAGACCTGTGCATAGTCATTCTGAACACAATCAAGGATTCAAATGGTGAAAAAAATTAAATGAAGCATTTTGCACTCGACTTTCTACTCATGTGGATTAAATCGTGTTTGAATGACTATTGTACTAACTACAGAGTGCTGCATCATCTGCCTTAAGACCTGTGCATAGTCAAGTTTTATATAGTATGTGGAGACGATTTGTACCTTCATGTGGTTAACCTATCTCATGCAAATATAATTACAGAAAATTGTATTTCTATACCACATAGAACCAAGCAGTATATGGAACATGTCTGACCAGATAGAAGAGCAACCAAGGCATCAAGCACGATGAGACACATCTGACAACACTAAAGCAAAATTGACCTATAACCCCACCGAATCGCATGATAACTGATAGAGGAAAAACATCCTGAAAAATCATCAACAACAGGACCATAATAATAATGTGAAAACTCATCCTGATCCAGCTTGATCCATACAGTATTGCACCTAAGTCTGTCTGCCTGACGACCACCAGGTCCCCCAACGAACCTGATGGCGTGGAGTAAGTTATCCTTGGGCACAAACAACTCCACGATGAGCAGGTTGTTCTGTACCCATACGAACTTCCACAAAGCAGATACTTGCTAACATAGGCTTCTTGATGGCGGCGGTAGCACGCGCCAAACTCCTCCTCCTCCGTGCCAATGGCTCCTCATCACCGCGTACGAGTGACACCCCTAAAAGCAATGAGCTAGGCTGGTGTGGTGTCAATCCCGGCCTGCAGCTAGCTGGGCACCTACGTGTGGACACACCAATGTGATGGGTTCAACTTGCAGATGCTATACCATTTTGGTGTTGGTGCGTGATGTCTAGTTTTGCCAGATGCACGGCGCATGCTAGCCACGCATAGCGACAACACAGGAGAGGGTTGGGGCGCAAGGGGCCGGAGAGGGATCCGGGGAGCCTGAGGCGCGGCCGTCAAGCGCCTGAGCCTGCCTGGCTGCCTTGGGGGCGCCGCCGCCGACCTGTGATGGTGTGCTAGCTGCTTGCCCTGGCTAATCCCTACCGGGGAAGGAGATCACGTGACTGGCAAATAGATTGGGATTGGGGAGGAGATCGCGCTTCAGCTAATTGGACTCGATCGACTGTGTGATAAGGCCAGTCTCGATGGAGAGTTTTATGACGTTGTTTTCAAGACTGACATGTCATATAAAATGAAATGAAACTCGGATGAAACAACCACTCTCAGTGGAGAGTTTCATTCTAGAGTTTCATAGACATTTAATTTCATGACTCGTAGAGAGATGGTAATCGTACCAAAAGAGTGCCATCCTCATAACACTCATTTCTTCTCTCTCTTCTTAAATACACTGTTATGTCATCAAAATGTCTATGTGGCAACATATTTAATGCGAATGAAACTAGACTGGCCTAAAGATCCGAATGTACTTGTGGGCATGGTACCGTGAATCCGTGATAGGAGCCGCTTGATTGCCGGGTGTATGTAATTAAGGAAACCTTCGATAACTGTGTCCAGCAATCACGGATGGGCGAGGGAAAAATTGTCGGGTATTGCAAGGGTTGCGGACGCGCGTCCTCCTACTGGCTAGAGTCAATCAGGGGCAAGGAGCAAGGGGTGCGGATTTTACTTTCCATTCTATTTGGATTTTATCGCAAAAGGAAGAGGAAACAATGATAAGTGCCGGATCGCAGTAGACAGAACCATGGACCCACATTAGAATGTCGCACCAAAACGATGTCTCCTCTTTAGGGGGTGTTTGGTTCCCTGACTTATTTTTAGTCTCTTGTCACATTAAATGTTTGGTATCAATTAAATAAATTAAATATAATTTATATTATAAAACTAATTACAGCGCCACGTAGTACTTCACGAGACGAATCTATTAAGCCTAATTAATCCATCATTAATATATGTTTATTGTAGCACTATATTGTCAAATCATAGACTATTTTATATCAATAGATTTGTTTCGCAAAATAGTCTTCGGCTGACAAATTAGTTTTATAAATAGTCTATATTTAATACTCCTAAATAATGTCTAGATATCTGATGTGACAGGGACTTTTTTTAGTCCCTGTAACCAAACAGGCCCTTAGTCTTTTTAGTTGTGATGAGATGAGAGATATTTGCGATGTTAGGCAAGCGAAACGAATACTCATATAATTTATAGAAATTAAGCAATCTCGCGTCATCGATACTAGTAGAAAACAAAAGAACCCCAAATCAGAATCAAAAGGCCTTTTTTCCGTCCTACCAGACAATAAAGGATAATATATATTTTCACCTTCCCAAATTATAAGGCATTTTAACATTTCTTGAGGGGTTTGACCAAATTTATATAATAAAAAAATAACATTAATAATATTATTAGATTTTTTATTAATTATATTTGCATAGTATTACATCTCATAAATCGTTATAATTCTCTCTATAGTTTCGGTCAAGTTCGGTCCAACTTTAGATTCTTTCTCTCAAGGTATAATTTGAAAACGAGGGAGTAATAAGTTGTCAGATTTGTCTTTCGTTGCGTCCGTTGTAAGCAAGGCACTGTCTGCAAAATCAGCTTTAAGCACGGTTCTGTAGTGTTCGCTTGAGCACGTCCGCGTTGGCGTGTTCCACTAGGAAGCTGATATATGTACGAAACATTTTTAGGACTTTGAAGGGGAGAATCAACTTATATAAACAACTAACCAATCAGAGGAACTCATGTCATCAACCTTCGACATCCTATCTGCACATAACATTAACCCAAACGCAAACGTACCTTTTCAGTCGTGTTTTTTTTTTTTGAGCGTACAGCACATGCATGAACATGTTTCAGCAAAAACTATTTAGGCGTGGATGTTAATATTTCTTTTTTTAAAAAAAAGAATAATCTTTATTTTGGCTTCCGCATGAGTTGTATACTCATACTCAATCAACTTTAAGTTCGATCGATCAGCAACCGCTAGCAAAAAAAGCAAAACAACTCCTTTGTATAATTACACAAATCACAACTGTTTAGATGCAAATAACGCTGACTACTCCGCCAATTTAGCTGACCGTTGCAATATCATGGATTCTACTTTCTAATTATCCAGTGCAGCCAAGGAGTATGGTGGAAGTGCGCTCTGTACATCTTGGCCTTGTTGGTCTTCTACTTCTGTTGGCAGCACAGAATGCCCCTGCTATTGCGGTTCCTAGCCCTCAATGCCAAAAGCAGTGCGGTGGTGTTGACATCCATTACCCATTCGGCATCGGTTCCAACTGCTCGCGGTCACGTCGCTTTAACGTCAGCTGCAAGGAGGTCCAAGATGGCGTCTACAAGCCATTCTTCGGTGATGTTGAGCTGCTCAGCATTTCCTTGATTCATGGGACCATCCGGGCGCTGAACCACATCTCGACATACTGCTACAACTCCTCCTCTGGCTACATGCATTACGAAGATTGGTGGTTCAACGCTAGCTCTACCCCGTACCGGTTCTCAGACGTGCACAACAAGTTCACGGTCATCGGATGCAACACCCTCGCCTACATCTTGGACGACACCGGCAATGGCTACCAGAGCGGGTGTGTCTCGACTTGCAGCAATCTGTCAGACTTAGTGGACGGCTCCTGCTCTGGCATGGGCTGTTGCCAAACAGCCATACCCAAGGGGATGGGCTTCTATAAAGTCAGATTCGACACTCGCTTCGACACAAGCCAGATTTCGGCGTTGGGCCTCGGCCGTTGCAGCTATGCCGTGCTGATGGAGGCGGAGGAGTTCAATTTCAGCACCACCTACATCAACACGACAGATTTCAACGACACGAAAATTGGGAGGGCACCAGTGGTGATGGACTGGGCGATAAGAGAGGGGACATCCTCGTGTGAGGTCGCCAAACGGAACGACAGCGCTTACGCGTGCCTCAGCAGCAACAGCAAATGTGTGGTTTCACCCAATGGGCCAGGGTATCTGTGCAACTGCTCCAATGGGTATGAAGGCAACCCATATCTTCCGGATGGATGCCATGGTAACAAACTACATATCACCTGTCCCAAAAATACAATCCCATTATTTATACCATAATATATATTCTCATTCTCAGTTTTGACCATCTTACTTCAGATGTTGATGAATGCAAGAACAGCCCATGCCCTTCATCAGGAGGTGTTTGCCACAATACGGTAGGAGGGTACCGGTGTTCTTGTCGAGTAGGAAGAAAGTTTAACAAGCGAAGCAATACGTGTGACCCTGATACCACACTAATAACAGGTAACACGCTGACTATTTTCTCCGTATATATAAGAAGGAAAGCACGTTTTCTGACAGTGTGCTCTTATCTGATGGTGGTATGCAGGAGTCACAATTGGCTTTCTTGTTCTCATAATTTTCTCCTCCATCGGTTACATGATTCTTCAAAAGAGAAAACTGCACCAGGTTAAGCAGGAACATTTTCGACAACATGGAGGCATGATTTTGTTTGAGAGGATGAGATCAGAAAAAGGTCTTGCTTTCACGGTATTTAGTGAAGCTGAACTTGTAAAAGCTACAGACAACTACGATAAGAGCAGAATAGTTGGAAAGGGAGGTCATGGGACAGTCTACAAAGGGATAGTTAAGGGCAACATGCATGTTGCAATTAAGCGATGTGCACTTATTGATGAAAGGCAAAAGAAAGAATTTGGCCAAGAAATGCTAATACTCTCCCAAATCAACCACAAGAACATTGTCAAACTCGAGGGCTGTTGCCTTGAGGTGGAAGTTCCAATGTTGGTCTATGAGTTCATCCCAAATGGAACACTGTATGAACTTATCCATGGCAAAAAGAACCAAGCATTACAGATCCCCTTCAGCACCCTATTAAGGATTGCTCACGAAGCAGCAGAGGGATTCAATTTCCTCCACTCATATGCATCTCCTCCGATCATCCATGGTGATGTGAAGAGTGCCAACATCCTTCTTGACGGTAACTACATGGCGAAAGTGTCAGATTTTGGAGCCTCCATACTAGCCCCATCCGACAAAGAGCAATATGTCACAATGGTTCAAGGTACTTGTGGATACCTGGACCCTGAATACATGCAGACATGCCAACTGACAGAGAAAAGTGACGTCTACAGCTTTGGTGTTATCCTTCTTGAGGTCCTCACTGGCCAAGAGCCTCTCAAGTTGGATGGGCCTGAGATGCAAAGAAGCCTATCATCAAATTTCTTATCCGCTATGAAGGAGAACAATCTTGATGTGATCTTGCCGAGCCACGTGAAGGGACAAGAGAGCAATGAATTGATCAGAGGGATTGCAGAGCTAGCCAAGCAATGCCTGGACATGTGTGGCAGCAACAGACCCTCGATGAAGGAGATTGCTGATGAGCTTGGTAGATTGAGGAAGCTTTCGCTGCATCCTTGGGTACAGATCAATGCAGAGATGATAGAGACTCAAAGCCTTCTTAGTGGAACACCAACTGCTAGCTTTGAAATAGAAGCCAGTACAACTAGGTATCCTACACAAGAAGGT
Source organism: Microstegium vimineum (assembly GCA_022036555.1). Lineage (NCBI taxonomy): Eukaryota > Viridiplantae > Streptophyta > Magnoliopsida > Poales > Poaceae > Microstegium > Microstegium vimineum. The sequence continues at coordinate 43,259,092 of CM039131.1, read as the reverse complement.
GAGAACCTGCCCATGAACCCAAGAAGTTCGTACTATGCTAGGTGATTAGCATATGTGGAAACTTCTACTGCTGGGACATCTGCGAGCTAGTTGTTCTACTATCTAATGTGTATATACTATTACAGACACAAAGCTCTGCCTATCTTTACCCATTCAAGCATGTACATGTGCTTTTGTGCAGCACGTCTACAACATATAATACTCCATGACAATAAATTTTATAAGTTGTTTCTTTAGATAAGTTTATACATCTGAAATATGACACATGTCAATACTTGTAATTTATTTGTAGCATTCTATGTTTTTATAAACAAAACTACTATACATAGAATAATTCAATGTAGAAAATACATTCAGCATCTTAAGTGCCAAGGTGCATATTAATGATCATTATGTGATTGTAGTAACTAAATGCTGGTCTTACATAACAGAGATAATGATCACGGGGAGTACGTCTCATCAACGGACCTTAAACTTGTCCCTTATTCTCATTTAGGTTCTGGTACCCTTAAAATACATTTTAGCACCATAAACTTGCTAATTGTACTATATTAGGCCCAAATCTTAGAAAATTGCATTAAACCGCCCATGTGGCATGCCGAATGTCTCGAGTTCTCATCCAAGTAAATGTCACACGGTGTGACGCGGTGGTGTCAGTGATGGCCATGTGCAAATCCATGGCCGAGCTCGACTTCTCGCAGCGACGCCGCACACCGGGGTGGACAACAAGAAACTTATGTGAGTACCCACTGCCTTTCACTTGGGTTAGGATTCACATAATTGGGAATTTGACTTAGGGTTTGGAAATTCTAGGGGGAAAGAAATTCGAGACCCAAGGTTCTCAAAATTTAGGGAATTTGATCTTATAGTTTGCAATTAGCCTTTTGCTCTCCTTCTACATGCTTAAAACTGAAACCCTAGTCCGTCATGAGGTGTTGAGTGTTGTCATGTCTAATTCGAGTCAATTAAATTAACCTTGGCTAACACTGGCATAGTTAGCCCTAATTTGACTAACATGTACGATGTGAATTAGGCCCAAAGCTAATTGACTTAGTTACTAATCTGGGTATTAGGGCTAAACAGTGGCGCAATTTAGACTAAAACGTGAACAATTAGTACTTAAACACAATCAAAAGACAACAATTATGCCTTAACCCAAAATTTAAACATACCAGATACTTGATTAGCACTAATTAGATCTTAATTTAGGTCCATCAAGATTTAGCAAACTTAATCAGGGTCACTTGAACAGCCCAGCTCTGGCTACCAAATGTTAAATCTTAGTGCTTAAATCCGGACCACTAGTTTATAGTTAGAACACCTAATTTGGATTAAAATCAGGTATATACCTTAGTTAGATGAGTTGGAGGCCATACCTTAGTTAAATAGGCTCCCTCCACTCTCTGACGGTCTGACCTAGCACCTCTCCTCGTCCTCTTCTGTTCGTGGCCGCAGCTCTCCAGGAAACACCAAGCAGCAGCTGCTGCTCATCGCCTCCGACCTTTTGCCTCTAACTCCCGGCCCTGCCATTCCTCTAGCAGAACGGCTGTAGGCAGGAGATAGCGCAAAGCGTGCCTCAACGGCTCAGCCATCGCAACTCACAAGCAGCAGGCGTTAGCACATGCCTCCAACTCAAACTGACGGCGGCTCCGACACCCAAATGGTTGCCGCAGAGGAACGACCCGACGGTGCTGGCGGGCTGGCGGCGTAGAGCAAGGAGACGTTGCGGAGGGCGGAGCAATGTGCGAGTGCGACAGAGACGGGAGCAGCGGCGCAGTGGACGGACGGATATGATGTGTCGTCGGGCTAGCGGGCCGGACCAAGTGATGGGCGGGCTCGGGCCACGATTGTCAACCGGTCGCTCGGGTTGGGCCGGGTCGGTTCAGGTGCGAGCTTAAACACACCGAGTTTTTCCTGAGTTTTTTTTTTTTGACAAAGCATACTGCGAACTTTATTGATCGAAAACAATTACATCATTTAGTACAAACTCAAGAATAAAACTAGGGGCCTCATCAACCCAAAAACAATTTGTCCTGGTTTACATAGCTCGTCTTGCTAACTCGTGCACTACACGGTTTGCATCTCTGATACATTGTTCAACTGAAATCTCCTGGAAACCGCTCTAAACAATGCTACAATCGTCATAGATAGCAGCCGCCGAAGTTGCCGAGAATCCACCTTCCTTTATAGTCTCTACCACTTCCATGCAATGACTAGCCTATTGCTTCCAATGTGTTGTGCCAGCAACAGACCTTTCAGAGCATATGATTCAGCCATGGGCGCATCTACTACATGGAAAACGAAGCTATGCGCTGCAGCAATAACCCCACCTAAGTGATCTCGGATTACAACTCCTGTACTTCCACACCCCAAATCATCATTAAATGATGCGTCAACATTTACCATGATCATTCCTTCTAAAGGCTTTTGCCAACCCCTGCGCACTTTTGCTTCCTTCTTCATTGCCAATTTATAATTTCTAGTTAAAGCAGCAATAGATAGAGCCGACCTGGATGATCGTTGGATATTTTCACCATGGACATGTTGTCGGCGCTCCCACCAGATGTACCAGGCCCCGGTCAATATGAGTTCTGCAAGGCCAACATCCATTGATCGGATTTGTTCGCCCTTTCGGATTACCTCCTCTAGGTGTACCGAACCAGACCGATCCACAGCTAATAGCCGAGTGATAGAATCCCAAATGCCCAGCTCCCTCCACACTTCCTTGGCTCTATCACACACAAAGAGAATATGCTTGATGTCCTCTGCACCACTCAGACACATAGGGCAGCTTCCTGAATTTCCGATATGGCGGTTGGCTAGAATTGCCCGACCTGGAATCAGTCCATGGAGAGCCCGCCATCCAAAGATTTTAATCTTTCCTGGAACCTACAGCTTCCACAACTTCTTCCACACATGGCTGTGTTTAGATGATGGAAATGTGGGGGAAAAAATCATGTAGCACTTGTCGTGTTACACTGTAGCAATTTTATTTTTATTTAATAATAATTGTCCAAATATTGATTAATTAGACTTAAAATGTTCGTCTCGCAAAGTATAACAAAACTGTGCAATTAGTTTTTTATTTCATCTATATTTAGTAGTCTATATATATGCTGATATTTTAATATGATGAAAAATCTTGTAAAGTTTTAGAATTTAGGATGGATTTCTGGGAACTAAACACAAGCATGACTTCTTCCGCACTGCTGTCTAGTCAAAAAGACGCCGATGACGCGTCGACTGGCCGGAGGACGTCCGCCTAGTGGCCGGCGTCCTTCTTGTCGGGTTCCCTCAAAGATCGACCCAATATTTCCAAGCGCAACCAGCCGAAACGCGTCAATGCTGCACACATAGAACATGTATGTGTACTATATCCGTCACGGTCAGTAGCTTGGAGTGCAGCAGGCCGGTAGCAGTCTGTGGCAGTGTGGCATTGTCTCATTGTCCGGCTCGTCTGAGAAGCTCGGCAAAATGGTGTTGGCCTCGAACAGAAAGCGGAGTAGCGCAAGCAAACGAGCACCTAGCACGAACCACTACCACTACTCGGCTTTTTCCTGATGTGTGGTGGGCAGGTGTGGCTGCGTACGTGGATCGACGAATGCCCACACCGACGAGCAAGTCGTGTCGTGTGAACTTCTTGTCCCAGATGAGTAGTATCCGTCAGTAATTGACGTGCCACGACTGATCGATCTTCCTTGTCCTGCAAGAACAGCCAAAGAGATCGTACCTAGCCCCAGTGCAATCCTAGACCCTGTTTAAGTTCCCTTTAAAATTCTAAACCTTTACCAGATTCCGTAACATTGAATCTTTTGATAAATCTTTCAAACTTAGTTACTCTATAATTGAACAATAATTATGAAATACAAAACTTTACAATCCAAAAAAATTTAGATCTAAACAAGGACCTAGACAAGTCACATAGTTTAAATTTTGAGTAGTTATAAAGTTATATAAAAAATACTAACGTTCATGATGAAAAATATATTACTAGATTAATTATGAAATATGTTTTTGTATTAAATTTTATTGAAGATATAAATGTTAATTTTGTGTTGCTAATCATTACAAATTTTGCTAAACTTAAACTAGTTTGATCGACACAAATTCCGTCAGCCATGTTTATTTCCGCTTATAATTCAATTCTTGGTGAAAGAAAAATGAGAATCTTTCTGATTATACTTTACTGCTGCTTCAAAACTATAAAGTAGTACAATCGAGAATCTTAAAAATTAATTCCTTGCATTATAAGAGCTCCAAACAAGATTGTAGTTGATTTTTTTTTTGGACGAGAGGGTAAAGCCGCCTCAGTAGTATGCATGCATGCATGATGCATCACAGCGTACATGTTGTACCATTTGCTTTAAATCTTGCGATCGAGGGGAGGTATATAAACAAAGAAAACTCTGCAAGGATCTAAAGTATGTGTAAGGTCGCCATCAATCAGGAGGCGCAATAGATGCACCCACCAAATATGTACCCGGTTGGTCAGGACAAATTATCAAAATTTATTGTTAATCAAATCTAGAGTATAGTATAGATTTGTTGTTGTGATCTTCCCATAAAGTAGAACCCTCTTTATCTGGTCGGGCAACCAAGATAGTATGACCTAATCTCTACAACTAAAAAGAGCAAATGTCCAGGTCTACCGGCAGGACCAAACCCATCCGGACTCCTTCACCCAGCGTCGACAGGTGGGGCCACACCCGCAGCCTCCGTCCGGCCCCACTACCCTCGCCTACTGGGATTCCCTCTGCACACCCAAGGGCGGCCGCCGCCGCCACCGAGACACGGACGAGGCCGCAGGCACGCGTGCACGGCTGATTAGGGCATCAGGTGGAGCCGGAGTGGCGGGCATCAACAGAAGGTCCCGTCGTATATATGGCAAAGCAGGCGCCGGCAGTAGCCTTAGGCTCGCCGGGTGGAGAGCGCAGCAGGACCCGACGACGACGATGGCACAGGCTTGCTGGGAGGACCTATACAGTGCTCAGGGTTACTCCGATAATGCGGCTGTGCGGTGGACGTCCTCCGTTCCGCCGGCGTCATTGTCATGAAGTAACGCACCACCAGCACTAGCCACCAGGTATTTGTCGTGCACCTCGTTCCACCACTGGTTCCGAACCAGCCGCTGCGCGCCTGAGCCTCCTCTGCCCGATCTACTTCTCTTCGCTCCCTCTTTCTCTGTCTAGCGGAACTCACCATGTGTGCTTCCCGATGCTTAGTTTGGTAATATCTTCTGGTTTAGGATGAGAAAGGATGGTTTCCTTTGGGTTTAATCGGTTCTGAGATTGAACTGCAAAATCAATACAATTTTTGGTCGCATCGTCAAAGGCAGCATATGCACCTCTGCAAATGATCAAATTTCTCATCCAGACTACCTGTTGCTGCTAATGTTCAGTTTTACATAGCATTAGCCCGACAAAAGTCACGGTTGATCATATTCATATACATGGTTCACTTGATTAAAAAAATCCTATATCTGCTACTTGAGTACTTGTAGCCTAACTAATTTAACCAATTTGAGTTTGTAGCTAGGAACTTTCACTGCCCTATAGATCACTGAACGAATTTCAGTTCTGGAGTTTGTACCTCACTGATGAATTTTGTTCTTTTTAAAAAAAATATATTATCACTGCATTCTTAGGTCTATTTCAGACTGCAACATGACATATGACTTCAGCTGGTTGTGTAGTTACAGCTACACTTGGCCAGTTGGCCTGGGCAACACTTTTTTTGACCTTGCAGCACTTTCTGTCATACCTTTCTCTGAACTTCGTTTGGCTATAGCGTCAATCTATATACCTTAGACCTCTAGGGATTAATACAAAGTTAATTAGTCTCTAATCCTGAATCTCTTCTCTTTGATACGTCTTTCAGTGTCATTGTCATACCTTCGCTTATTTGTTGCTTGTGGAGTCGAGCACAAAAAGTGGATTGGTTTTTTTTTAAGCATCAAAAGGCATCTGTACAAATGTTTTGGTTCAGATTTCCAGTACATTAGTAGCAGTCAGCAAAAAACGTATCTTGCCAAAGCCTAAACCAAATTCTTGTTTCTCTGCCCTTTCCAATAAAATAAATTACATAGTTTATAATCTCTGAACAGATGAACATGAACATTTTTTTGGATTTTTAAATCAAAATAAACTTATAACATATGGAATATAGTTGTGAGATTAGAAGTAGCTTCAGTAAATACCGAGGAAAACAGCTGGCAGTTGGTAGCAGCAGCTTACCTTAGAATGATACTTGATATCCCAGTTAATTTCATCTGAATAATATGTTGCTTGGTTAAGCAACACCTCATATAAGTTTAATGATCCTTTTGAAATAATCTTTGTTTCAGTGTCATGCTGGCCAAGAAAGATCGGAGTGCCAAGGCTCATGTCGTGTTGTGCCATGTGTGCTGATGGGCCGGCTAGAGGCTGGAGAATCCAGTGGTACAATGTGTGGAACAAGGACATGAACATGAGGATTCTCCTTGAATACATGATCAACTTCAAGTGATTCTATTGATACGTGCAGTGCAGGGCTACAACAACTCTTAGGTACATGAGGCCAAACTTCAGATGCACTTGCATGAGTCATATATCTACTATTTTCATATGTAACAATTTATTGAAAATTAACATAAGGCACTATTCCCATCTCTCTTTATGCTTCACTTTATATGTCCAGTGTCTATATCTTCTGAACTGATGGTGGCTATTTTTACATGTCTCTCATACTAACAGGTTTGTTTGAAACTTTATAGAACCGCATCCATCAGAGGTAGCATGCTATAATTGATGGGGTAAATTATGTTCAATTTTGAAGGCTTGAGATAGGTTTATATATGAGCCGTTCATTTTTCATAATGCAGGCTTCTTTATATGCTCTGAATCTTAGGATGAAGATTGGCACATTGTGAGGTAGAGTTCGAGCTGTGAAACTGCCTCCATAAGGACTTTGATGTTGGTCCTTAGCCTCAAGCTCTCAACTATGTGTGTTATAAAAGCCACACAACTTTGATTTCATGGTCTCTGTTGTCACCTAAGAAATTTTTTTGACATGATCCAGGAGAAATTAAGCCCCAAGAAATTACTGTGTTTTTAGTTACTAGAACCAGTGATAGTTCCTAGGCCAAGGAAGGTGGAAGTTGAGCCAAGCAGCTGCACAACATACTGTTGACACCTTTTTTGGCATATGTCAATATGATCCGAGGATTGTGTCGATCGGCAAGAGGCTAGTTGCCATTCCTTATCGGCGTTGGGATATTATCGGTTATATTTCCGATAAAGGCAAGAATGGTTCTGATGAAGATAGACTTGTTACCGATAGAGGCAGGAAGATAGTGTTGAAGGCAAAGGTCAGCTTGCCGATGAGAACAGAGAAGAACATTGCCGATGAAAACTGAAGTTCATTACTGATGTGATGAAGGCAGCAATGTTGCTGGTGGAGGCAAGACCTTGCCGATGAAGGCAAGAAAACATTGAAGATGAGAGTCAAAGCCTGTTGCCGATAAGGACGGAGAGCTGCTGATGAATGATGATGTCAATGGAAGCAAGATGAAGTGGCTGGTGTCAGCAGAGAGTTGCCGATGGCGATAGAAGGTTGCAGATTAGAAGTCTGCTGATGGAAGGTGTTATCGGATGTTGCCGATGAAGGATGACATGACTAACGTGAGCATGCAGTTGCCGATGGCGCTTGAAGGAAAGTTGCGGATCGGAAGGATCTGCCGATGGAAAGTTTCATCGAAAGGAGATATGAGGAAACTGGTGATTTTATGTCAGTATTATTATAGAAGTTTGAGTCCGACTCTTGCATGAGTCGTTTTGTTTCCTTAATAATAGAAGAGTCTGTTTAGGAAAGGATTGTTATTATTTGGATCCCACTCCTGCGCGAGTCATTTATTTCCTTTAAAGTAGGAGTTTGTTTTGTTTAGGAAAGGTACGAGTCATATCTATCTACAACTCCCTCTGCTGGAGTATAAATAGGTACCTAGGGGTCATGTAAGAAAAAATATCCAAGCATATCAAATAAACCAATTACCTTTTTATCTACTTTACCAGTAATTTATCTTTACCGCATTAGTATTAGTCTATCTACGAGTTCTTCAAGTTTCGACGGGCTGCATCTCATCGACCTCCGTCAACCCTTGCAAGTTCCGCGTGGGAGTAATCTGAGCCTTGACGTCTGGGCGCATCGTTGTCGTCTCGTTCAACTCTGCTCTAGTTATCCTGATCAGGTTTGAATCTTGACATCTGGGCGCATCGTCGTTGTCTTGTTCAGATCTTGTTCTAGTTATCGTCCTTGTCGATTAACTGGTCAAATCGACTGGCACGCCCTCGGATATCGAATTCGGTTAATAGCCCGAGGTGTTCGCAGATCCTGACGCTTTTTGTGTCAACACATACGACATACAATTCAGGCAATAGTACTATTGTCTCTGTTCATTCAATATTGCAACATGTCACAGGAGGATTCCTGACTTATAACTGAGTTTTCTATTTGTTGTTGTTGTATTATGATTTGGGTTTAGGGTACAAAAAAATAGTGGCTGAATGCTGAATTTTTGGTTTAGGTTAATTGGGTCGTACATACAAATGCAATTGTAAGTCACAAAAAAAAACAAATGCAATTGTATACTACCTCTGTTCACAAATAGAAGGTATTCTGACATTTGCAAATTGTCTTGAAATATAGAGGATTCTAGGTGAAATAGGAAAACACTTGAACGACGTGCACAAGTATACAGAACATATACCTTTACGTACAATTTGAGGCAGGGGTTAGGCCATCAGGCACCCATGAAAGTCTCAGGTTCCCTTATATATTAGTACAATTTAATTTGATCAAAATGTTATTTTATTTTGTATTTCTTTTTCCTAAATATAATAGGGGAAATTTTATTTCAATAAACACGTGCAGATATGTATTGCAACATCCATTGCAGATACATGCTCATGTGTTTCTTTGGTTGCTATTTAAATTTTATGAAATGGTGAGACATTGTTATTATCGTATTGTTTTTTTTATACCCGTTGCAACGGGTACGGACACTCACCTAGTGGAGAAAGAAAAGAATCTATCAGCGAATGGTTGTCCGATCTGTCAGGTGCTCGTTAGCAACCATTTATGGATGTCTTAAATAATCTGGAAGGATAGGAAGAGATATGTTATCTCATTTGCCATATCTTATACCGGGGGGGCTCGATTGTATATTTGCCGGAATAGCAAAGCAGTAGCACCGGAAAATCTAGCTCTCAAAATCTCGGAGTAGCAAAGCAGTAGCAGCAGTGAAGCGTAGCACAGCCTCATATCTTACTGGCGGGTGGTGGCCACGAGCGCAGCACCACCGACTACGTCTATTGCATGCAGTATTGCTCGTCCGGCACGGACATACAGCCACGGTGGATCACGAACGGTGCAGCCGCGACACGAGCGAGTAGTGAACACTGAGCACTGAACAGCCGGCACAGAGGAGACAGCAGCACGTGGGAGGGCCAAATCGTAGTAATTGATTTGGTGGGCAGGTAGTTAACATGTCTGTGGGTGGGGATTTGGGTTTCGATTCAATGCAGTGAAACGCCGTGGTCCTTGTTTATTTTTAAAGTACTTGCTAAAATTTAGGTATCTGAATTTTAGTTTTTTAAAGCGATAGTTATTGTATATATTTTTAATATTAAAAGTATAATCTTAGTTTAATGTTATTTATGTAGCCATAATTTATATTTTTTTGGTTCTGAGAATAAAAAACTGTTAGATAAAACCACAAATTCTGTCAAATTTGATTTATGTCTATACAAAGATAATTAACAACTAATAATTGTTTTTATACTTGGACAAGGACAAAAAATAATTGTTATGATACAATGATAAATACCAACTCACAAAAATAACTATTTACTTCTACTAGTTGGTGGCCGATGAAAAATTGAAGTGGCCACTCTTTTTCGTCCATGGCAACCAGGCTTGATATAACCTACTCCACTCCATCTCAAAATAGGTGTCATTCGTGTCGATCGAATTTTTCAAGTTCGACTAGATTTGTAGAAAATATTAATAATATACGTCTCTTCAAATAAATTTATTATTATGACAATAGATTTAAAGAACTATCTAATTATCTAATGATATAAATATTATTACTTTTTTATATATATTTGGTTAAAGTTAAAAATGTTTAATTTCTCAGAAAGTGAGACAACAGTTACTTTAGGACAGCAAGAGTATACGTGAATGGGATATGGCCATGTATATCGGCGGTCGGTGGCCATGGCCAACCAATAGGGATGAAATTGGATAGCTGAAAATTCGAATCATCTGAATTAATATCTGCTTGGGCTGCATATTTTTCTAATATACGGATACTAAGAGCATCTCCAAGAGCTTTTTGTAAAATCCACTCTCTAAATCATTATTTAGAGAGTTATTTGAGTAAAAATCGTTTTATATATCTTTATATTGTCCAACAGCTTTTCTATATCTCATGAATAGTTTAGAAAGTCATTCTCATCTTCTATATTTAGCTAGCGAAAAATCCGAAATAGAAGATGGCTATATTTGAATGACCATTTAGATAAGCTGTTGGAGGGTATTTTTTTCACCAAAATCTCTATTCCTAGCATTTAGGAAGGATTTGGAGAGTCTCTTGGAGATGCTCTAAATGAGATATCATAATCTATTTTCCATTCTTTTCTCTATTGGTTCCGGATTTGTATTAAAAGGTGGATGGCTATCTCTAATGTAATAACTAATTATTATGACTTTTCACATTGATACCGATTATTGAAACTATTTAAATGTAAATGGCTAATTGTATAATTTTAAAATCACTAACGATATAGTAGAAAGAAATGTAGTAATTGGCCCACCCGTTCTCCACTGTCCATATCTTAAGGTGCCTCTCTGTATAAATGGATGGCGGAAACAGTTCGAGGGTCCCCCATGGCGATAGCGGATCATATACCTGCACGTATCACATTCTCCCCACTAGTACGCATAATATAATACGTAGTACACTCTATTACCCTGAAAAGAGAAGCCAATAAGGAAGAGATCGTATCAGGTCTTTTTATAAACGGTAGCACAACCAATGAAGCAAGAATCGCGTGCCTTGAAGCTTCCGAGGAGGGGATCTTCCCCGGCTTATACCGGCAGGCACCAGCATACCGCTGCCAACTTCTCGTGTGGTGTGGATTCCATTCCACCGGATCGCTTGCAACCAAGCAAGCAAGCTCAGAAGAAGGACATGACATGACGGAACAAAGCGGAAGCAGCTGGGTGCGCCTCCGGTGGTACGGTTCGTCCGGAGCCGCGGCGAGGGATAAACCGAGGATATGCCGTCCGGTAAGGTCCACGGCACATGATTCCTCTGGACTTCGGTTCGGAGCTGGGAGGGAATATATCACGCCAAGCAGCATGGAGGTGATAAGGCACGCAACGCGCGTGGGGGAAGGAGAACGCCACTTATCGCCTTCCTCGCACTTCTCTCTCTCAGCAGAAAAAGAGAGAAAATAACAGTTTGTTGAGTAAAAAAAGTCAACCAAATTGAAATTTTACTATATATAAAAAATATTAATATGTATGATATCAATATACAATATTTAGATTAATCATGTCATATATTTTTATACTAATTACATTTAGGGATACAAATGTTAATGTTATAAAGTGGAGATTGACGACTCCTTAATTTTGTCCCGGTGTTTGTTTCATATACACAATCGCATTGAGAGAAATATTCCTCTTTTAGGGATGACAAACAATCTCTAGAAATCGGAGGTACTTGTTCCTTCTTGATGTCATCTTGTTCTGTTTGTGTATACGAGCATCAAGAACAACACAGGTGGAGACAACTTTGGTGACTATGCTGGCGAAAAGGGTGGATGACTTTGGCGATGGCTCTAACTGGTGGGGGTGGATGGACGACCTTGGCAACATGCAAACGGGTAGGCTCAGCCTTAGCCCTACGTGGGCTAGCGAGCTCTGACCCGGTGTGGGCAAGCGGCCTTAACCTCGACAAACATGTAGGCTAGCTAAGCATTGGGTCATGCGGGGCAGTGGTGGGCGAAGCGAGGTCGAAGGCGGATGATAGGTCCACGAGGGGACAACAGATAGGGTGGGTGAATTTAGATGATGAAGGTTGGGAAATGAAAAAGGGAGAATGTGTTAGAGACCGACATCCAGACCCACTGATGGTTGTCTAACTAATGGAAAATAATAAGGACGTAGAAATGAAACAAACTATCCTTTAGGGCCTCGTCCTTTATATTTGGCAAATTGGACAATTAGTTAGGGACAAGTAGGACCTTCATCATCTATATACGTCTTGTTCGCTTGGAATCAGTCATGGTACCACACGTCATCAATCGGTTTATTAGCTGACCTGCTAAGTGATTCCACGGTGTCCGTTTCCACAATGGTGAACGTGGTAAATCGCTGCTGCCAACACTTCGTTATTTTAGTCTCATTTCGATATCTTCGATAACGGAATGCACTCGAGCGCAACGAAATGGATAAGCCTCGGAGCGTTTGCAATGGATAAGTAGCTCCGGGCTCTGGCCACGGGCCACAGATAAGGAGTGGGTCACCAACTCACCATATCTCGGATATATTATCATCGTATCATCAGAATTTGTTCCAAGCTTACTTTTTCAGCCAAAGAACAGTATCTCTCTCACAACAAATCAGCTATAGTGATGATGAATTCTGCCGAACAGAGCCTAACACATCTCAACCATAACCAACACTGATCAGATTATCGAGATATGGTCAGTACTTCTTCATTTGTACACATGCACGGATAGACTAGACAGACGTGCATACATCGCCGTCGCACTACATTTTACTCTCAAGCAAAAGAGGGTGGCCGGAAAAAAGGCCCAAAAGGCAAATGAGGAAAACGGCCCAGGTCACCGTCACACACACCAGGGCCGACGCGCGGCGAAGCGACGATCTCCAGTCTCGCACTCGCCGCCGCCGCCGCCGCCGCCGCGCATGGATATACAGAGGCGTCTGCACAAAACTCGTCGGGGACTACACACCGCATCGCTACGATAATAACATACTCGATCGGTTCCAGTCTCTCGTTCGAGATGGACTAGGAGTCTGGGAGACTCCTCAGGTTGGCCGCAGCACCTCTCGGACTCCCCCTCCGCTCTGGATCCACGGGTGCCCTGCATTTTTTTTTTCGAAACCGCAGATTTGTTAGATACTAAGATACAGGGAGGGCACATGATCTGTGCTAGCGTCCAATAATCTATAGTACGTACTAGGAAACAAGACGAATCTAATCTAATTATTCAAATGCAGCAGCACGAAATCGAGATAACACCACGCATAGATCCAACGACTTACTGAGGACTTGCTCGGCGGAGAACCTTCTCGAGACGTCGCGGCACATCATCCGCCGCATCAGGTCCTTGGCTGCCGGCGAGACCCCAGCGAACAGCGCGGGCGGGAACCTGAGGCTGCCGCGCAGCACGGCAGCGAACACGTCCGCGGGGGTCTCGCCGCCGAAGGGCAGCGCGCCACCGGAGAGCAGCGCGTACATCACCACCCCGGCGCTCCACACGTCCACCTTCTCCCCGTACTCGCCGCCGGCCACCACCTCGGGCGCCACGTAGTGCGGGGTGCCCACGAGCCCCTCGGCGCGGCCCCGCGCGCCATCGCCATCGCCACCGGCGCCGAGCCACGCGGCGGAGCCGAAGTCCGCGAGCCGCACCCGCGGGGGCGCCGAGCCGGCGGGGTCCAGGTCCAGGAGCACGTTGTCAGGCTTGACGTCGCGGTGGACGACGCCGCGGCGGTGGCAGACCGCGAGCGCCTCAGCGAGCTGCGCGACCACGCGCGCGGCGTCGGGCTCAGGCACGGGAGCGCCGCGCCGGAGCCGGACCCAGTCCAGCAGGTCGGGCCCCGTGCAGAGGTCCATGACGGTGTGCGTACAGGCGTCGTCCTCGTACACGGCGCGCACCTGCACGACGCCAGGGTTCTCGTCGCCCTCGGCCCCCGCCAGCCGCGCCAGCTTTGGCTCCAGCTCGGCCAGGGCACGGTCCAGGTCGTCGGCGAGGAGGGAGCGGTCCACGGACTTGACGGCGAACGCCTCACCCGTGGCGCGGGAGACGCAGCGGTGGACCACGCCGAACCGCCCGCGGCCGATCTCCTCGCCGATCTCGTAGTCGCGCTTCAGTTGTTCACTCATAGATCTGTTTTCGCAGTCCGTTCGTTTGTTCGGGATACTTCGAGATCAGCAGGCGGGGAGCCCGACTATTTATTAACGGCGTCTCGCACTGCAGAAAGCAGAATATTCCGATCTCCCTTGACTGCGCCTGTAGTGTTGTACCCCAAATTTTCACAATTCAGCCCTTTTTTTAAAAATATTTTCACGTTTGGACCCCTGGAGAAACTAATGGTAGAAATGGACCCAGGGGGTCGGCGCCGTGGGGCACGGCGCCGAGCTTTGAGCCCGCATCCAGCGTGTCAGCCGACGTGGCTGGGGGCTCGGCGCCAGAGGGCACGGCGCCGAGCTCGGCGCCATGCCCCACGGCGCCGAGCTCGGCGCACGCTCTCTGTCTTTCGCTCGCCTCTCTCTCTCTCTCGCTCTCACGGCGCCAAGCCGCCGCCGCCGCCGCCGAGCCGCCGCCATCCGTTTTTTTAGGTATTTTTTTTTCTTTTCAAGTTTAGTTTAGTGTTTTTAGTTAGCAATTATAGTTTAGTAACACATTTAGATGATGATAGACAAATAGGTAGTTACACATTTTAGTTAGCAATTATAGTTTAGTAAATATAGGGATAGTTATTTCATTAATAATTTAGTACGCTAAATAGATGGATAGACAACTAGATAGATAGATAGATAGATAGATAGTTATTTTGCAAAATAGATAGATTGATAAGTTCATAGATAGATAGTTAGTTTGCTAAATTTATAGCTAAATAGATATTATATATATATATATATATGTATAGTTAGGTTATTGATAATTTAGTTTACCCATAATAAGAACTTTCGTGTTGTGTATATCAACTAGATAGATAACCTAGTGACCCTGTATCATGGAGGAAGAGTGGAGGAAGCGGAAGATGGTTTTGGTAATATCACCTTAGTTGGAATGCAAAGGGTGCATTTGATGTTCGATGAGCGGCCGTTTTTTTTGGAGTTGTTTGCTAGGGCTCGTGATGAGCTTCATTGCAATTCCATTGAAAATGTCATATCAGTTGAGGGAGTAGTTCACCATGGTAAATCAGGCCAAATATTTAGGCGGTTGGTCTCAATCTCATCAGAGGCTCAATGGGAGACATATGTCAATACTGTGATGAAGAGTGAATTTCAATGTTTGGATTTGATTGTGCGGAAGCTCTCCAATGAGCCAACTCCTCTTGGTCATTCATCCCCTATTGGGCATTCATCCCCTCATGGCTTGTCACCACCACAATACGATCCGTTACCATGTGATCCTAGGTTACACAATCCAGAGGTGCATGTGAAAGATGTGGTTGTGGTGCCCGATGCGCAATCCGCTCCAAACGAAGTTGGAATCTGCCATAATGTTGTTGCACCTCATGTTTCTGCGGCCCCTCAGAAGATCCCTTTGACCCAAAATGTGTTGTAATTTTTTCATGGCAATGCGTTGTATATTACTACCATTATGACTATAATTTGTCTCTTTTTGCAGGGCAACGCGCTAAAACAGTCTGTAGTGGAAATTGAACGGTTTCCAAGGACAAACGTGGACGAGGCTACGCTCAACAACTTTCTAGGAGTAAGTACTCATCAACACAACGACTATCTCGTCGACAATGTATATATTACAATGCTTAATATGCTCATGTTGTTATCACAGAGGCTAGCACGTAGATTGCGTCGAGCTGCGACTCGTTGTGGTTGCGGGACTAGCGCAGTGATGGAGTATGTAGCGAGTCCACAGAGAACACAGAGGGAGAGAACTTCTTCTCGCGGAGGTAAACTTTCATTACATGTTGTCTAGTTAAGTGTCTTTCTTTAATACACATAAATGTACTTATATGCACATTTAATTGATACGTGACATTGTAGGTTACGGCGGACAGAGCTCCTCTCGTGGTACTCAAGATACTTTCCAAGGTGACGCCACAGAGGAAGAAGAGGACCACGACGGATATCAGGAACTTGGACCATCCCAGCTAGATGATGCTCCTTTGACTCAGCCTTCGCAGCCTTTAGAAACTAGGAGACGACGTCCGCCAGTTCACTACACTCTAGGCACCGACCCTTTTGGTAAGGGTAAGGGTAGGGCTAGGAGGCAGTGACAATGTGGAGTTGAGCTAGTGGTTGTCTATTTTGGTTCACTATTTGAATTGTATGGACTTTACGGACCATTTGGATTGTATGGACATTATGGATTATTCGTATTGTGTGATGATGGTGAACTATGTGGTTGTCTTGTGCTATTTGGATGAATATATGTTGGATCATATTATGTTGTCTCTATTTATCATTGTTGATGCTCCATATACAAGAGAAACTCTGGCGAATTTTTTTCGTGAATTATTTATTTACATTTATATATGTTGATAACTACCATAACAAAGTTAAAATGAAAATTATTACCAAAAGAAATGAAACAACAAGAAAACCACAATTAAAGTTCGTAACATAGTTCATAACCTAAGTCTGTCTAAACTCAAAGTGCGGTACATGATAACACAACTAAAAGTTCAACAATACATGTCGTTATTCATGGATAAAACATAGAACTACTGAGTGCAACGAGACCACTTTCCCTTCCTCATCGCATCGGGATTCTCCTCCATCGCTGCCTTCGCATGGCGGGCGCGCTCAACCTTCTTGTCTCTCTCCTCCCTGTAGGCTGCACCTCTTCTCTCTTCCTCCTCTTTCTTGTGCTCCTTCTCAGCTGCCTCCTCTTTTAGTATCTTCTCATAGGCCACTCGACGCTCCGCGTCCCAGTCCTTCATACCTTGCAAAAGACATTTGTCGGACTCCTTGATCTCAGTGTCGATCCACTGCTCAAAGTCACATAGCGGTGGAGAGGTCTGTAAATCATGCAGAAGTTATGCACACAAAACAAAATCATTATTTAATATGATATAAATCGATTTCCGTATAAGAGTAGATTCTCACCATTAAGTTAGTACGACGCTGAGCAAGTGTAGGCTGAAAAGCATAATTTGAACACATCCAATACCTCTGCCTATAAGTTTCATGATCCTCAGAAATCTCTACCTTGCAAGGATCACCGCAAAAGCACATTGGAACCGGAACACCGCTGGGCAGAGGCTTTGGATCGAATGCGATGCCGGTCAACGGGCCCTTCCTACAAATGAAAAAAAAATCGTTCTAGTAACCGAAACAATTAGAACAAAAAATAAACCTAACAGAGAATACCTTACTTTAGTAGTTTTCCCACGCCTTGGCATTCTATGGTTGCAAACTGCAAATAACAAATCAATAATCGTCCCAAACCCTAAGTCAAAATCTAACTAGAGTTTCAAAATACACCTAATATAGACCGAATCGATATGTAAAAAATGAGGAGGGGAAGAAGGATACCTTGGTCTCGAAGATCGGTGGATCAAATCCAAGTTTTTTAGGTCCAAAATGTCGATTCAAAGAGGTTAGGTGGGTGGAGGAGAGGAAAAACCCGAGAGCAAGGAAGAACAAATGGATGAAACCTCGGGTGGGTGGGAAAACTGGCTGGAATATAAGGAAAACAGCTCGGCCCCGTGCCCCGTGGCGCCGAGCTCGGCGCCGTGCCCTCTGGCGCCGAGCCCCCAGCCACGTCGGCTGACACGTTGGATGCGGGCTCAAAGCTCGGCGCCGTGGGGCACGGTGCCGTGCTGTGTTACCTCGGCGCCGTGTCCCACGGCGCCGACCTGTTGGGTCCATTTCTGCAATTAGTTTCTCCAGGGGTCCAAACGTGAAAATATTTCAAAAAAGGGTTAAATTGTGAAAATTTGGGGTGTTGTACCCCCTCCTTAATTAAAAAAATATATATAATCCCCTCGTACTCGGATTGGATATCGTTTTGGACATGGATACTATCGGCAAAGCTTAACTTTGACTATTTATTTATTTTTAAATATTTATTAAGTATATTTTATAAAAGTATTTTTTGAGACAAATCTATTATAAGTATGGAGAGAGTATCTGGATTTTCATTTTTTTAAACTCAACAACTTAAAAACTATTCATGATTTATATTCCCAATGTTTGACTAAAAGCTTATCCAAAACAACATCTAATACAAGTATGTAGGGAGTATCTGGTTTTTAAATTTCTTTTTCTTAGATTTAACTACTCTCTGTCCTAAATAGAAGTCACTCTCGTTTCTTGAGAAGTCAGTCTTTTTAATCTTTAACTAAATATATATATAATAATATTTATATTTATAATACGTAATTAGTATTATTGGATAGATTGTTGAGTATATTTTTATAATAAATTTATTTAGAGATATAAATGTTGCACACATTTTCTATAAAGTTAGTCAAAGTGAAAAAAAAAGTTTGACCTACATGTATCCCATAACATCATTTATTTTGGGATAGAGGTAGTAGATTGTAAAAGATAGAGTTGATATCTTTATTTTTACATACGCATTATACAATTATATCCTACTATTAATCTAATATTTGTTGCACATTTAAATATTATATATTATATTACTATCTCCAATTTCAAATTATAAGACATTTTAGATTAGATACATAGTTTTTGTTATTCATTTAGATGTACATTGTGTCTACATACATAGTAATAGTGTATCTAAGAAATCGAGACATCTTATAATTTAAGATAAAAATAATAGAGAACATATTTACTACTATCTACATTTTGAATTATATTTGTTCTGACTAAACTATGTATCTAGACATAGCCCATGTCTAGATACATTATGAAACTAGTATATACTTAGAAAAGTTAAAGTAACTTAACATTCGAAATGGAGGAGGTACTAGCCAGTAGCCGCATAGGAAAAAAAATTGCATGGGACTGTCCGCCCCTGGCACTGTGCAGACATCCAACCAAATCACCGCAGATAGGCAGAAAGTATGGAATCAACACTGGCTTGTTTATTTGTTTTATTCAGATGATTTTAATTCGTATAAATCAACTATAAAATAATATATTTCTGTCACAATAAACTAGTCGTATAAATCAGCACAAACCAAAATAATATCAGTCGAGCAGAGTCAAAATTGGATGGGCGTTCGCACGATGCCTGGTGCATCGTGGAATTTTTACCCCGTACATCCAATTGGTAAGACCGAAAACTGATGCCTTATGTGGACAGAAATGTATGATCGCTTAAATCTCGAACAAACAACTTATCAAATTCACACGGTTTGTGGTTTATGGCGGCCTAACTCTAAGGATTGGGACTCTGAAAAAATTGTAAGTCCGTTTGGCCAACAAACTATGGAAGTCCTTTTGCAGGCTCCTGTGCTTGCAGGTGATGGACCCGACATTCTTTGCTGGAAACTTAACTCAGATGGACTTTGCTCTTCCAAGAGCGCTTACAAAATTCTAGCAATAGAAGAGGCGGCTGCTGCACCTCCCACAAACATCCCTACCCAGGTTGTGCAAATTCTTAGGTAGGTTTGGGCTGACAAAACCATGCAACCTCGAGTCAAAACTTTTGCTTGACGACTTCTCAGGCTTGCACTAGGCACTGCAGGTAGGATTCATAGAATTATTTCTACCATTGAGGAAACATGATCGCGATGTGGCTTGGTTGAAAATGAGGCACATTTGTTCTTTGAGTGCAGTTTTGCCAAGCCGGTTTGGTTTGCCTCACATCGTCTGGTAGAAAAGCCAGTTGATTGAATAGTGTTTTGTGAGAAAAAATAAGCTGAAAAAAAGCTAGGAGCAGTTGAAGCCAGCAGAGTATTGCTCAAGCTGGTTCTTCACGCTTTCATCCAGGACATTGGTCCATCAGACCTACTCTTGCTCTATTTGCAGAAGCCACACAAGGAATGAAGCATTCCATAAAATAGATTTAAACATGAGACATTAGCATAAACCAAACACAGTATTACAAAATACTACACAAAACACAAGTAAGTGAGATACAATTTATGTACTCCCTTCATCCTAAATTTTAAGTTATTCCAAAAATCTTAGAGAGTTAAAGTATCTCAAGTTTGACCAAATTTAGATGATAATATAATAACATTTATGATGTCAACTAAATATTATTAGATTCTTCATCAATTATATTTTCATAGTATAATTATTTGATGTTATAAATTTTTTACAATTTTTTCTATAAATTTGGTCAAACTTAAGATGTTTTAACTCTCCAAAATTCGTGGAATGATTTACAGTTTGGAATAGAGGGAGTGGCTCGGTTAACTCCGGTTACTTAGAGTAGGAATCGAATAAGAAACCAAATTTTCCAATTAGTTTCTTTTGGGCCTGTTTGGTTCGTGGGTGAACTCAACCTGGCTCGTATGAGAGGAGCTTGGATGATCTTGGTAGCCAGGGCCAGTGCATGCAAGAGCATGGTGTTTGGCTGCATATTTGCACAAGGCAGACTGTTTGGTTGCTCGCATGAAGATAAGTTGCATGAGATAAAAATATATAAATAGTCCATCATAAATCATTTTTTATGAGCAACTATTATCTTCTAGCTCTTATATTATCTTATAACTCCTTAATATTAGTTGAAATATGTTAATATTAATTAATCTATGCTTATCATGCGTTAATAATGTTATTAGATGGCTAATTACCCGCATCACGCGAGTTTGGCCCGATAGAAACGGTTGATTTCTGCGTTCATCCAAAGCCTGGCTGCGAGGAAAACCTTGCACTTCGTTCCTCTAGAGCCTGGCTGCGAGTATAATCTTACACGAGCAAAGCTTGACTAGCTAAATATGCGAACCAAACAAAAGTTTGATCTCGTACTAGCAGAGTCTGCCAGCCTGGCTCAGGTCTGATGCTAGCAATTCTTTGTTCGATTTTTCGATTTTGGCTAACTATATATGTCCGCTCCTTATTTCAGGAGCACCCGAGCCAGCCACCTCAGCACAGCCCGGCCCGGGTATGCCACTACAAACCCATTGGCCCCTTCCCCTTCAATAAAATCAAGTAAAGACATCCAACGGTGCCACGTAAGAGAAAGCTGCAGATAAGGAGAGAGTGTGTGATGAGGCTGGCAGGCACAGCCTCACAGTGACGGACTCTGGCTCTGGGGGAACGTTTCGGCCGTTTTATGCCACACACCAGCACCAGTGGCCAGTGTTGCAGGGGCCTTCCGGTTCCAGGACTCCCTCGACCACGCATGTGGATGACCGACGCTTGTCCCCACTCGGCCACTCCCCCGTTCGCGGGCAGCCAGATACTGTACGTACCGTACGTGAGACGTGACGGTAACGGAGGGAGGTGCATGATGGTTTTAATTAAAGGGCGAACCGGTGTGCAATGATGGTGTGATAAGATAAGAAACACTAGCTATAGATAAGCAGCTTGTCCGTGCCAGTGACGCGCCTATCACGGGATCTGCTGCCACATGCCACTTGCCGGACCTTGCGATGGCGTGCTGCGTGCAGTTCGCGAGTGCCGCAGAGAATCTGGGCTCTTTACCTTTCACACAACTGGCTTTTATTGCCGTACTCTCACCAGTTTATTTTACTTGCAAATTACTATTCAGTAGTTAACTTTTGTAACCAATTGGTCCAACTAGTAGTTAACTAGTGCCCTACGCTAGGTTCTAAAGGTCTTTGGCAGCTACATAGTTTGATCTTATAAAAAGGCTACATTTATAGTTTGATAATACCATCTCTGTCTCAAAATGAATACATACGCACTGTTTAAATTTAGGCTGAATCTTTATAAGCTTATAATGCCAACATTTATGACTAGAACTAGAAATAGATATACACTATATATATTTCATAATAAATCTAATAATATTTATTTAGTATGATGAATATTTATATTTTGTATTCTATTTGTTAAATTTGAGATGGATTCAATAGGGAGAAAGCTAGAATTATTTTTGCTTTCGAAGGAGAGTATTGTAAGATTAGTATGAAAAAGCTACTGACATTGACATGATAAAAAATATGCAGATAACTTTCAGGTATGTGATGATACCCGCACTTGATTCCTTTTTGCAGTAACGTAACACTTTTCATCTGGTAAATATAATGCCCCCACTTTTTTTTAATATTTAACATCAATATATAATCGAGTAAAAGCGGGCCTCGATTCCAAAATTATTGTAATGTAACCAGCGATCAATTTATGTTATTGCAGAAAACTGCCATCACAGTGAAACACTGACTACAGTAATGAGCAATATACGTACTACATAGAACAAACAAACTGCGGGAATACTTCTACAAACAATATGATGTTTTTTTTTTTTTGCGAAATAATACATATACAAGATGTACTGTGCAGGTCTGTAAGCTCCATGCCAACTGTGCTACAGAAACGTCGGAAACCTCTATTTACCACAAGTTAGCGTAACATCAGAGCTACAAAAAAGGGCCATGGGCAAGAAGCCACGTGTTAAAAATGAATCACCATTCTTTTTGTGTACAAACCTACCTACAATACAACATGGATTTTAACTTGAACGTTAAAAACAAAAGCTTCGAGTTCTTGATGCATTCCTATCTTTCTGACCCTTGTTGAAGGCTGAGATTGCAAGATGCTCCGCTGCGTATGTCATAAAAGATGCCAGCACAATACCACCAGCGACCATTAATCCTAGCCTGCCAAAGGAAAGAACATATTGGACTCATCAATTACCGGCATGAAAAAAAAATCAAATAATCTCATCATTTACTGGCAAACATAACTCCCCTTTCGACAAATTTATGTGCATTAGTAGATACTAGGCTCGAGTTGTATTCATCTAAGTTATATCTAGAATTTGGCATTCTACACTACCAAGACATCATATAAGGATAGACGAAGCAAACTCACCTTCTGAAACTAGTTAGTCCTAAGCATATTATATATGACCCCTAACTAATTATATGATGTGTTAAGTACACAAGTACAGCCTTAACCGTCATCCATCGACTAAACCCTACATATCAACACCCTCAGTTCGCCTCAATCCCCAATATTAAGTTCCAGACCACTTCTCTTGCATCATAATACAGGAAATGCTGAAATCAGGATCTATATCTATATATTCAAGAAACTACTACAGTTGAATCTTCCCTACATTCTTCATATAATCATATGTCAGGAGTTTATACAAAGGGGGTCAGTCAGGTGCCTTACTTTGTGAACAATGCAGTTATACCCAAGATAGTTGGTAACAATACAGTGATGGTAGCTATAGTTGCCATCCCTATCCAGTAAAATGTTGCATCCATGTCGCAGTCAGACATATTTCGCTGATGGCCTGCAGAAGACCAAATTGTTTAATACTAGGATGACGAAACTCTTTGAGAGGCTACATAGTTCAACATACCTGGACCCATATGATTCTCTGATGAGTCAGAATTACTAAAGCCCACATGGTTTGCACTGATACTTCCCCACCAGTACACAAAACGGAGATAACTCCCAAACAATAAGAAGAATGCCACAAAGGTCCACTCAAACATCAGTAGCAAACCTGTCCATGGCATAACCTGCCGTGGAATGATAGTGAAGGAAAATGCAAGAGAGAAACCAGCAGACATGAAACAGACTAGCACTGCGATTGCCTCAAAATAAGAAGGTGGCTTCAAATGTCCATTTGATAACTGCAGGAGCGGCAAGGAACCATCAAGTCGATATCATATAATATAATCAATATGTTTCGGTAAGGAGATCATACAAATATTTAAAGAGCCAGAGTTAAAATTCCAATAGAGCAATATCCTCCTGGCCCAGTTTAGTCAAAATATCAGAATCAAGCAGAAGTGGAGCCCTCACAACAGGGTTGGGAAGCAGCCCCAGCTGCCTGGCAGTAACACCACACTCCCTTCTTTCCAGGCCCTGTTCCCACTCCCCCTGTAGTCCTGCATCCACGCTGGACCACTGGAGGCAGAGAAGCAGCACCAGAACGCACCACTAGGATAGTGACAAGAAAAAACAGGTGAATTGAAGGGATATGTGCAATTGGGCTTGGGGAGTTGGGGGCCTGGACCAAAATGTATAGTTGTACTGCCTGAGTGCACAATAAACTTCTCTCTATATAGCTCTCGCCATGAAAGATATCCCTAAAGTAGCGCCTCAACGACCAGCACCCCCAATGTATCTAGCTCATAGCCTTTGTTCCATTCTATTAATTCAGTCTAAGCCATGACCCAGCGCAAGGTGTGCAAGTAGGCAAAAGATGATAGCATCTTCTTCTGTTACGCTCACATGTAAAAGCTTCTACTTGCTTTGTGCCTTTGTCTCTAGTTGTGGCAATGAATCTCTTCATTTTGGTGCATTGCCCTTGAATAGTTAGGGAAAATGTCAATGTATTAGTTAAGTAGAAAGAATCAGACAAAAATGCGAGTGTTTAATCCATTATACTGATTTCAGTTGAAAAGTTTTCAAGCACGAATTGGAGATAGTACAATTTGTTGGTTGGTTTGCAGCACAATCCAAGCCTGCATAAACATATGCAATGTCTTTGTGTTTAGTTATCGTACACAACAAGCCGTGTTTAATGCTGCACAAAACCTGCTTTGAGCACTGTGCAAGTCTGCATGGCCCTCTGCAGGCAACTAAACACAAGTAAACTGCACTGCAGGCAACCAAACAGATCCATAGTGATACAAACTCCCCTGCAATTGTTGCCTTTGGTGAACAAGTTGGGAATACTAAGTACCTTCTATTGAAACATGTAATAAAACTTGAGAAAACTGATTGTCGTTTGGAGCTCAAATTAGGAAGCATGCTAAGGAATACATACGCCAAACCTTTCAATGTTATTGACCTTTCTAAACTCTTTACAATCCCTTTTTTCCAAATTTTAATTGTGCATGTATCCATATCTGCAATATCCTTAATACCTAAATTTGTAAAGTTATGTATCACAGAATAACTGTATGTTATCCCTTTTCTATGACATTACTCTTTGCCCTACCTAAACTTTGGGCTAGATCTCCGAGTGGAGTCAAGGACTGAAGTAGGCACTTAAAATATGAAACAAAGTGTCTTTTAGGTTTCATAATTGTTCCTAAAGGTGGCACATTGACAACATTGAGTAGCATGCAAATTTCAAGTGGGAATGCAGATTTGTTACTGAAGAGGTTGAGAGCTAACCCTTTGGTTTGAAATACCAAATACAGACGATGAACCCACCACTGAATAAGACGGAAGTGACTCTTCAGACTTGTATTTGTGGCGAGCTCTTCTAGCAAATGCACATAGTGATCTTATACTTATCAGCTCCTTGTTTGTCTGTCAGAAATACATATATATGAGTTGAGAAGGCAGGAAATCTTCAAAATCATGTGTACAAATGTTTAATAAAAATAATTGCTACAAGAAACAGATTATATAACCTGAAAACATGATTGGTAATAACCAAATAACAGCAAGCAAAATGGGAAGAATGAACAATATTTTGACAACCAGCTGGTCATGAGGGTTCCTTCCCCCACCAGTTCCTGGAAGAGATTCTTCAAGTTTTTGCCTAATATCCTGCAACGATGGAGAGCATAAATTTATTACTAACATGCTTGAGATTTACTTTTTACTTAGAAAATTGCGTATGAAAGTGAGGAAACGGTTGATAAAATGAAATATTACCTGCCATGTTTCAACAGGTTTTACAGCCACGCTGTGAACCAGTCCCAGGGTTTTAGGGTCCCAGCGTGTAATGGATGATCTTAATTCCTTTTCATCAACCATCCACTATGACAGAAAAATAGAAAGTCAGATCCATAACCAGGCCCAAGTACCAAGCTATAATACATGTAAATAAACAATCCCAAAGGTACTCAAAATATTGCTAATTGTACTCTAAACAGAAGACCAAACAATTCCAAAATGATAACACAAATAAACGCTGGTATTTGGGGTCGTGAAACTAAAGACCTTCAACAAATTCAAAATGCTAAAATGATCATGCTAATACAGTCCAGACAACCAATTGAAACTTTATAACCATATTTTGGGTGGTCCTGATTAGAGAGAGCAAGAAGGTAGATTAAATGTAATATACCTTAGATAAGGCTGGCAGAACAAGGTCAATACGATTAATAATGATTTCTGATGATTAACTTGCATAAGATTGATGAAAATACAAGGCTGACAAAACTCTAGTTAACCTTCATAGTTGGCATGCGCTAACAAACAGAAGTGCTGATGGCAAATCAAGTGAATGGAACAATCATGTAGTGGGTTAACATATTGCAATGCTTTTATATACCATTTAATCATGATAGTTGGCCAATACACTGGGCCCTGATCAATATGCAATTACACAAAGGAGCCTTACCTTGTTTGCTAGCATGTAAAGACCAACATCAGCATTATACAAGGTAGAAAGGCGTTGTGTCTCCGGTTCAGGAGTTAAAGGCGAGTCTGGCTCATAGACACGGGAGTTGGCAAAATCAGAATAATATGAATTTAGAAAACCTTGGTCCCCTGCATGAATTAGTTCAACATCCAAATCACAACTATTAGATTGAAAATGCTGAATTGCCAACATGCTGAAAACAATAAAAGAAAACAAGCCATACATAAGTGGTAAACTTGTAACTAACTACAGCCAGTCTGTTCTAAGTAATACATTCAACCCTAGCAAAATGATCCACCACATAAAGTGTCCTCTAGATAATACAGGCCTTTCTAAGAAAATATCAAATGGATATGTGAAATGTTGTTTTCGAAGATCCCATCTTACCCTAACCCTCTGCCTTAAAAAATTCCAAGGAAAGACAGATATTGATCAAGAGAAAATTCTAGGCTCTCAGGGGTTTCAGTGTCACTGGAAAGAAATAGAACAGAGCAACAGTATGGTATTAAGCTATCAGCACGCCTGGAGCAACTGTTTGGACAGAGAACAAACGAAGATAGAAGTGGCTATTGTAGCAGCATAAAAACAACGGATGTAGGCTCTGCTAAAGCATGAAAATGTACACGTGCACCCATGAACTGGATAACTGGAAATGATGTTCCTCCACCAACAATGGCACAACAGAGGGCTAAAGTCTGAAGAAGTGCTGTGTCACACCCTTGGCCGTCAGTGATCACCGGCGACGTGAGCATGAACATGGGTAGGGATACGAGGATGCCGGCAGGGCTAACTCCTCTGCCTTGGC
Organism: Microstegium vimineum; assembly: GCA_022036555.1. NCBI lineage: Eukaryota > Viridiplantae > Streptophyta > Magnoliopsida > Poales > Poaceae > Microstegium > Microstegium vimineum. The sequence continues at coordinate 43,231,897 of CM039131.1, read as the reverse complement.
GATACTGTATTTGATAAATTGTCTGATGTCGGACCCGATACAGGACGCGGCACTTATGTGCCTCTTACAGTCACTGGCCTCATGGGCCTACATGTCATAGACTTAACTGCATTGTAAAAGGATAAACAAGTAGATGGCTACGCCTTCCTCTCTTGGTACTCTTCTCTTCACTCTGTGTCATCGGGCATGACATGCTGCCACTGGAAAACTTGCAGAAAGATTGCCATGGAGGCTGGTGTGGCAGGCCGTAGAGTGCTTGTATACTTTGATTTACCACCATGCCCTTAGGCCGGTTGTATAAGCAGTGATGGCTTATTTTATCAACGCTATGTAATTCCTCTTTGAAGATAATTAGCTATTTCCTATACTCCACAAAATATATGTTTTGTAACAATTAACATCATATCATAAGTTCTTAGACATGTACTGTTATATTTCGATGTACTTAAAAAGCTGCTTATCATTAATCTTAATCAATGTCTTCCAGAAGAGACTAAGTAAAAGGGAATAGTGATTACTGGTACTATGGCCTTCTCATAAAGGATACGTTAACAAAAATTGGAACATAGATAACAGGAAAAGAAGAGCACTGACCTCCAGTATAAGAAGGCAATTGACCCACTTTGTCGATCATATCATTGAAAAGAGTTTCAGAGGGTTCAACAACCATCACACCAGAATTCATTCTTTCAGAATGCTTCAAGTTTCCACAAAACTTGCCACACTTGAAAAGATCCTCGATACTTTTCACAACTATAGTATCTGCATCAAGGTAAACAACTGGGAAAGCAGCATTCTATTAGAACAATGAACAAAAACGAAATCAAAGCCATGATACAGAAAGATAAAACAATGGACTAGAAAATTCACTGAAAAACATACCTTTTTTGTAGCTTGTCATGTTAAATATCTTTAGCTTGGTGTAGACACCCCAAAACCTCTTTGGTCTATTTTGATTAGGATTAGCCAGTAATGTTATACGATTCACAATCCAACCATCTGCCTGATGAAATATATGCAAGGTCAGTTTCGCTACCAGATCAAACTGGCACAAGATCTACATGACTTGAATGTCCAAACTCAAGGAAACATAAATGCTACTAATATCCTGAAACTAATATTAGTATTGTTGATGTTTTTTTTAGATAACAGTATGTGTTGATGTATGGGGATCAAATCATGAAGTCGATAGGAACAAAGGAGAGATCCTCATCCAGCTCCACAAGTCCACAGCACTTATGACACAGAATTCAGTAGGGTTTTTTTTTTCCAGAATTCTAACCAATTAGATAGCGGAGATCAGTGAGCAGCTCTAAAATGAGCATCTAAAAGCCTCAACCAATAACCCCACGCAGCTAAGCACTCCAGCTACCCAATTCGCCTGTATAAGAGACAAAATAACCAGACGAAATTACAGTGATCGGAGCTTCCGCGGACCTGGAGGAGCTTCCGCGAGTACTCGGAGACGCCATCGGAGACGAGCACGACCATGTCGCGCCGCGTGCCGGTGTCGCGGAGGGACTTCCCCAGGACGCGCACGCCGAGCACGAACTCGTCGCCGTACAGCAGCGTGACGTAGGCCTCCTCCGTCGCGGCCGCCGCGGCCCCGGCACCGGCAGCGAGGAGCACCGCCGCGAGTAGGGCGGCGGCCAGGAGCGCCGGCGACCGCATCGGGGCCGCCCGGATGGGATCGCGGCTCGCGAGGGCAGGGAGCGTGAGTACGGGGTGGGGGGGCGCACGTGCAGCGCAGCGGGAGATGGCTGGCGCCTGCCTGGCGGGGCTCGGAATCAGATCGGAGCCTTTTGGTTGGGGATGGCGGATGGCCGGATGCCCGGATGGGGGAGTTTGGGCGCAGCCGCGCCGCGGTGGTGTTCGAGCGCTGAAATGATTTTGTTTCACGGAGAGTAGTAGGACTAGTATTCGGTCAAACGGTTCGTCCAACTTGGAGTTGTCAAGTCTCAACTCTCATCGGAGAGGCAGGCCGGTCGCTGATCTCTGGACGAGACGACGGATGGGATCGGGGCGGCCGAGGCCGGCGGGGTTTCTAGACGAAACTCAACAAAGCGTGCGCGTTTTCGTCGCAGAGACCAGGAAAGTGCATACGACTATACGAGAGGCTGCGCCGTCGCGCCTGGCGAGTTTCTAATGGGCTGGGCCGGTTCAGCTGGCTCTTGGGTCTTTTGTGTCCAAGTGCGCGGTAGCAGAGCCCGAAACTTTTCTTTATTTCTCTATCTCTATCTCTATTACAACTAAAATATACGGAAGTAAGACTCTACCCGGCAAGACTCCTGCGTCGGCCCGCTTCGCTCTGCCCGGCACTTCGCTCGCACGCCCCAGCATGCGGTTGACCCGGCACACGCGGTTGCTTTCCTCCGATAAAAGCGGAACTGAATTCAGCATAGACAGGCATTCAGCCTAGGCAGGCTTTAGAAGGAAACCACCTGTACACGAACGCGTACACAATTGGAAACCGGCCACCTGTACATGAACGCGTGCGATTGGAAACCGACAATCAGGTCCCTATCATCACGAGCAGAATTGGGCCGCTAGGGTGTGCGATGCACATCTACTGACGTGATCCGGCGATCCAGCACAACCCCGTTCGGCGTCGAGGTCGAGCCAGGCCTCCACGGCCCCGACCAGCGAGGACACCGCTTCAACATCCCTTCGCTACGCCGCCAACCATCCGCGCGCCGCCGCCGTGCGCAACTCTCCATAGCCAGGCGCACCATCCCGGTTCTGCGATGTTTGTCGACCTCCGGGACACCTGAACGGCGACGACTCTCGACGGCAGTGACATCTCCTTGCATCGCGAATTCTATCTCCTTCACGACACCTGTGAGCAGTCTGAACCCAAACTCCCTGCCTTTCATGTCCATATATGTCACACATGTCTGCTCATACTGGCTTATGGTTCAGTAAACAACGTTTTCATTGTTTGAACTTGAAAATGCTCATGCGTTTAGAAATTCAAAGAGATTAACAAATTGACAGAAGTTCAGTAAATTGATTAGTGTTTTCTTTGGATCTAATCCATACGTTCAGCGAGTGTCTAACACTTTTTTGTTATGTTAACAGTGAAATGAAATGGATCTCAAGAAAAATAGCGAATGTCTCACAACATTAGGAGATGGAGTCCTTACGTATGTTGCAGATAAAGGTAACAAAATATGTGTTTCTTTATTTGTGTATGTTTTAATATAACCATTAGAGAGGGTGGATGAAGACTTGAAGGAGCGCCAGAGGCAAAGAGAAAGAGCAAGATTTGCATCAATGTCTGAAGAGAGAAGGAACCAACTAAACAAAAAGTGTCATGAATTATACCAGCGTAAAAAAATGTGATGCTACTTTGAGTAATATTGTTATATATGTAACAATGACTATGTTCCCCATCTTAAGTTTTTTTTGCAGTGGGTAAAAACATAATTAGTTTATGTACAAAAGTCATTGACCCTAGCCTACTTAGAAATGAAAGGGATAGAGCTCGCCGTGCGTCAATGTCTTCCAATAAAAAGGAAGAAATAAATAGAAAGCGTCGTGAGTCGTACCAAACAAAAAAGGAGCCATCAAGAAACTTGGAAAATGAGAGCCCTGGTAACTACGATTCAAATGCATTTTTTTGAAATATTATTTTATTTTTTATCATGTGTGATTAGAGGTAACATACATTGATGGGGTTTTAAATAATATGTAGGTGGCAACCCATCAATAAAATATGATAACAACTATGACTTATAAATATTTCCATGTTATAGTAAACATATAAGGTGTATACTATAGAACATTTAATTAATTAAAATAAGTATCGGGATCAACATTATTAATTTGTGCATACACTATAATGAAACTCCACTAATTAAAAATTCTTTTACTGTCTGCATTCCAAGCCTTAGGTCAAATCTCTCCAGCCGATAGCGCATATATGCTCAGAGCACTTACAGTCGAAAGTGGTACAAAAATATGCCACCCGAGAAGAAGAAAGCTAGGAAGGAACGTGAAAGGTCATATAATGCAACGATTGAACGAAAGAAGGCAAAGAGGGCCTCTTACAAAAGACGAAAAGAATTTCGTGCCAACACTCTACATCCAGATTCCATTGCTATGGAAAACCCTATGTATATCCCTTCCCCATAATCAAGGTAATGTCTTCTATTCCAAGTACCATGGGTACATGTTTAATATAAAATTAAGCATCATTTGTTAATCTATTGGTATTCTCATTACTTATGTTGAATTCTGCAACGCTAAAAGGTTGGCATTCTAATTTAGATAAAGTGTATTTTTGATTGGTTTAGTGATACATGCTAATTGTAACTATAGCAGTAGTAAAAAAAATCTTAAGATAGGCTAATTTATGGAGTTTTTGCATGCATTTTTTTCAGAAATCGTCCATACTTCATGACCAATAGCTGGTCGGACATAAAGATTTGCACTTTGTCATCAATATTACTTTGAGTTGCCATAAAGGTTGTAAGTGAGATTGAGACAACATCTTTGACTTGCGAAAAAGGTTGTAACTAAATTAACAATTCTTTAAAACTGGACATACCTTGTTTCATATTTTGTTTGGTGTTAAGGGTTCAATTGCAGCTTGTTTCATATGTCCGATTAGAATATTACTTAAGTTTTAACACTATAAGTGCAACCATTTATATTAGAGATTTTTACACTTTCACAAAGAAATCATTAAGAATCAAAGCTATTTTGTTTGAAGTGCAAACCTCAAATTTTAATGAAAATGAGTTGCAGTGGACAAAATGTTTTGTGTCTGTTGACCTTAATTAGACTTTAACTGCCACTTAGTCCTGATGAGAACAATATTTTGTCCCCGTTGCAACGCACGAGCACGATCCTAATCAAATCAAATAAATACAAATGTTACAGTCCAACTACCGAACTACGGATGATATATACTACCTCCGTCCCTAAAAAAATGTAATTGTAGGAGTCATGCCGATCAAGTTTGCTCAAGTTTGACCAACTTTATATTAAATATTATTAACATTTATATCTCTAAATTATTTTATTATAAAAATATATTCTATAACTAATCTAATGATACTAGTTTCATATCATGAATCTAAGTATTTTTTTTATAAATTTAGTTAAAGTTTAAACTGTTTGACTTCTCGAAAAACAAGAATTACATATTTTTAGTGACGGAGGTAGTACACACTTACATTATAGCGGAACATAATACTTGTTACCAAGGTTACCTTGATAATTTGTGGTATAAATATTTATAAAATATACCATATCATCCGTTAGTTTTATAAAGATTTGTTAGCAAGGTAGATGATATCACATATACCTAGTGATCGTTAGTCTTAAATATAGTATTCTAAAATCTCCCACCATCAAAATTATTCTTCAGTTACTCGCAAAAAAAAAATTATTCTTCAGTTCCGGCCATGACAACCTCGTGCCCCAGCAAACAAAGATTGCTTCATGCGCCAGAGTCCAGAGACGGAGACCACTCCGCTGCTGAGGGAGCTGGTTATTCTAACTTTTTTAAATATGTATTATGCAATTCTCATTTTGTAGGAGTTAAACTGTTCAAACTTGAACTAATTTTTATTAAAATATTAACGTTTATGATATGAAATAAGTGTCATGAACGTTAATATTTTTTGGCTCGTCATCCGACCCCGGGGCCGTTCATAATATAAAATAAAATAAGTGTCATGATATAAGAATAGCTCATGAACATTGCATTGGAGCACTTAATGCCGTTCATAATATTTTTATTTGGAGACATAATATTTGATCAAACTTGAGCTATTCTGACGGACACAATTCATATAATTGTTTTTTATGGAAGGAGTATCTAGATATAAGTTGTCTATATATATGTTTTTTTATTTTGAAAGACCAGGAGGGGCAAGAAGCCTCTACTGCAACATGTAATAAATAAAGAACAAATTCAATTACACATAAAACAGGGGGAGCCGGGGAGGTTACATATATAGAATATAACTAGAAAAGTTAGGACAGCTTAGAAACAGATAGTGTCTTTCATTCTCACTAGTCAAATTAAGTTTGGAATCCAATTTTCTTTCTGATACCCATATTCAGGGTATTTTTTGTACAATTTATAATAACTTTATGAAGTTGTTGTGAGCTATTTTCTTGCTAAACACCTTTTTAAAAAAAAATAGTTTCACTCATGAAGCTATTTTTTTCCCTCTCACAACGACACGAAGTAGGATGAAGCTGAAAAAAGTAACTTATCTTAACTCTCATCATTTTTCTCTCGTATTCATACATAAAGTTGTTAATGAAGCTGTTTTGTCAAACACTTTTCCCAAAACAGTTTAGCTCCGCCTATAAAGTTATTCATAAAGTTATTTTTTTTAAAAAAACATGAAGCTGAGCTATACTAATGAATGCAATGTTCGATTTACTCATCGACAGACACAGCTGTTCTCAGGGATAGCAAAGAAAACGGCTGGGCTGCCGGCCGCGTCATGACCTCCTCCTTACCCTGCGGCCCAACTTGACTCACTCGACTCTGGGCTGCCTCGGAGGAAAGAAACAGAGAAACGCAACCCAGTCGCGGGAGACGGGCCCGGGGCCGGATGACGAGCGACTCTTTCTGATTCTGCTAACCAACCCGCCGTCTTTCTTTTTCCTTCTGATTCTGCTGCCCCCCATATCCCTTCCGCCGAGCTCGGCGGCGTCTCGGTCTCACCGTGACCGGGCGGAGCGGAGAGAGAGGAAGAACAGCGACCAGCCATCAACCGTGAAGGGGTGGCGTCAAGGCAGCGCTGAAGCGGCGGCGACCTCGAGGCTCGAGCTCCCGTGCCGCGCTCCGAGCTAACCTAGATGAACATACTCGTAAGCAGAGGCGCCTCGATCCTATCAGTTGCTGCAACGCTTTGTTTGTTCGCCGTGCATAGTTTTCTCGTGCTGAGTGAAACCGCCCTTTTGCTTCTTCCCCCTCTCTGCGCGAAATATCTCACAGGAGAGGATACGTGGAGGTGGCGACAGGGCCGCCGCCACGGAGCCGCCCCCGCAGCCGCTGTGCTGGGTGGAGATTTCGGAGTCCGTCTCACGGCTCTGCAACTTCGACGCCTCTGGCAGTGGTGGCAGCAGCATCTCTGTAAGCTTTATGGTTTCTGTTGGGGAACAGAAATCTGCCCATGGGATAACTTAACACAGCAGTATTAGCTGAGAATGTGTTACTTTCTTTCAGTAAGGGCCCGTTTGGTTACAACCCCTAAAGTTTAGCCACTAAATTTAGGTGATTTTAGTTCCTAAAGTGTCAAACAACCCCCTAAAGTGTCTCCTAAAGTTTAGTTGGACACTTTAAGTGTCCCCTAAAGTTTAGTTGGACACTTTAAGGGGTTGTTTGGCACTTTAGGGACTAAAATCACCTAACACTTTAGGGACTAAAATCACCTAAATTTAGTGGCTAAACTTTAGGGAGTTGTAACCAAACAGGCCTAAGTATCAGAGTAGGTGTTCCCCACTTGCACTTTTATAAATAAAAAAGGAAGAAGAGTAGAAGGGGGAAATGGGTTTTCTAGGCACTAGCATTCTCCTGATTGCCACAGCTGTTTTCTGTTAAAAGGTTTTGTGCTTAGTCCGTGTTTTGCCTATTAAGTTACAGATTGCAATCAGTGCTGTGATAGACCATCATCATCTCAACTATTCAAACATTTTGTTTGCTGGTTAGTAAAATGATTTGCCTGCTTGAACATGCTGCTGGGATTCAAGTTGTTGATTAACCCGTATCCATTGTCAACCCCTATTATAAGTTATATAACTTCGGAATGGGTATGCCAGCTGCAGTTTGAACATTGCACTATAGATCATGGAGATAGCTAAATATTACTCACAGTATCTGAGCTGTTAGGCTGTTTATTTTGATGGTAGTAATGATATGCCACAATGGCACACATATCTACAAGCCTTGATTTCTCTCGCTGTACCTCAGAAATGTACAATACAACCTCTAAATGTTTGCTTGGCCTTGGACAAATACCCTAAGTGTGCAAGCATGATTCTGTAGCTAAATTAATAAAATCTTACTTCATCAATATCTTAAGGGTTTATTTAATTTTCTTTTAGTCCGTAACTCTTATTTTCCTGCAGATAAAAGTTATTCAGGATTCTAGACCTATACATGATAAAGTTGTTGATTCTTTTTTGAACAAGTTTTTTCCATCAGGATATCCATACAGGTATGAAGTTCCTAGGCTCAGTGGCGGATCCCCCCCCCTATGGCCTCATTTGTCCATTAAACCCCTATAAAATTCACTCATTTCTCCATTAAATCTCTATAAAATTCACTCATTTCCCCATTAAATCTCTATAAAATTCACCAAAATTTTCATGGTTAATCATGACATGCACTTAGATAGTAAGTATTAGTCTGGATAATTTTACTGATACATCCTATTGTGTTAAGTCTCTGCTATTAATCATGCAGTGTGAATGAGGGATACTTAACTTATACCAAATTCCGAACACTACAACATTTCTCTAGTGCTATGCTACATGTACTGTCAACACAGGTCAGTAAATCTTTTTCATATCTTGTGTGCGTTGATTCCATAAATTCCTGTTGGTCTTCAGAACAGGCTACTAAGCATGTTGAGATCTTTGACATCTGTTCACTTCATTTATGGAAAAAATTTATGCTCGTCAACTGACTGCCCAAGTGGGCTGTGGGCTGTGGCTCAGTCATTGCTATTTGCTGCAGGTTTGCGACCTACCCCAGCTCAAGCAACTGCTGTAAGTTGGGTAAGCATATGATGACAGAGATGCTAAAAATTCAAGTAGGTGCTGCTTTGAAACATATTGGCTGATTTTCTCTATCCATTTCAGATTCTAAAAGATGGAATGCAGCACGCAGGAAAGCTCATTTGTAGCAGCATGGGGTCAAGAATGGATTCGGAACCAAAGAGTTGGAGGATACTTGGTGAGGAATGATGATATGATCTTATCACCTCTTTTCTTATATTTCTGTTCTTGTGCTTGTCATGATACTTTTGCATTTTTTTTCCTTTTCTATTGCTGTTTCTCTAGAGTCTAGATTATGCTATTCATGCTTTTTTTTGTGGTTTGACAGCTTATGTCCTTTATGATCTTGCCGCTGCCTTGGAAGTCATTTCACCATTGCGTCCACAACTTGTTTTTTCTAATGCCATTTTCCATATTATTACTGTGTTTTGACAGCTGATGTTCTCTATGATCTTGGCACTGCCTTGGAAGTTGTTTCACCACTGTGCCCACAACTTTTCCTTGAAGTAGCTGGCTTGGGAAATTTTGCAAAGGTGGCCTTTCTAACTGGCATTGCACCCTTTAGATTACAGAATATTGATATATATAATCTTCTATTTATACTTTTGCATGCACAGTTGTGTTTTAGTATTCATTAACAACTAAGAAATCTTTCCCTTGACATACTCAAAAAAAGCATACAGAATGGTAACATTGTAATGAATGTATTTATCCTTGTCTTTCTGCCTGAAAATTGAGCTGCAAAATTAAATGATCATTACTTTTTATTGCAGGGAATGGCCGTTGTTGCAGCAAGAGCAACAAGGCTTCCAATTTACTCTTCTTTTGCTAAAGAAGGCAACCTTAGTGATTTATTTGCTAAAGGGGAAGCCATCTCAACACTTTCCAATGTCATGGGAATAGGAGCTGGAATTGGATTGGCATCTACTGTTTGTTCAACAACTCAAGGGAAGGTACATATTTACAGGACTACATGTCATCGTCGATTCTATCTTTAGAGCTGTTCCATTAGACCATTACACTCTTATCATCAGGCAAATATACATAGTGAAAATGTGCACCTAACATGCATTGCAAATGCAACCATATGACACAACATGGAAGCGTAGAGCTATATGAACTTTCTGCTTATGTTATCCAGGAGAACTTTGTCTACCGTTGTCCAGTGCTTTACAGACTTCCAAGTTCCAAAATCAACTATTCTCAAAACAAGTTATTAGGTCCTCTAGAGTAGTGCATCATTTATGCTATAGACATGCTGTGCAGCTAGCCCAGAGCATTAAACGAATTTTATGGTGCGATGAACTATATTCGACATAACTCTGCTGTTAGCATGAATGCAAGCTGGGATGATGCACATCTCAATAAATAGTTTTTGTTGGATTTTGTGTGCATGAGGAAAGTATAGTCTTTTTAGGGCAAGAAGAAATCATGCATTTAGTAATTTCTAGTTCTTGTTGATATTGTAAATATGCAATCCAATTATATATAACAGACTTTTACTTATGTTTCCGTGCTACTCGATGTAAATTTTCAGCTAAACCAGATACAACACAATTTTTGTGTGTGTTTACCTAGTAACTGACTAATTTACTTGTTGGGAAGTTACTGCATAGAACAACTATAGAGAATGCATTTTTTAGGATAGTTTTTATATTTTTTTTGTCCCACTTTGCATTCAATTAATGCATATCATCTGAACATGCTGTAATGCTGAAGAACCTTATGTTGATGCATGTTTATCTGCTATGTATTACAATTATATAAGAACCTTCTACTGATCATACAAGCTTCTAATGACCTTGCCATTTTCGTCAGTTAATTGCAGGCCCGTTACTTTCTGCAGTGCATATATACGGAGTTGTCCAAGAGATGAGAGCAACTCCTATAAACACGCTGAATCCACAGAGAACAGCAATGATTGTGGCTGATTTTATTAAGGTTGGGTATCTTTGATCTATTAACAAACACAACCTTTATATTCACTCCAGTCACGGTAGTAAGTCCTTGTCTGCACTACAGAGTGGAAAGGTTTCTAGCCCAGCTGAGCTAAGATACAGAGAAGACCTTCTGTTTCCTAACTGAGTGATAGAAGAAGCTGGAAGTGTGAAAATCGGACAGCCACTCCGCAGAGTCCTGAATCCGTGGCTCGTTGGACAGCTGAGGGCAAGTTTCCCAGACGAAAAGTTTTTGCTCACCCAGAAAAGCAACAAGACATACATGGTTCTTGAGCAGGGTGCGAGCGGAGAGGACGCGTTGAGGGGGTGGCTGGTCGCGGCATTTGCTTCAGAGATGGAGAGGTCAGGCATCGGTTCACGCGACGCGGTTCTGAACGAAGCCTACGAGAAGACGAAGAGGGCCTTCCCCGGTTTTGTATCAGAAGTTCGGAGCAGAGGGTGGTACACAGATCAGTTTTTAGATGGGAATGGTAGCCGAGTTGCATTTGCGAAGTCTCGGTAGTCGTCGCAAGGCCGTATGCGCGCAGCAGTGTAGTGTAACTCTTCTAGTTACAGAGATGAGATGACCAGGTGTCATAGAGTTTTGGTTGTTCTTTCTTGGAACGTTTTTTTCGTGTGTGTCCAGTCCGTTGGCTCCTCGGGCCACCCGTATTGACTATAGTTCGTGATCATGGAGATTCGATATCTGTCGTCCGTCCGATTGTTGGAAACCGGCAAGGTCACTGCATGTCTACATGCACTCTCTCAATGCGCCGTTGTGGGCACGATGCTGAGTAGTCAATGGGTGACTATTGAACAACAAGGTGAAGTATCGTACGTACAAAGGCTGGATGTTTGGATCCACAGCTAGTCGACACCTGACCAAAGCGACGTGAACAAGAGTAACCATCCGCGGAGCGCATAGCACTTGTCGGATTCAGCTTATGAAAAATGAAAGTGACACACGGCGCCGGGCAAGGTTGGGAGAATCACGTCGTCGACCGACCCGTTTTGCATTATTTGCCCCCAAAAAGAGACCCGTCTTGCAGAGTTCAACGAGGCGACGCCGCGACGCTGCGGGGGTTCCTCCTCGCGACGCGAATCAGGCTTGCCGCTCTGGGCTTTGGCAGTTTGGCCAGACACAGGACGTGTCAGGACTGGTTCGCAGGGGAATCCTCGCTGCGCAAAGCCAAAGGCGTTCCCATTGCACCTAGCTACTCGTCAACGAGGACGATCCGTCAGCTGGCTGGTGCGTATGCAACCGGAGAGGACAGTCAGTCAAAAAAAAAAAAGATGACCGAAATTAAAGCCTGCGACATTACCGTGGCTGTTACGGTATGTCAGCGCCAGAAAGACAACTAAATACTGTGGACCAAGATGTTACAGAAGCACAACTTTGTACACATGCATGGAAGTATAACTTAGCACACATGGAAGCATAACTTAGTACACATTGGAGCAGCAAAGGCTAACTAACTCGTTGCAGTGGAGCGATCGTCTGGGATCGTTCAGTTCATCTCATCCAAGCAGGTCGTCTGGGATCGATTTCCCTAAGGATGCTAAAGCATCCTTCTCTTCTATTGACTTCAACGTGCTCATGTCATATTCATTAAAATACGGATCTCCCCCGTCAGCGTATATTCATTAAAATACGGATCACCACCGTCAGCGTATATTCATTAAAATAAGTATCGTTCTACTTCCTCCCGGCTCCTGGAACTATTTTTACGGTGGTGGACCCGGCTCCACAAATCAGGGTTCCTCAGATCGAGACGCCGCCGGATTACCTCTCGCGCGCAAAGAACAATGCCTCCCGCTGTCTCCTCCAGATCCCACGGCCACGGCCCACGGGCTGCCCTTGCCGTAGACGGTTTGGAAGATTTTGGGTTTGGAAGAAAGCCAGATCGAGGGGCTTTCTGTTTTGAGGCGTTGACAATATACATATACGGGGAAAATCAGGGCTCAGATTCTGCAGGTTTTTATCCTATTTGTTGCCGGTCGCCGCTACTGCCCAAGGTGCGGGCTGCAATATCGACACGCTACAGTAGTTTCCTTTCCAAAATGCCGCCGGAAAGGCACGGCGGATCGGATCCAGCGGCCCCGGCTCCGTTTTTCACATCTGGATTCTGCGGGACCGGCACCGGCGACGACGACGAACCGACGACGTACTATGAGCGAGGCCAGAAAGGACACACAGCCGGTGCCCCCACCCGCACGCACAACTGCAACCAAGACGTTTTGGGTGTCGTGCAGGAGTACGAGGTGTATTATGTACGTGAATACCCCTCGCGCCTCCCGCTGGTTCCAGCTCGCATGCGTGGCATGCAAACCAATCGCAAGCGCAGACTGTTAGCCTCCCGCTGGTTCCCTCGCATGCAAACCAATCGCATGCGGGAACTGCTCGTCCCCCGAGCAAAAACAGCAAAAAAAAATTCATGGACCGTTAGCCCAATGCGCTAGCCATCTCAACCAGAGTCATTTGTCGACCCGTAACTCTATTTCTTAGGGATAGAAAGGGAAAAATTACTCTAATTAATCACCACTTGGTATGCGTAATCATGTTCTAAACGTAATTATGTCCTAAACGTCCTCTATTTAGGATACGGAGAGAGTATTTAGGGTCAACAATGTTCGTAGCTTCGTCCCAGGACGCTGCCATACGGTCATCACTTCTTTTTCCGTGCTATCTCTCTTGGCATCGTGTCTTTTCTCACACCGTATTATTCTATATCTTCTCACACCTCTATCTTATTCTTTATGAGCAGACACACAAATTTTTTTTTCTCAATCACGCAAAAGGCTTGCGCGTTTTGGCATTAAGAAGATGAGAATTTGTTACATCAAGGGTGGAATACAGGATATAGCAACTAGCTCATCCACCCCGCTCGCTTGCTTGACCATTAGAATATTACTCGCTGAACTAAACAACCGAGGCTCTTCGCACCCGCCTAGACCCATAACTCAGCCTGCACTTTGATGGTTGCCTTGTTTTCTAAGTGAGATAGATGTTGAGATAGGAGATAATCTTTTGTCTTTTCTATCTTCTCATTATTTCAAGTAGAAAAAAAAATAATATGAATTTCTACCAGCTAGCTAAGATGAGACTGTTGGGACGTCCTTACCCCATCGTGGATTGTGGTAAAGAAACGCACCAATCATATATAGACCATGTTTGATACAACTTATAAGCTGTTTATGGCCAAAATAAGCTGGAATGAATAGTCAAACACAACGCTTTTCAGTAGCTGGCCACGCTTATTCTCACAGCTCTCATTTGTACTAAAAAGCAGAAGCTGTCTCAGACCAACTTATTTTGACCGCTGCTTTTACCCTATTTGTGCAGCTTATCTGGTAAGCACTTCCCAGATAAGATGTACCAAACAGGGAAATAATCATTCGAGAAAAATAATGTAAGCACTGAATTTACAATTTTAAAATAATAGTAATAATAAAAAAATAGTGGCGGACTTGGTGGTCTGCGCGCGTGGATGATCTAACCAATGATCCTGCTTTGAATTGACGAACATAAACGAGATGATGATGACACGGAGCTAAGTAAAGAAAGATAGTAGTACTCCGCTCGAATGATTGAAAATCTTGCTTCAGGTGAGTTCCCTGTTCTAATTAATTTTCCTAGGTTCTTTTTAATATCTCAAATCATCAGTGCATGGTTGATTGAGCACTGCTATATATACACAAGTTGACAGCCTATTTTGGACAGTCTTTCCATAAACCAAGATTGTGTTGAATGAATGAATGGTTTAAACCTTGGTCGTGAGTAATGCTTCGCATTGTGTTTGTGTGAAAAGAGGTGGGGGTCTAAATTATGTAGAGATGACCTCTTACTTAATTTGCATTGCTTACTCAGGTTCAAAATCCACACAGCATCAAGTACAACGGTACAGTTCAGGATCTCAAGTATATCTGGAGAACTGAGGGCCTCCGTGGACTTTTCAAGGGCAATGGTACCAATTGTGCAAGGATCGTTCCAAATTCTGCCGTGAAGTTTTTTAGCTACGAGCAGGCGTCAAAGTATGTCCTCTTTTTTCCAATTACTCTTAATAAGTTGTCCTGTTCTGCTACCACTTAACTACTATTTGTAGTTTGCAGATCTTTTCTCTGTTGCATGATTACTCTTTTATCCTGAAATTGGTTAGAAGCATTTCCTTTTTTTTACTTCTTTTCGCTGTTCTCAGTGTCATGCAAAGCAATAATTGATTGTCGTTGCTTTTCTCTATTTGTTTTTACAGGGGAATTATGTGGGCTTACCGTCAACAAACTGGGGAAGGTATGACTTTTGCTACTATGTTACTGCCCAAATTAGATGTCCTGCATACTCATTTATTTTCAAGCGGAGATTGTTATCATATTCTACAAAACTTGTTTTTCTCAAACCTGTGAATACTTTTAGTTTTGGTTAGCTCCCAGTTATGAGATAATCTTGTTGCGTAATATCTTGGCCTAGATCCTAATCATTGTCTGTGCTTGTTGCAAATGTTTTCAAGAAGGGGTGTAAGATTTGGCAGTATGCCAGTATCCCTAATTCAGGAATTGGGGTTTCCATTGAATGAACTGCATGCATCGAGAAAATTTGTGATTTGTTAATTTCACTACCTTCCAACCATGACAGCCTCCAGCCCCAGCGCCCCTGCTTGACTGCTCCTTGCCCCCCTTCGCTCCTCAGTCCTACATCTGGCTCTTGTTTGTCTCTTTTTTTTTTTTTGAGATTTGCCCCCCACCGGTAGATGTGACAAAGCCTGAAAATGTGTTTTCTTTTGAAAATTACAGGACAAGTTGAAAGCAGGGTCAGAGGAACTTGGACATGAGATTCGTGTTTTTTCAAGCGAGAACTTTGCTCTACAACCCAGCAAGCTGCCCAGTGCAGATCATGGTACTTAAATGTCATCTTCTTTTGTCTTTACGCAGACCTGTATTGTCTTACACTGTGATTCCTTATGCTTGTGTAATGGTAGGTTGTCCATGATGAATTTCTGTGATTTTGGGTCCCATTTGAAGTTAAAAATTAAAGCTATGGTTTGTTTCAGCTGTCCTTTGATTTCAGGGTTTCTCCAAGTGCTCTTCTAGATGCTCTTGGTTTATTTTTTGCTATCGTTATTATATATTAAAGAATCAAATCCAATTTGCGTATAGCCATATGTATGAATTTTACATACATGTGATTTCTGATTGGTCTATGACTAAGGAGTTCTGGGTTTTCTTATTCTCCAGAATCTGTCTTTGGTTTTATTTGTGTGGATTATTCTACATGCAACTATGTGTTCCTCCATCTATTTTTGTATGTTTACTTCAATTTCTATTTTTGTATTTATGGTAAGTTACCCTACTTGGTGATTTGTGTTGGTTAGTCATTCTATGTGACCTATATTTGCCCGTGCTAACGCTACGGGTTATATTAGTCATTATTAGTCAATAAAAGTAGAAGGCATCTAAGTAGAGCATGGAGGTTGTGATCAAATGGAGGTTGTTGCAGGCTGTTTGCTTGGCATTTCCTTATCCAATCTTGCTATATATGCTAGAACTGACATAGAGAGAGCTGCTCGGCAGCATGAAGCATTGGAGGTGCTTGCTAATGCTGCAAAAAAGATGCGCAGCAGAGATTTCGGGACAATATACAGTCTCAGCCTTGAAAAGGCTGTGCAGAGAAAATTAGATACAACAACTCGTTATGCAAAGAAGCTGTTGAAATTAGAGGCAGGGTCAGAATTGAAGACTTGGCTGCTTATAGCTCGAATAATGAGTGCCCAAAAACGATTTGAAGATGCCGAGTGCATTGTAGATGCCGCATTAGATCAGGCTGGGAACTGGTCTCAAGGAGACCTATTGCAAACCAAAGCCAAAATTCAGATTGGCCAGGGGCAGTTTAGGAAAGCAAGTGAGACGTATACACAGCTTCTTGCTCTGATCCAAATTAGTGTGAAGAGTTTTGGTGCTGGGATTTCTGTCTTGCAGGTGGGTACCCATTCTCTTATATTTGGAAGTATTTTTGGCAAAACTAGAACTCTTCCTAATATTTTTTTATCTTCCATGTGCTATACCAGATTGGTTTGAGGAATAAAACATTTTTTTATGAATCATGACTAACAGAATACTGTTGCATGGGCATCCATTTTACATATTGAAAGCAGTATTTTTTTAAAAACAAGGGAGAATATAGTTGTTTTAGTTAAGTGTAGCTGTGGGACTAACATTTCAAGAAGAAAACTCTCTTACAGTTTTGTGCAACTTACTTTTTGCAGGGCAGTAGGGCAGATAAAAGTCTGGAAATAAAAACTTGGTATGATCTTGTCCTTTTGTACCTAAGAATGTCTCAGTGGAAGGACGCAGAACTTTGTATATCCAAAATAAAATCTATCAGTCCATATTCTCCCTTGGCTTGTCATGCTACAGGTGATTTCTCTTCTCCATTTTTTTAAAGAAATTATTCTCAGTTTTATTATGATTGCCTTGTGCTTAGGATCTTAGCATCTTTTTTTTTGTATTATCATCACATCTTCCGTAATTAATGAGGCTCCCAATATCTTGCAATTCTTAGTATTTATGAAAAAAAATATATCATGCAGGGAAGCTAATTGAAGCCAAAGGTTTTATGAAAGAGGCCCTGTGAGCATACTCAACGGCATGTAGAGTTTGATATCAATTGCTACTGTTCTTCGACAGCTTTACGGGAAGCCCTTGCCTGCTGCTAGATGCTTCCTAAGAGCAACTCCAGTGGAGGCCCCCAAATTAGGCACTTAAAATTTTATTTGCAGGCTGGGCTAAAAAAATAGGGGCTTAAATTGAAACCCAACTCCAGTGGAAAAAATAGACCAAGCCCCTATATCCCATGCGTCCCACCTGTCAGCGAAGAAGAAAAAAAAACAGACCAGACCCAGCTAGCGCGTGCAGCTCGGTGGGGGGACGCCGACCGAGCGGCGGCGCGCGCGGTCCCGCACTGGCGCCCCGACCGCGCCGCCTGCTCCGTCGCCCCGCCCGCCGTCGTCCATCTCCTCCGCCCCAGCCGTAGCATTCGTCCTCCTCGCCTGCGTCGAGCTTGGCGACGCAGCCGCCGCCGTCGGCGTCTACCGCCTCATCCAGTACGACCTCGCCGGCGCCCCGCTCGGCTCCCGCGCCGCGGTCATCAACCACCACGCCGCCGCGCTCCCGCTCCCTGCCGGCGCGGACCTCTCCCTCTCCGCGCTTGTAGCGCCGCTCCTCGACCTCCCGCTCTTCTTCCTCGGAGGCCAGCTCACTTCACTCTCCTTTCCTCTACTACTACTACATCTTCTTCTTTGATTTAGCTTGTCAGTTTGCATATGGCCATATGGGGGAGGGGGACCCTGTCAGTTTGCATACTCCTACGTTCTTGTGATTTAGCTTGGCCATCATTTCTTCTTCTTTGAAATTCTACTTATCAATGGTAGCAAGCAGTGAAAAGAAAATCGGGGTTGCATAGAATCAGATTCAGCCATATGTACTTGTGACCTCTCTACCATATGGCTGATACTGACTATATGGAAAAAAGAGAACTGAATTGCCCACAAGTGTTGTGATATGAATGGAAAAAAGAGAGGTGGTTTCTTTCTTTCTGTGATCAGATCATATAGAGAATGAGAGGTGGTTTCTTTGCCTTTGTGACCTTGCACTGTACTTCGTCCTGCATTTTACTTTCCTAGCACCCTGAAGGCCTGAACTTACACAAATTTATGCAGTTAAACCTCATGGCTGGACTAATGTTGTAGCATTTTTCCATTTGGAAATTGCAGAGCTTTTAGGTACAGATTTTCAGCCTGCTGATTGGCAAAGATGGAGTCGCCCTGAAGGACAGCCTGGACATTAGTCAATTTTCATTTGACATTAAATCCAAAAAGAAGCTCTCTGAAGCAAGAAGATCATAAATAATGGGAGATCATAAATAAATGGTTTATTTATGATGATGAAACAAGAAGATCTCTGAAGCTTTGCTCCAGCAGTAACAATGTTGTAGCTTTTCTCCAGCAGTAACAAGCTGAGCAAAGTTAGGCAGGCCATTGACAAAGATGATCTCCCAGGCCACAGGATATCTGTTTCTACAACAACAGTTCAGCTCAACTTTGCTCTCGGAGTGCTTGATCTAAGTGTACTTTTTTTTAGACTCTCTCTTCAGTTCTTATTGGCAGAACTGAATGGAGAAAGTACTGTATATGCAAAAATGTAAAAAAAAATTGTGGCTACTGATCAGAGTATTGTATATGCAAAAATATTCTGGCTCTGTTTACTGATCAGCTTCCATTTTCTTTGTAAATAAATTTCAGTGTCAGAGAGTTTGAGTTTGTAAATAAATTTCACTGTCAGTACATATGAACACTGAGCATGAATATTCTGGCTCTGTTTACTGATCAGCTTGGCTCTGTCATCATGTCTTGGCTGCATTGGCAATAATTTTCAGGAAATATTGGTAGTGGTCAAGCATTGGCATTGGCAATAATTTACTGATCAGCTATTGCAAATAATTTACTAATTAGCTTGAAAAAAATGCAAGTTTTCTATTTGCCATTGCAGCGTGATCAAGCATTGGCAATCATAAACTGCAGTATGGCTGACAAGGTCACACTCCATCATATCAGAGATGCAGTTCAGTAGTGGTAGAAGTGAAAATTCCATTTACAAGAGCTTCCAAAGAGATAATATGCCTGACAACTCTTATCAGGCATCAGTTTCAGAAAAGTTCCAGTGCAGATCTCAGGTCCTTACCTGTTGTGTCCTTCATTATCGCATGTCTTGTGTTTGTAAACAGTAAGTAGGCAAGGTGTCATGACACCATGTACTGGCAACAGTACCAGCAAAATTTGTTTAGTAATACAAATCCTGACCAGTAATAGTGCCCAGGATTTTGGTGGGTTTCTAAACTATGATGGCAAAACAGACAGATTACTCATAACATGATGGTCATTGCAGCCAAAACATGATAAGCGGTATCTATATTCCAGTCTGATAACTTATAACTTATAAGTTATTGTCATTGCAGCCAATAAAAACTTAAATTAAATATCCTAGACTCCACTCTCACCACTAGCCGTCTCTCCTACACTAGCACTTGTCGCTTTCGCAATCTTCGCTCTCTTGGCCAACACATATGTCCTTTGATCATCGTCCATGGTGGTCACATCACAAAACATAATTTTCTGTTCCTGCTCCCACTGTAGTCGCTGCTCCTCCATCTCAATCCTGCGCTGCTCAAGCATCTGATCCTTCTCCCGCCTTTCTTTCTTCATCTTGTGTTCCTCGGTCTTCATTACCATCAAGCTTTGCATCATATCCTTGTACTCGTCATCTCCTTCATTCTTTTTCAGCTTCTCTTTGGATTGCTTTCTACCCGGAGGTCGGGCTTTCTTGGCAGAAAGGATTGAGGAGCTCTCTTGGCCTTGGGCGGTTGACTCATCGTCTTGTGCACTTCCTCCAGGGAGGTTGAGGTTGAGCTCTGTGGACTTGGCTGGCCTCTTGTTGCCTTCTAGTGTCGATTCAAACTTCTGAGTATGCCTCAACGTGAGCCAACAATGTTCAAATTGACAATTTTTGTTGCCCTTCGCTTTTCTGGCATACCTTGCTTGGACTTCAAGCAGCTGCAACAAAGATCAAGTGCATGATTAGATATATAGCAATGACAAGATATATAGCAATGACAAGATATATAGCAATAACAAGATAGGATGAACCAATTACATGCTCTTTGTATGGAATGCCGCTTGGATGACGACGCTCAACCTCCTCGTAGTAGCCTTGGAATTTCATGCACTCCTTTAGTATGTTCCCAAAGCGATGCTCGAGTGAATTTGCACTCCTATCGGACTCAAAGTCCCTATTCTTGTGGAAATCATTTGCGATTCTCTCCCAATAAGTTTTTCCTGCCTGGTCATTCCCTATGATAGGGTCATTGCTGATATGAATCCAAGACTTGCAAAGTTGGATATCTTCAAGATTAGTGTAGTTGCTGCCTCGCTTGGATGATCCTTTGCCGCCAGTACTTGGAGTGGCATCCTGCTGCCTCAGCAACTCCAAATCATCATCCACTTTTTGTGTCATCATGTTTGAGAAATATCCACCTTCACTTGAAGCCTTTGGTTGCTGGCCAAGGAGTCACGGAGAAGCACAATAATTAGACAAGTTATCAAATCTAAGTTGGACAGAGAAAATTGACAGAGAAGCACAATAATTAACAGAAACCACCTCCTCCTCTACCCCCCTCTCCATCAGAACAAAACACTAACTAGTCACTACCAATCACAGTATCAAAAATATTGTAACCTGATCAGGCTTTAGTAAACACTAACTACTAAAATAAGAAGTGACAGCTTGAGTAAACAGATCAGGCTTCGAAGTGATTGGTAGTGTACAGTACAGTACAATATATTGTACTAAGGGGTACAGTTCAGGAAAATAAGAAGTGACAAAAAAACATTAAGCTGAAATATGAAGTAGTATATTGTATCCATGCTCTTCACTAAATCTTATCTCAGACTCTTGAAATGTCCCAGTAGTTGGTAAAATACTGTAGCAGTAATGATATGAACACAAATCCCTATCAATCCATTCATGATTCTGATAAACAAATCACTTATCTCGGGCACATGCAGTTTCAAAATTCTGTTAAACAAACAGTACTGATGTCAAGTGAACACAAATCCCTGGGCAGTGCTGACCTGACCTACAGAGTGGGAACTAGAACTGTTTCCCCACACCTCCCAGTGACATTATCATATAGACATAAATCACTGCCCCAAGCTTTACAGATAAAAGCACATATGGATCAGAGCACAGAGCACACATCTATAACAGACTAACAGAGAATAATAGAAGTAGGTCAATTCTCAACCAATTTTTTTTTTGAAAATAACTGTGAAAATGGATGAAAGCATGAAGCTGACTGGAATATTTCCATTGAAGCATACCAAACTAGTTTTAATTGAACACACGTGATCCAAATCCCATTATCCAGACCGTTCTATTTTGTGTCAAGATTGGATTGCACATGCTGAAGCAAACCAAGCAGATGCTAGAAGACATGGCTGAGCTATTCAAGCCTAAGTGCCTATAACAGCGAAGAATGTCAATGTGATTCACTGGAAATTCCCAATTAACTCAAAAATCCACTGAATTAATGGAACCACATTAGGACACTGAATTAGTACTATGCAATCAGAGGATTCTTTTCCGGACAAAACTTTTAGGACTGCAAGACAGCAACAATGTAGGTTCAATAGTGATCGCCAAACAATAAAAAGACATAAATTATGATATTGTAATGTTCTACCTATGAACCATAATAAAAATGAAAAATCAAGACCAAAGGTTCTGCTTATGACTCATGGGCACAGCTGTGCTGCGCTCTAAAACTAGTTAAGCAAGATAATGATTGATTGAGATGGATCAACCTGTTACATTCACATCGGTGTAGATAAATACAAGATGCCACAAAGCCACAGTTGAAGTGTTAAATCAGCCAAAGTGTTACTAAATAATGTTGAACAAAGGTTGCTATCCTAGTATCCTAGTTAAACAAGTTACTTCAAATAAATCATATTTCACACACGATAGATTATCCAGGGAAAATCAGAGACATTAACTGTCCGGGGTTTCTTAGATTTACTACACATTTGAATGGCAAATGTAAATCTACCTAATTAGTGTGGAATTCATTAGTGCATCAAAGGGACTATCAACTGAACAAAAAAAAACAATTATAATAGGAGTGTAGAACTAGGGTATTGCACCTAAGCTTACATTTCACAGTTTTATGTATTATAAGAAACACAGTCCATGAGCATCATAAAGAAGAACAAACGGAGGAAATAACATCGAACACCAAAGCTTACTGCTAAAAAGCATCACCAACATCAATTTTAATGAGATATGTTACTGAATTAGTGGAAATAACTTGAATGGTTTGTTGAAATTCACAACTCACCGAGTAGCTAGGCGTCCATTGGATGGGGATGAAGTCGTCGCCGGTAAGGTCATTGTACTCTGCTGGTGATGTTGTGTTGCTGCCGGCGTCCCAAGTGGCGGTGTGAGGCTCCGTGAAGGTCAACACGCGAGGGGCGAGTAGAGGCTGGTCGTTGGGGAGCCGAGGAGGTAAGCCGCTGCTGCCACTGCCGGGAGGAGGCATCCTGCCGCCGCTGCCGCCGGGAGAAGGGGATTCTTGGCGACGAGGGAGGTTGGAAGATGGCGATGAGGAGCAACGGATGGTCGCCGTTTCGTGGCAGCAGCCGGACGGGGAGGCAGCGCGCCTCCGGAGAAACCCAGCGCCGCCATCTTCGCCGGAGCCGAGAAGGCACGACTCAGGAGAGAGGAGCCGGCGACCTCGCGGGTAGAAGCCGAACGGAGGGCCCGCCGATGTCGTGAGCGCTCACGTCGAGGCGGTCGAGTGCTCCTCCTCGCAAAAGAAAAAGGTATAGGCGGTGGGGAAGGAGCCGGCAGGCCGGATCTGGGGGAGAGAAGGCAGGGGCTCCCTCCCGATGACGCGGGCGGCGGCGTGGCGCACGCTGGACGCGCGACGCAGGAGGCGGGACGCGCGGCTTCGGCAGCGCAGGCGGGACGCGGCCGGCGCAGGAAGGACGCGCGGCTTCGGCAGCGCGCCGTGCCTCTCTCGGCCGGGTGGGGAAAGTGGGGTGGGCCCCACCAGATAGGGGGCTCCTACACCTGAGGACCTGGGATTAAAATTTGAGGGGGCATGTAAAATAGAGGCCCAAGTAGGGGCTCCATTGGAGTTGGAATTTTGTCCAAACTCCTATAATTTAGAGTAAGGGCCCAAGTAGGACTTAGGCTGGAGTTGCTCTAACTGATGCATTGCGACAAAACAGAACAAACCATGTTGCTTGGTTCAACCTTTGGCTTAGTCTATGAAGACGAAGGTGACAGGGCAGCGATTGAAGCTGCTGAGTGTTTTAGGGCTGCTGCTCTTCTTGAAGAAAACGCCCCAGCAGAACCTTTCAGATGACATATATCTACTCATTTGAGGGACACAAACTGTAACTAATCGTGAATCATTCAATATGTCTACAGAAACGGCTACGTTATAGGCAATTTTTTTAATAGAAAGGTTTCAACATTTTTTCAGTCTGCGCGATGGACGTGTTACGAAAACTATGGTCGAATACCTTATTCATTTAATAAAAACGTGCAATGTGGAAATGAGTTTGTACAGTGTTTTTTTTGGTGACGAGTTTGTACAGCGTAAGCATATTTATATAACAATAATATTTCCTAAAATGATACCGTAGCGTTAGCACGGGTATAATTAGTTTTATAATTAATCTATATTTAATACTCTAAATAAATATCAAAACATCCTACTCCGTATGTGATAGGATTAAACTTTGCAAGATAAGTAAAATATTCGTGCATACTGCAACGAAAATTACGATATATCGTGTGGTCATTTCGACGATTACCACTAAAAAAAATACTCTGTTTCAATACGTGTTAGAATGAAGACGAAGTAGTAGTGCCGTTGGGTACGTACTACTCTAGCTTAATAATGTAAGCACCGATCAAAAGTCCAGTCATATATGGGCATGACGTACATAGAGATACGCGTGAGAACACAACATATATTGGAAGTAAAAAATATCATGATGATTACAAAAAAGCACAATTTTTATTTATTAACCTTAATATGAAAAAAAAGATAAATAAGTCTCCTCTATCCACACCGAGACAGGGTCGATCGTCTTGCGTTGAAACTTTTGGGCCAGCCGCGCTTAGAGCACGTGTGGATAGATGTCGATCGAGCCACTCGATCGGTTGTCCCGATGAAACGTATCGGCAGCAATATGGTGCCCGTAGTGTGGCCATTTTTTTTTAATATAAACGTAGTGTGGCCTTGTTAATTGGGGCGCTTCGTTCGCCGCCGACCGCCGTTGCGTGTCTCGGAAATGCTTTGTCTTATACGGAATAGTATTTTCCCACTCTCTTCAATCAACATTAGAAATTAAAAAAATCGTTTAGCGGCGTACCTAGTGGAGCAGTACGTAATTAAAATACCTTTTTTAAAAAATTATTTATCAAAGTTGATCTCGCCCATATCCGGTGAAGTGCTGGTTGACAACGAGTTCATTTGTGAAATCATCGGGGGATTGAGATAAGAGGCCGGCGGGATCGGAGGTGATCGACGACGGCGACGTCCTGAAAGCTACCTACGCGCGCCCCTCTGCGCGGGCGGCGTGGCCGATTTCCTCGTGCATGCACTTGCAGCTTTGTGACTTCAGTGTGACGGGACAAGTGCTACAAGATTTTTTTTCATCCTATTTCTTATTATCGTCGCACGAACACTACTACAGAAATCATTTTTGCTGGCACGTTGTTTTTTTTTCACAGACGGTTCACAATTTCATGACGCCAGTAAAAAAAATAGGGTGGACCCAGCAAGAGAACCGTCTGTGTAAAACAATTTACACACGCGGCTGACATTATAAACCGCCTGTGTAAATACATGGCGGTTTATAATGTCAGCCGACATTATAAACCGTCTGTGTAAATATCTGTACAGTTAATTTTTTTGATTTTTGTAAACGACCTCTAATGGAAAAACTTTCTACATGAAAGTTGTAGATCTCGAAAAGTTATGAAACTTTGTAGTTCACAACTTTTTCATTTGAAATCATACTGTCATCGAAAAATACGTTTTAATGTGTAAAATTTGAAATTCAAATTTTTGTAAACGACCTCGGATGAAAAAACTTGCTACATGAAAGTTGTAGGTGTCGAAAAGTTATGAAACTTTGTAGTTCACAACTTTTTCATTTGAATTCGTTTAGTGGCTCAAACAATCAATTTACACTTGGTTTAGTATAGAATATGAAGAAGTACTAACAAATTTAGACATAAGTAAGTTATGGGTGGAGTGGTAGAGGAGGTACCGCGCGAGGGTGAGGTCTCAGATTCGAATCCCCGGCGGAGCGTGTTCTCGAATTTTACGCGAAGTGTTCTCGAATTTTACGCGAAAAAATACGCTACTTTATTATGCGAATTAAAATGGGTTTTCACATGCGGCTCAGCCGCATTGTGAAAAACGTTTTATGTACCAGTGGAACGACCATATTTTTCTTCGGCTAGTTTTCAATTCACCGTGTGACATTTTAATATAATACTTCCTCAGTCCTGAAAACAAGAATACCACTATAATTTTTATCTTAAATCAAACTATTTTATTTACCCGTGGCTGATCGGTTTGTGTAACACTTATTAGGTATCTAATGTTGACTTTATACTAGCACAGTACACGCGCTAGCTGCGTCTATGATATGTGCAAAAGAGAAAAATAATAGGAAAACTAAAAAAAATTAAAATTTTAAAATAGATTTTTTTAAAGTATTATTGTACAATAGTAGAAGCCACTGGAGGCTGGCATTGCTTGGATGGCTGAATATAATATGAAAATACAAAATAAAAATAATAAAAATATTTTTTTAAGAAACAATCGTGTCAGCTATAGTCTTGTATAGTAGCCGAAGCTACAGAGGTCTATATTTCTTAGACGGTTAAATATATTGTATATTC
This sequence comes from Microstegium vimineum, assembly GCA_022036555.1. Classification (NCBI taxonomy): domain Eukaryota; kingdom Viridiplantae; phylum Streptophyta; class Magnoliopsida; order Poales; family Poaceae; genus Microstegium; species Microstegium vimineum. The sequence goes on along the minus strand of CM039131.1, from coordinate 43,205,678 downwards.
ACGGTCTTCCGGACCTCAGGCCTTCTATGTTCACTGATCACTGTCTATTATATTTAAGGGTTAATTAGATCTGTGTCATTATAACTTTACCGTTTTTGAAATACGTTTTACTATTCAAGAAATTATGTCACTGTCATTGGAACTCTACAGATATTTGACATACGCCATTATGTACGCTTGAAGGCGACATGGACCCATTGACAGACGTATAAAGGGGTACCGTTGATCCGTATGGACAAAATTGCCCCTTTTCTCTTCTCTCTCACACTCACTAACACATGGGACCCACTTGTCAGCCTTCCCCTCCCTCTTTCTGTTGTTTTCTCCATCTCCGGTCGGTGGCTGCCTGCTCGGCTGCTCCCAGCAGCAGCGCAGCAGACCCCCGCACGTCTAGCCGACTCCTTGCCCGACGACGGTGTTGCAGCTTTCTCGATGTGGAGCCCACCTGTCCGCCCACTCGTGGAGAGCAGCAAAGGACAGAATGCGGTGCAGAGGCCATCTCCGCGGGGGCAACGAGCTGGTGGTGGCCCGGTGAGGTATGCGGCGAGCTGGGCGTGACCATGGTGGCAGGCTGCTGAGGACTTAAGCCACCATGGCAGCACGATGGAGACACCAAATCCACAACCCGCTAGCCATGGATCTAGCAGATCCTCCATGTCGCAGGTCATGAGCTAGCTCATCGTCACCGGCTAGCTGCTCGTTGCAAGCAAGAATACTAGTGGGAGGCGGACGAGGTGGAGATTGGAGAAAGGACGTGTAAGGGAAGCGGTGGATTCCCTGATGACGTGCAACAGCAGCAGATGGTCGCTGGCGTGCAGCAGGTTGGCCGCCGCCCACCACAACGCCGTCCGTAATCCCCTCCAAAAAGTCCATCTCTAGCGCCACCCACCTCTGTGCGTGGTGTGTGCTGTGTCCATGGAAAGCGCCAGGAGAGGACAGAGGAAGGGGATGACACATTGGGCCCGTCTGTAAGTGAGATAGAGTGGGAGGGGTATTTTGGTCCATACGAAAATACAAAATTATTCCTACACCTGCACATGGGCCCAAAGACGTCACATACGTATATAATGACATATTTCAGCTTTGGTAAAAATTGTAATGGCAGTGGAATAGTTTCTTGAATAGTAATGATGTGTTTCAAAAATAGTAAAATTATAATGGCACATATCTAATTGACCCTATATTTAAAGATCAGGAGCGCGCGGCAAGGAGCTTCTACTGTAAATTATATTAAAAAAAATAGGTCCAAACACAAGAAACAAGCATAATAGAAAAGGAGCGAGAATTCAAATAGATAGGTGTGCTAAACTAGGGCACACGGAAGGGAAAATCGTTTCCTTACCAATCTCTACAAATTTAATCGATCATACTTATATTTGCGGTAATGCTCCCAACCGAGCGTCCGCACGGACGGACGCGTGGCCCGACTCGCGGTTCGACGCGTGGTCGCGGGCGACTCAGCCCCTCCCCCGACTTTAGCACTTGTACAGGCACGGACGCCTCGCTCACTCCGCCTGCTCGCACCTGATCCGTTCACTCGCTTGCAGGCTTCCTCTCACGTGTTCCTCTGCTGCTTCCCACCAGGCCGCTCCCCACCAGGGGGCGCGCCGCTCATGCTTCGTCTTGCTCCCGTGCTCCTCCGTCGCGCGGACTTCGTGCCTCGGTCTCCCTCGCGCGCGCGACCCTAGGGGCACCCAAAGCCCCCCGCCATGGGGATCCGGCGTAAGCAGGCGCAGCTCAGCCGGATCCGGCGACAGCAAGCACGGATCCACCAGATCCGTCGACAGCAGGCGTGGATCCACCGGATCCTCCACCGGCTGCTGTTGATGTGCAACGAAATTTCAGCGTCGGTGGTCGTGCGAATCCCCTGGGGCGGTGGCGCTCTCTGCCACCCTCGCCTTCGCCTTCGTGGTAGGTCATGAGGACCCTGCATCCTATCTCTCATCTCCCCTCTTCTCTTTGGTGCTTCATCTCTGCTAGTTGCGTGTTTTTGTTTGTTTTGATCCCTTGTTGTTTTTATTCTCATCCTGTTTTGTTTCAAAAGCCGGATTCATGTTGTTTCAACAACAAATCCATGTTGTTTTAAATCCCCAAAGCATTTCGTCCATGTTGTCACATATTCAGTTTCTTTGTTTCAGTAGAACAACCATTGTTGTTTCATATGCTTGAACATCTTGTTTCATTAGAACAATTTTGAAATATATGTTTTACTGATGTTTCACTTGTTTCCTTTGATTTGTTACAATAGGGGTTTGCGGGTTGTTTCATCTGGTTTGTTTTTTGTTTTAGTGCGGCGGCTTTGTCAAGGGGCGACCATGCGAGGGCGGTTGCAGATACATGAGCGCGCTAGGTAAGGGCACCTCGGTGGGAGAGGATTGGGTGGCCACCGGCCAGCGAGCCGGCCGTTACCCCCCGGCGCGGTGTCTAGTCGCGTGGAGACGACCATGACGCGACCCGAGGTTACCAGGTGTCCCTCCCGCTCGCCATCTCCACGTCAGACGTGCGAGGCTCGTCGGGGCGGAGCCAAGGGCAGGGGCCGAGGCGGGTGCGCGTGTTGAAGACACCGGGCGCGAACCTTCGGAAGAAGAGGACGGGCACGCGTGCGAAAGAAGCGGCGTCAGGGGAAGGGGAGACCGAACGATTAATTAAATGGGCCCGAGGTGCGTCCGGATGTTGGCGGGTGCATGACGTCCGGACGCTAGTGGTGCCTTTATATTTGACTTCAACTATATAGAATGTTATTTCTTGAACGCGAGATATAGCCGGCCCAGAGATGGCGCGCGGCACCTTCACTAACCTTTCTGCCTTGGTTCGGCCCGTGGAAGCCTCGTAGCCTGGCTCACGGAAACCTATTTAATTTCTGGACGGTCTAGCACTTGCACGGGCAGCGTGAGCATGCGCTCAAGACTGTTCCATGTTGTCATGTTGATGAAGCAACGTCATCAACTCTGATGTGGACGCACGCACGCACGAAGCCGAAGAACACTGAGACCCCGCGACATGGTCACACTCACGCAAGTCGACGACCCTATATATGAATATGACTTTGCTCCATGAGACCGCGACCAGAATAAATACGTACAGCAGCAGCTACACTAGCTAGGAAGGCACCGATGCGTGGCTCCAACCAAATCAGCCTGCTTCCTGCTGGCCAACTATAGCGGCGCTTCCGGCAGGTATGGTGGGCCCCTCCGCCCGTGAATAATCGTTGACCATTTGACCCGGGGCTACTATACTTTGGTTTCTGGTCAATCTAAAACCGCACATGCTGTGCAACGACCAGTCGACTACGATTTTGTTTTGTTTTGTTTTACTTTACTATATATAAAGTATTGGGAGCACGACGAGTGAAGTTTTCCGTTGTTCTCAATAAACGACGTTTTCCCTAGTTATTGTTTCCCATTATCGGTTCTTCTTTTTCTTCCGAATTGCACGCAAAACATATATTTAGTTTGGTAAAGACTAGTTTCTGGCTGGCCAGTTTTTGGTTTCCTCGAACGGACGTCGATCCGGCCGTCCGTAACCGGGCATGTGGGTCCCGCACAACATCCTTCCCGTGTCCCTCGCCTCCAGCGTTTTTCAAACCGTTCGGTAACCGCGGTTACCGACCGGTTACCGACAAACCGCCCCAGACTGGTTCGGTTTCGGTATTGGTTTAATTCAAATTTCAAATTTGAATTTTAAAAAAAAATCTGAAAAATTTCCTAAAAATAGTTCATGATTTATAGAGTCGAATGGTGTAAAATTTTTTCAAATTAGAGTTCGTTTGCGGCCCATTTGCTCCTGGCGCCTCATACAAGGGGGCTGTCGGCTCCCCCAAACCCTATCCGCCCGCTCCCCGCACAAACCCGCCCGAGCGCCGCCCGCGTCCGCCACCGCGCCTCGGTAACCGTTCGGTCGGCGGCGGTTACCGAGAGGATTCGGTCGGTTACCGACCCCGCCGCCAGGCCTCCCCCCCGGCGGTTACCGACCGGGCGCTGTCGGTTACCGACCGGGCGAACGGTAACCGCCCGGGTTCGCTCGGTAAGTTTTTTTTTTTGTTTTTTTCTTTTTCTTGCATTTGTAGTTGTTTTAGTTGTAGGATTTAGTTATAACAAGCTCTAGGATGTAGGATTGATGGAGTATAGGATGCAGAAAATATTTATTGTAGGATTTAGGTAGGATTTGACTTAGGATGTATATAGGAGTTAGGTTTATTTGGTTTAGGATTTAGGATTTGCGGTTGGATTTAGGGTTGGGATGTATGTAGGATTTAGGATTTTATTGATATAGGATTTAGGATTTAGGATTTTATTGATATAGGATTTAGGATTTAGGTGTATGTTAGGATTTAGGTTTATTTGCGGTATGATTTGATGCATGTGTTCGATTTGTTTGTGTTGTCCATTTGTGCAGGAAGACAATGCCGAGAGACGTGGTATGGGAGCATGGTGAGAATCTTGCTCTCGGTTGGAGATGCAATTACTGTCGTACACAAAAAGCCGGGGGTGGTGCTTCCCGATTGAAGCTGCATTTAGCTGCGCGCGGGACGGAGGTGATCCACTACAGCAAGGTGTCCAAAAAAGTCCGGGAGTACTTTCAGCAGGACATCGACAGAACTAGGCAGACAACTAGTGACCGCTCTCGGGAGAGGGTTGCACGAGAGGCTGCTGCAGCGGAGGGCAACCACCCCCTTGACGATGACGAGTACGAGGCTCAGTTGCAGGCAGCCATTAATCAGTCCAGAGCAGAATATGAGTACCAAGAGGGGGTGCAGCGGAGAGGAGGCGCTTACGAGCATGGAGGTGGCAGTGGTAGTGGTACTGCTTCGCAGGGGGGCAATCCTTTGCAGAGGTTGTTTCGGAGGTCTGGTTCACAGAGGCAGACCCCTGCGGTGGTGGATGACTACAACTTGGCAGCCGGTACGAGGGGTGGACTGAAGCAGACAAGGATTGATACAGAGTCATGGACGCAGAGGGGAAGGAACGCGAAGGACGCAATTGGGAAAGCTTGGGGAAAGTTTTTCCATACTGCAGGAATACCCGGGAGATAGGCGGACAATCCGTACTTTGTTAGTACGGTCAGGGAGACGCAGAAGGTGGGTAAGTACATATACTTGGAGACCTATGTCATTACGTATATTTCTCTATTCTCATGATTCTCTTACGATTGCAGGTGAAGGCATCGCGTCACCCAGTGGAAAGGATATAGATGGGAAGTACCTCGATCAGACCGAGAAGGACCTGCAGAGCCGGTACGCAAAGTTTCAGGAGGAGTGGCCCTTGTTTGGGGTCACGTTGATGTGTGATTCGTGGACAGGCCCGACAAGAATGAATGTCATCAATTTTTTGATCTATTGCAATGGCGTCATGTGGTTCCACAAGTCAGTTGATGCGACTGGCAGAAGCCAAGATTCATCTTATTTGTTGGGGGTACGTCCAAAATATTGTGCCAGTTCACATGCACTATGTTTTCTCGGTTCCACTAAATGTTGTGCCTACTTGTGCAGCTGATTCGCAAGGTGGTTGAGGAGATAGGTGCTGAGCATATCGTGCATATCGTCACGGACAACGACGCCAACTTCAAGATAGCATGCCAGAGATTGAACGAGGAGTATGAGCATATTGTTTGGACACCTTGCCTTGCACACACCATCAACTTGATGTTGAAGGACATTGGTCAAAAGCCAGAGCATGTGTCGGTGTTATGACCCGGGGGTCAAGACCACCAACTAGTAAATTTGTATATTGCGTGCTCCCTCTCTCAGACGTGATGCAAGATGGACACAAGGTTTATTCTGGTTCGGGCAAAGAAGGCCCTACGTCCAGCGGGGAGGATGACTTGTATTATCTCGCACCCAAACGTGCTCGTACAGGGGGGGTACAAGCTGTGTTACACGGGTTTGCTCAGAGTGAGCTGCGGCCCAAGGCTAGCAGTGCTGCCCTAGGCTGCGGGTTGGTTGCTCGAGGGGTTGATCGAACAGTGGGGTGTGTGAAGTGTGTGAAAATCAGAACTGAAGTCTGAAATCGGAGATCTCAGGATCGATCCCCTTTATCTACCTTGGCGTCCCCTTTTATAGACCAAGGGGAGGTCCGAGGGTACATCGTCCTAACTGTATAGCATGGGCGGCGTGTCGGGGCATAGTGCCGGCGAAGGGACGTCGAGCATTGTGCCGGCATGGCCTTCCCGTCCTTCTGGCGCTCCTGGTCGTGGTGGCAGTGGAAGTCGCCGCGGCACGTCGCGGAACAGCTTCTGCAGACGGGCGCGAATCCCACGGCTGAAGCGAAACGGGGCGGATGGGACGGGCCCCATACTGGAGTTGTCGGAGGGAAGGGTCGAGCCCCTTGGTCGAGGGAGGGGTCGAGCCCTACGCGGCTCTGCCGTATCCCCGAAGTCGTCGTCGAGGGCCGTACTGTTCACGTTCCGAGGGGTGCTGCTGGAGTCCGTACTCGTGTCGTGGCGACAGTGGCGGCACAGTTGACAGGAATCGGGGACTTGACGAAGAGTTGGCGGATTTGACAGCGGATGCGGGCGCCCATGTCGTTAGGTGGTTTCACTTTAACCCATGCCGAGAGCAGTTGGGCTGGTCGAGCCTCCCATCCGGGGGTCGTTCGTTCGACCCCTTGGTCCGTCGCTCGTCGTCGTGGTAGGGTCGGAGCAGAGGCGGAGTCGGAGGGATCGAGGCAGAGGCCGGGGGGTCGTTCGTTCAACCCCTCCTCCGTCATTCGGCATGGAGGTGGAGGTCGGGGGGTCGTTCGTTCGACCCCCCGGTCCGTCACTTATCGTCGAGGTAGGAGCTGGGGGGTCGTTCGTTCGCCCCCTCGGTCCGTCATTTGGCGTCGAGGTGGGCCGGCCCGCGACTTGTCGCCATCGCTGGTGTAGGGGGCCCTCGAGTGATGGGCCTTGCCTTACTGACTTGAGGAGTGGGCTGGTCCCTGTCTTAAAAATAGTTGCTATGTTTAGCGTTAATTTTACGAAGGGTTTAGGGTACCCCTTACCTTCGTACCCAACAGTAGCCCCCGAGGCCCCAGAGGAGTGATTGAGAACTCCTCTGGGGGCTATGATATGCGTTTTCTCGGAGGGAGTAAGGATTACCCGGAGGTTTTGTCCTTGACCTGCAGGGTTAGTGAGAGGTTCGATTCTCCGTGGGGTGCGCGCGAGCGCACCACGCAGGGGTAGCCCCCGAGGCCCCAGAGGAGTGATTAAGAACTCCTCTGGGGGCTATAATATGTTGTATCGAGGGGTTTTTTAAGGATACCTGGAGACGTGGCGCCCTATCGAGGGGTCGATCCCGTTCCTTTCCCTGAAAAGAGAAGTGTTCGAGGGCGGCTGTCGAACCCTACCGAGGGCCAGCCTTCGCTCCCTCGAGCATAACTGGAGTCAGAGCGCCCCGCCCGAGAGGTCGACTCTGTCTGCCAGGTCACGAGTTTTTCGACCCTCTTTCGTCGAGGGGTGCCGTGCGTAGTCGGGCCCTCGAGCCCTCGAATGGCTAGGCCTTCACTACCTCATAACGTCCTTCCCACGGATCCTTGCGTTCGGATTGTGGGGGGAAGAGCATCGTGTTATCCTCGTTAGGACGAGCCCAAAGTCCTCGGTGAGCTGTTCTCGGGCATGAGTCCATTAGAAATGGTGCCCAGTGCGGGTGAAAATCCGAGTGAGAACACGTGTCCCATTCGATAGGGGTCGACTAGTGGCCCAGAGGCGTTCTCATTTAAGTAAGACCGTAAGGCTTACTAACCACGACCATATGGATTACCAAGGTGCCAACCCCATTCGATAGGAGTTGGTGGCTCGATGCCTCCCAGCGGAGGGATCCTTAGGTATTCCTAGGTTATGCCTCGGATATGTCCCAGGGGACCTCGAGAGTTCGTTCTCGAGCTAGGGGCACGCGCCTACCCCCCCGGGACATCCCTGACTCGCGTACTCGAGGGCGGCTGTCGAACTCCGTTCGTGGAGCCAGCCTTCGCTCCCTCAAGATTTGGGGGTGGACCTGAGTCCATTAACCATGGGTCCTTCCTGACCTCAGGTACTCGAGGGCGGCTGTCGAACCCTATGTAAGGGCCAGCCTTCGCTCCCTCAAGATTTGACGGATGGTTTGTCATCCGACGCTATCCTCAGGAGGAGGAGTCCTGCCTTGTGGAACGCCGAGGGGGAAGAACGGGTAATTATATTGAAATTGGGGACATACTTGTGTTCTTGCCCATTGGGCTGGAGCTCTCGAGGGAGGCTGTCGAACCCCACGAAAGGGCCAGCCTCTGTCCCTTCGAGGCTGGGGAGTGGACTGGAGTCGACGACCCGAGGTCTCCCCAGACCTCGGGTACTCAAGGGGGGCTATCGAGCCCGTTCGTAGGCCGGCCTTTGTCCCCTCGAGATTTTTTAGGGGTGGACCGAAGTCCTAACCTGAGGTCATTTCTGCCCTTGGATACTCAAGGGTAGCTGTCGAACCCTCTTTCGAGGGCCAGCTCTCGCTGCCTCAAGATTCCTTACCTCCGAAGATAACGCTTCCGGCCACGCGCCTTTTTAGGCGATGTCCGTTCGGCGCAACAGTGGCAGTTGCAGGGTGGAGTGCGGCGCGGAGCCCGACGATGGGACAGAACGCCTTATCCTAGAGGGATACGAGGAAGGGGAGTATAGGCGCATTAAATGCAGAGATTCTTGCCTGTTTTGCCGGATCCGTCCGTTGGCCTCCCGCTTATAAATAGCGAAGGTGAGGAGTTGGATGCTTTTTCCGCACACTTGCCTTCCTTGCCTCCTCGCCTTCATCTTCCCTGCCTCCTTCTCCCCGCCATTGCCTTAGTCGCCCCGCGAGCCGGAACTCTGCTCAAGCGAGAGAGAGAAAGAGAAGGGAGATAGGGAACATACCTTCCGCCCCTAAGCCCGAGCGCATCATCCTTCCCGATCCCATGGCCAAGTACAGCGTCGTCGGTCCCGATGACTGGCTCGCGTCCTCGATGATGGCCTCGCGCCTGGCGGGTTTGGTGGAGAGCGGCCTCCTCCGTCCCGTCACCTCGACGGAGCGACCGGAGTGGCTGTTGCCGTCGCTAGACCATGCCGAGCCCAACCCGCCGGAGGGGTATGTGGTGAGCTTCGAGGTCTTCCACCGGGCGGGACTAGGCGCCCCGCCCAGCCGTTTTCTTGCGCGCAATCCTCCACCACTATGGCGTGGAGCTCCAACACCTCACCCCCAACGGCGTCTGCCAGGCGGCGGTCTTCGCCGCCGTATGCGAAGGCTACCTCGGGATCGAGCCCCACTGGGAGTTGTGGCTCCACCTCTTCGAGGCGAACATCTTCCACGCATCGGCCGTCAAGGGTACCCGCAAGATGGTCAGGGCCGGGTGCTGTTGCATCTTCGTCAAGCGGTCGGAGCTCTGGCTCCCGGGGAAGCTTTCATCGAGCCACTCCGGATGGCACTCCGGGTGGTTCTACCTGAGGAACGACGACAACCTGTTCCCGGCGTACACCGGAAGGACGATCGATGCACAGCCAGACTGCTGGAGATACGACGTCGTGCAGAGCAAGCAGCACCGCCTCGACAACCTGCTGGACGCGGTCAAGCGTCTGAAGAGGGAGGGACTCACGGCGGATATCGCCGCATCGGCGTTCCACCGGCGGCGGGTCGTGCCGCTGATGGCTCGACCCCTCCGCATCGACGAGATGCGTCCGGGGGTCGACTTCTCGGGGTGTCGCCTCGTCGGAGACGAACTACCCCCGGATAGGGTGGTCCGCCGCGTCCGCTGCTTCTTTGCGGGCTCGTTCAGCGCCAAGAACATTGCCAGGATCCCCATGAAACCGGACGAGGGTTACTTCGAGCTGGTAAAGTCCTCACCCCTTGTTAGAGTTCTTGTGTCTGCCTTTTCCGTCTCTTTTGCTCGCGTTCTGACTGTCGCGCCTTCCGCAGGGGAACGTTCCCTTTCGGCCTTCGCCTCCGCCGGTGAAGGAGGACCGGGCCGTGACCCAGGCGAGGCGCCTCCAGGCGGAGAAGGACAAGGCGGCCAAGGACAAAGCCAAGAAGGCCACGGCTAAGAGGGCCCGGGAGAAAGAGGCGAGGGATCAGCGCCGGGCCTGACAGAGGCGGGAGGGTCTTCCCGAGGAGGAATCGCCCTCGGAGGAGGAGGACGAGGAGGGGGAGGAGGACAACGACAGTGACGTCGAGGAGGTGGACTGGAGCGAGGAGGATCAGACGGCGCCCGAACAGAGGGTGGCCGTCGGAACCGGAGGAGGAGAGGGGTCGACCTCGAGGTCGGCCCCTACCGTTGAAGCCGAGCCACGGGGGGAGCGCCTCGTGGCTTCTCAAATCGAAGTGACGCGGCGGACGCGTGGGCAGTCGTCGCGATCCCCGTTGGGGGTTGAGCGAACCCGCCCTCGGTGCCTTCCGCGTCGAGCGCACGGGCGTCGGGCCCGTCGGCGCAAGAGGGAGTCAGCGGGGGGGACGACAGGAGCGTCGTCGGCCACCTTCCAGGAGATGGTGCCAGGAGCGGGCTCGACCCCCGCCCCACGGGGGGTGGTGTTCAGGAGCTCGATCAGCTCGACGACCGTCGGGCAGAAACGCCTGGTCCCGAGGGGGTAAGTCGCCTTCGAGGGTGTTGTTCGCATTTTTCTTTTTGTTGCTAACGGCCCGTGCTTATCGTCGTGCGCGAGTTTCTTTCTTAGGTCGAAGCTCCCCCAGGGGGACGCGTCTCTCGCCCCCGCCAAAAAACTGAAGGTGGGGGCTGCCGTCGGGGTGGCCGTCGAGGCCGGTCCCGTTGCTCCGCCCCCTTCAACGCTTACCCCCGAGGCGGCGTGGGCGGCCAAGGCCCGGGAGGTGATGGAGCGAGGGGCAGCGCAGGGCGCCTTGGCACCTGCTGAAACGGCAGAGGAGACGGGCCCGCCCGCCCCGCCGGCGAGGGCCGGCGAAGTGACGGGCGTCGCCGCGCCTGCGCAGCCGTCGGGGGGAGTCGCACCCGGTGCCTCGGAAGACGCGGGGCCTGTGCCGTCGGGAGTCGCGACCGAGGAGGTGGAGCCCCGAGCCGCTGCGAACGAGGGGGAGGCCCTGGCTCGCCCAACGTCGGGGCGGTGGCCAGAGGGTCTAGCCTCGCTGGAGGCGCGACTACGGCTCGACCGTGAGGGCACGACCGCTGCCGCATCCGAGGGCCCTTCCTCGACGCCGGAGGTTGAGGAGGGGGGTCGGGTCGAGCGGCCCGAGGCGACACCCACGCCTGAGCAGGGCGGGATGTTGATGGAGCCCACCGACGAAGAAGTGGCGGAGATGGTGGCCGAGCTGGTGGGCTCGGAGGAGACGACCGCCGTCGCGGCCCCTCGGACGGAACCGGAGGTGGCTCGGCCTCCCCTCGAGGCTGGGGGGCCGTTGTCTCGAGGTAAGCCGTGTTCCGACTTACTCGAGCCGTAGTGGGGTTGCATTGCTAGGTGTTAATTTCTTCGTGTCTTTCACCGTGTAGGGCCGTTCTGCTGGCCGAGGTTTCCTCCGCCCGGTGGCGATGGCTCTGCGGGGCCGTCGACGTCCTCGCGGGGTGGCCCCGAGGCCGGGAGAGGACAGGCAGAGGAGTTCTCCCCCTTCTTCGCTTGGCGAGAGGAGGTGGAGCGCCGCGGGGGTCCCGCCGCCGTGCGCCAGGGCGTCACTCAGGAAGTCGAAGAGAGGATCGCCGCCCGCAGCGCGCACTGGGGCCAAGAGGTCCTCGAGCTGGCGGACCCTCAAGACCCCGAGCAGCTCTTCATCACGCTCGACGACCAGGCCGAGCTCCGACAGTGGGAGCACCTCGAGGAGTATCGGGCCTGGTTCGAGCACTCGGTGCGCCTCGCCGCGAATGTCGCCGCCATGGACATACGCCGGGGGATGGAGGTGGGTTTCGCTCTCCCTTAGATTTTGCTTGGATTGCCTGATTGCTGTTCGCTGACAGTCTTCCTTTTCATCCTCGTCAGACGCTGCGGGTGAGGTCCTACAAGAAGTCCCAGTTCATCCTCCGGGCGCAGGAGCAACTCCCGACCCTTCGCGCCTCGCTAGAGAGGGCAGAGGGCGAGGTCGCCCGGCCGAGGGCCGAGGCGGCAGCCGCTCGGGAGGACGCCGAGTCGAAGGTCGCCCACGCGAGGGCCGGCTATACGGCCGTGCAAGAGGAAGCCCGGGCGGCCTTGGCCTCGGCTCAGTCGAGGCTCGACCACGCCCTTCAGTCGTCCGTCACGGTCGGGCAGGAACGGGACGCTGCCCTCGAGGCCAAGTGCAAGGCCGAGGAGGAGGCCGCCCGGCTGAAGGAGGAGCTGGTCCGGGCGACGGAGGGCATCCGAGGGCTCCGGGGAGACCTCGACGCCGTCTCCCGCGAGCGCGACACGCTGGCCGCATCGGAGGAGAAGGCTCGGACCCACGCGACCTCCCTGGGTGTGGTGGCGATGAATTAGAAGAGGGCCCTTGATGATGCAGGCAAGACCATCGAGGGCCTCGAGGCTAAGGTCAGTGGCCAAGGCACCAAGCTCGTCGACGTCCGCCACCAGCTCAAGGAGACCGAGCAGAGCTATGCCACTCTGGAGGCGCATGCCCAAGGTGAGTGTCTCGAGGGTGTTGCAGAATCTGCCCTGTCTCGACCCTCTTCCTGCTCTTTTGGGTTTTGACCGTGTTGTATGCTTGTTTTGGCAGAGCTCGCGACGGATAAGGCCCGCGCCCACGAGAACCAGACCAATCTCCAGGGCCTCCTCGGGGCTGAGGCGAACCTCAACGCGAGGCTCTCGGGCGTCATCAACACCTTCTGCGACGATCTCTCGGTCAAGCCGGAGCCGGAGGTCGAGGGCGACGCTCGGGGGGATTCCCTGCTGCGCCGCTTCTACTCCATGACGCAGGAGGTGACGGAGCACGACCGTGCTTCCCTCCATGTGGGCGTGAAGCGGGCCCTTGCGGTCGTCAACTCGGTCTACAATTACGACCTCGACGGCGTCGCCAGCGGGTTTGCCACCGACCCGAGGCTGACCGATGAAGAGAACGACGCGAGGTGCCAGAAGTTGATGGATCTTGCGGAGGTGCCCGGAGGCGAGCTGGCGAAGCTCTTCGAGCCCGAGGTGATCCCCTCGGCGGACGGAGACGGCGCCGAGTAGCCCTCGGATGGTGTCGATGAGCTTTTGCAGACTCTTCACCTTCCGAGATGGCCAACACGTGTTACCCAACTTCCTGCATTGCTTCTTGAGGACGGCGACCCCCTCGATGAGTAGTCCCAGGCCTGCGAGCCATATCTGGACAGGAAGGTCCATGTAATAGTTAGGCTTTTGTACTGATACAATGCCGAGCCCCCGAGGGCTTTTTATATCTAATGCATTTTGATCGAGATGCACATTGTTATTTTCGTTTCTTGAGCTCTCCCTGCTTTTCTTTGCCTGAGTCGACGCTTGTGAACTAAGTGTTTGACGCACGCTCGTATCCCTGGAAGGGGGGAGCGAGCGGGGATACTGTAGCCCTGGGGCGTAGGTGAGTCCCTGGCTCGACGACACCCTCGACCCTTAGGGAGTTCGAGGCGCCTTTACTTAGTCGCAAAGCGTGCTCGAGGGAAAGATCGAGAGGGAAAGCTGAGTTTCGAAAAAACGTTCGAGTTTTTCGGGGACTTAGGAGGGGGTGCCCCCCTGTTAGCCCCCGAGGGAGGCTCGACTTTGCTGGGGCAAAGTCAAGGCTACCTTAGTGTTGTAAGCGGGTGTGTCTTGTTATTTCTACTTCTCGAGCTCTCTCTGCTTTTCTTTGCCTAAGTCGACGCTTGTGAACTAAGTGTTCGACGCACGCTCGTATCCCTGGAAGGGGGAGCGAGCGGGGATACCGTAGCCCTGGGGCGTAGGAGAGTCCCTGGCTCGACGACACCCATGACCCTTAGGGAGTTCGAGGCGCCTTTACTTAGTTATGAAGCGTACTCGAGGCAAAGGTCGAGAGGGAGAGTCGAGTTTCGAAAAAACGTTTGAGTTTTTCGGGGACTTAGGAGGGGGTGCCCCCCCTGTTAGCCCCCGAGGGGAGCTCGACTTTTCCTTTGCCGGGGCAAAGTCGAGGCTACCTTTGAGCTACGAACAAATGTAAAATGTGCTTTGAGAACATTTTATTCATTCAAGGATTTGTACATAAATGCGAAAATGTACAAGGCCCTGAGGCCTCAGGGATAGAATCGACGTAGCTGTTCGATGTTCCACGCGTTGGTGAAGATCTCGCCCTTCTCGTTATTCAGCTTGTAAGTGCTGGGTTTCAGCACCTCCGCCACGATGAAGGGTCCCTCCCAAGGTGGCGTCAACTTGTGACGCCCCTTGTTGCTTTGTCGACGACGCAGAACGAGGTCGCCGACGTTGAGGTCCCTTTTGCGCACGTTTTTGTCGTGATAGCGCCGCAGCGTCTGCTGGTACTTTGCCGACTTGAAGAGGGCCATATCACGGGCTTCCTCGAGCTGGTCGAGGGAGTCCTCTCGGGCTACTGTGTTGGCTTGCTCGCTGTAGGCTTTCAGTCGAGGGGACCCATACTCGAGGTCAGTGGGAGGACGGCCTCGGACCCATAGACCAAGAAGAACGGAGAGAACCCTGTGGCTCGACTTGGTGTCGTTCGGAGACTACATAGCATAGCGGGTAGCTCATCGACCCATCTCCTGCCATGCCTGTTCAGCCGATCGAAGATCCTTGGCTTGAGGCCCTGCAAAACCATACCATTGGCACGCTCGACCTGACCGTTAGTTCGAGGGTGGGCGACTGCGGACCAATTCACCCTGATGTGGTGATGGTCACAGAAGTCCAGGAACTTTTGGCCAGTGAATTGCGTGCCGTTGTCGGTGATGATGACGTTGGGGACCCCAAAGCGGTGGATGATGTCGGTGAAGAATAGCACGGCTTGTCGAGACTGGATGTTGGCGATGGGTCGAGCCTCGATCCACTTCGAGAACTTGTTAATAGCCACGAGGAGGTGAGTGTGGCCACCCTTGGTTCTTTTCAGGGGGCCGACCATGTCGAGCCCCCATACTGTGAATGGCCAAGTTATGGGTATCATCTGAAGAGCTTGGGTGGGTAGGTAGGTCTGCCTGGCATAGAATTGGCATCCCTTGCAAGATCGAACGAGTTTGGTGGCATCGGTGATGGCCGTCGGCCAGTAGAAGCCTTGTCGAAAGGCACTTCCTACCAGCGTTCTCGGCGCCGCGTGGTGGCCACAAGCCCCCGAGTGTAGATCCTTCAGCAATGCCCTCCCCTCCTCGAGGGTGAGGCAGCGTTGAAGTACACCCGACAGCCTACGTCGATATAGCTCGCGGCCATCCCCGTACAAGACGTAGGTTTTGACACGTCGAGCTACACAACGGGCCTCCGTGCGATCTTCTGGGAGTTCGCCCCGTGTCAGGTACTCGAGGTAGGGTGTGCGCCAATCCGTCGGAGGGGTTGGCGCGGCGGTGTTCTCGTCGATCTCCATGACCTCTTCCCCGCTCGAGGGAGGATCGGTCGAGGGGGGTGGATCAACCCCTTGCTCGAGGGCAGGAGCCCCCGAGTCCAGGTCGACGGATGGCTTGTGAAGATCCCTCGAGAAGATGTCGGGAGGGACTGTGCCTCGAGTAGACGCGATTTTGGCCAGCTCGTCGGCAGCTTCGTTGTACCGACGGGCGACGTGGTTGAGCTCGAGGCCGTAGAACTTGTCCTCGAGTTTTCGAACCTCCTTGCAGTAGGCTTCCATCTTGGGGTCGTGGCAGCTTGAGTCTTTCATTACTTGGTCGATCACCAACTGCGAGTCCCCTCGCACGTCGAGGCGTCGAACCCCGAGCTCGATGGTGATGCGCAGGCCGCTAACGAGGGCCTCGTACTCGGCGACATTGTTGGAGGCGGGGAAGTGGAGGCGGATGACATAGCGGATATGGACCCCTGAGGGTGATATGAACAGCAATCCAGCGCCTGCTCCCGTCTTCATCAACGATCCATCGAAGTACATGGTCCAAAGCTCGTTCTGGACCTGCGCCGGGGGTAGTTGGGTGTCGGTCCATTCTGCAACGAAATCTGCCAGTACCTGAGACTTGATGGCCTTCCGAGGGGCGTAGGAGAGGGTCTCCCCCATGAGCTCGGCCGACCACTTGGCGATCCTTCCAGACGCCTCCCGGTTCTGGATTATCTCTCCGAGGGGGAAAGATGAAACAACAGTGACCGGGTGGCCCAGGAAATAGTGCTGGAGCTTACGCCGAGTGAGGACGATCGCGTACAACAGTTTCTGGATGTGGGGGTACCTCGTCTTGGTCTCGGAAAGCACCTCGCTCACGAAGTAGAAAGGCCTCAGAACCGGCAGGGCGTGTCCTTCCTCCTCCATCTCGACTACTACAACCGCGCTGACTACCTGGGTAGTTGCTGCGACGTAGAGCAAGAGGGGCTCGGCCGGACTCGGGGGTACCAAGACCGGGGGCGAGGTGAGCAAGGACTTGAGCTTCGAGAGCGATTCCTCGGCTTCGGCGGTCCACGCGAAGTGTTCCGTCTTCTTCAGGAGGCGGTAAAGGGGCAGGGCCTTCTCTCCGAGCCTTGAGATGAACCGGCTAAGGGCGGCGAGGCACCCCGTGACCTTTTGCACGCTCTTGAGGTCGTTGATCGGGCCCATCCTCGTGATGGCGGTTACCTTCTCGGGATTGGCCTCGATTCCGCACTGGGAAACTATGTACCCTAAGAGCATGCCTCGAGGGACCCCGAAGACACACTTCTCAGGGTTTAGTTTTATGCGATTAGCCCGGAGGCACCCAAACGCGATCTCGAGGTCCCCGACCAGGTTTCCGACTGTTTTGGACTTGACCACGATGTTGTCGACGTAGGCCTCGATGGTCGGCCCTATGTGTTTCCCGAAGACGTGGAGCATGCATCGCTGGTAGGTGGCCCAGGCGTTTCGCAAACCGAAGGGCATAGTGAGGTAGCAAAACATGCCAAAGGGGGTGATGAAGGAAGTCGCGAGCTGATCGAATTCCTTCATCTTTATTTGGTGGTAGCTAGAATACGCATCAAGGAAGCAGAGAGTTTCGCATCCCGCAATGGAATCCACTATTTGATCGATACATGGAAATGGAAAAGGAACTTTGGGACATGCTTTATTTAAACAAGTGTAGTCTACACACATCCTATCCTTCCCATTCTTTTTATTTACAAGTACGGGATTAGCTAACCACTCGGGATGGTGCACCTCCTTGATGAATCCGGCCTTCAAAAGCTTATCGACCTCCTCCCCGATGATCCTGCGCTTCTCCTCGTCGAAGCGGCGCAGGCGTTGCTTCACCGGTTTGGACCCGGCTCGGATGTCCCAGGAGTGCTCGGCGACCTCCCTCGGAATGCCCGGCATATCCGAGGGACTCCATGCAAACACGTCGGCATTCGCACGGAGAAAGTCGACGAGCACTGCTTCCTATTTGGGCTCGAGGGTGGCGCTGATCGTCAGCACCTTCCCATCCGCGAGGCCGGGGTCGAGCGGGACGGTCTTGGTGTCTTCCGCCGGCTTGAAGTTGCTAGCGTGTCGCATGGGGTCGGGGATCTCTCCGGACAAGTCGTCGAGGGCCGCGAGGATGGCCGAATCCTCGAGGGCCTCGGCCTTTTCCACGCACTCGACGTCGTAGTCGTATGCGTGCTCGTAGGAGGTGTCGACGGTGATGACCCCCGAGGGCCCTGGCATCTTGAGCTTGAGGTAGGTGTAGTTCAGGACCGCCATGAACTTGGCGTACCCCGATCGCCCGATGACGGCGTGGTAGGTGCCTCGGAACGCAACCACCTCGAAGGTCAGCTCTTCCTTTCGGAAGTTCTAGGGGACGCCGAAGCAAACAGGTAGCTTGATGCGGCCGATCGGGAGTGCCTTCTTCCCTGGGACGATCCCGTGGAACCCATCTGCGCTGGGCAGGAGCATGGTCCTCGGGATTCCCAGGAGGTCGAGGGTCTCGGCGTAGATGATGTTGAGGCTGCTCCCCCCATCCATGAGTACCTTTGTGAGGCGGGTGTTGAGGATGATCGGATCGACGACGAGCGGGTAAACCCCTGCGTTGGGATGTGCTCGGGGTGGTCGTCCTGATCGAACGTGATCGGTGTGTGTGACCAGTCGAGGTACCGAGGAGCCTGGGCTCGAACGGAGAAAACCTCTCGACGCTCCCTCTTGCGCTGGCGCATGGTGAGTCGAGTCGAGGGTCCCCCGTAGATCATGTAGCAGTCGTGGACTTCGGGGAAGCCTCCTTTTTTGACATCGCCCCTGACGTGGACGTCACAGGGCGGGTCTTCTTTGCCGTCGTCTCTCCTGAAGCCAGGAGGGATGAAGTGCTTTCGAAGCATGCGACAGTCCTCGAGGCGGTGGTTGGCTGGCCCCATATGATAGGGGCAAGGCTCCTTCAGCATCTTATCGAAGAAGCCCCCGTCGGGAGGGGGCCCTCGAGGCTTCTTCTTGTCTGCCGCAGCGACAAGGTCGTCGGGCTCGTCGTCGGGCTCGACGTTGCGTCGGTCCGGTTGGTTCTTCTTCTTCTTCTTCCTGCCGTCGCTGCCGTCGTTGTTCCTTTTGGGCCCATTGTTCTTCTTGGGCTCGTTGTTCGAGCCCCCGGGCTCATCCGCCTTGCCTTTCCCCTTCCCTGGAGGTATCTGGAAGAACGTGCCAACGGCCTCTTCGCTAGCTGCGTAGTTGGCGATGATGTCCATGAGCTCGTTGGCGGTCTTGGGGGTGTTTCGCCCCAGCTCCCGCACCAACTCCTTGCAGGTTGTTCCAGCGATGAACGTGGTAATGACCTCATGGTCGGAGATGTGGGTCAGTGCGGTGCGCTGCCTCGAGAATCGGCGGGTGAAGGCGCGGAGGGTCTCTCCTGGCTTTTGCTTGCAGCTGCGGAGGTCCCAGGGGTTGCCCGACCGCTCGTAGGTGCCCTTGAAGTTGCCCTCGAAGATCCTGACCAGGTCGGGCCAGTCTTGGATCAAGTCCGGGGGTAGCTCCTCGAGCCATCTTCGAGCGGTGTCGGAGAGGAACAGTGGGAGTTGCCGAATGATGACGTGATCATTGTCGGCTCCTCCTAGCTGACATGCCAGCCTGAAGTCGGCAAGCCAGAGCTCTGGCTTAGTTTCGCCGTTGTAATTGACCAGGTTGGTGGGTGGACGGAAACGGACGGGCAGGGGGGTCCGCCGGATGGTTCTGCCGAAGACTCGGGGCCCCGGTGGCTCCAGAGACCGACATCGATCTTCGTCGCTGTCGTAGCGCCCACCCCGGTGAGCGCTGTAGCCTCGAGCCTCGGCGTCACCGTACCGACGTCGATTGTTCACCCGAGGGGGTCGATCGTCGACGAGGCGTTCTTGAACCGGTCGTCGCTCAACTTGGCCCTGGGGTGCCTTGTTCTGGTGGATGGATACCACTCGATTTTTTCGGGGGGCCGCTCCATGTCGCTCGGAGGCAGCCCCTCGACGCCTCGAGGCCGAGCTCTCCGCCTGCTGCACGGCAGCAGTTTGGAGAAGCCCCTAGATTTCGTCCCTGATACGCCGTGCTTGGGGGGTCGATGGCGCCGGCATGTCGCGGAGCAGCATTGCGGCCGCTACGACATTCTGGCTGGCGCGGTTGAAAACTCGGGGTTCGACGACCCCCTCCTCAACGATCTGCCGGTGGACTTCCCGGGCCCGCTCGCGAGCTCCTCCACCCTGCGGGCACCCTCGATCCCGCTCGAGGGCGTGCTCGAGCTGCTGAAGTCGCAGGCGCTCCTCCTCGAGCTTGCTGAGAAGCTCTCGGACTTGCGAGATCTGGACGCCTGGGGGTGGATCGGCTCTATCAGGACTCGGGGGGTTGGCATCTCGAGCTGGTGTAGCGTTGGCCCCCCCTCCTTCGGTGGCCGTGGTATCGTCGACGTCGTCCTGCGGTTTGGCTTGCTCGTCGAGGTGGAAGCACTCCCGGAGGAATCGTAACTCTCGTTGGGAGAGTCCGAGTCAGGGTCGGCGTGGTAGAAGTGGGGGAAGGATCCCCTGCGCTCCTCCGCCAGGCGCCGCCGTAACGTGCCCCACGTACGGGGTAGTCCTGGCTCGCCCGGTGAAGAGATGGTGACGGGGACGACCGTTGCACGCGGCGGAGTCCCTGGAGACCCGCTACGTGTCTGTATCTGCAATCCTGCGAGGGCGGAAGAGAGCCCTGCACTGTCGCGGAGCCCGTACGGGAACGGGTCACGCGGTGGTGACGGGGTCGAGTGTGTCGGAGAGGCCACGGGAGCCCCCGGGGACGACGATATGGCAGAGCTAAAGTCCCGCTCAGAGGGGCGCCCGCCCTCGGCCCACGAGCATGGGTCAAACAGACTCCCGGGAGGAGGGACTGTGTCGCCAACTGGGGCCGAGGAAACGACATCCGGCATCTCGGAATCCGCACGACGACGAGCGCGTCGGAGTCGCTCGCGCCTCCTCCTGATCGCAGGCCAGAGGCGCAAGCGGAGAGACCGTCACCTGATCCTTGCTGGCCCCGGCGTACCGAAGCTGCTGATGTCCAGGCCATGAGCGACGGGAAAAACTATGAAGTTGCCCTGGCCCGTGGATACGAATCCTAGACTGCCGAACCAGACGACGGTGGTGAATGGAAACGGTGGGATGGTGGAGTCCATCTGAGAGAGTAGTTCGGAGTTGATCGACACGCAATGCCCCCTACCTGGCGCGCCAACTGTCGGTGTTATGACTCGGGGGTCAAGACCACCAACTAGTAAATTTGTATATTGCGTGCTCCCTCTCTCAAACGTGATGCAAGATGGACACAAGGTTTATCCTGGTTTGGGCAAAGAAGGCCCTACGTCCAGCGGAGGAGGATGACTTGTATTATATCGCACCCAAACGTGCTCGTACAGGGGGGTACAAGCTGTGTTACACGGGTTTGCTCAGAGTGAGCTGCGGCCCAAGGCTAGCAGTGCTGCCCTAGGCTGCGGGTTGGCTGCTCGAGGGGTCGATCGAACAGTGGGGTGTGTGAAGTGTGTGAAAATCAGAACTGAAGTCTGAAATCAGAGATCTCAGGATCGATCCCCTTTTTCTACCTCGGCGTCCCCTTTTATAGACCAAGGGGAGGTCCGAGGGTACAGGATCCTAACTGTATAGCATGTGCGGCGTGTCGGGGCATAGTGCCGGCGAAGGGACGTCGAGCACTGTGCCGGCATGGCCTTCCCGTCCTTCTGGCGCTCCCGGTCGTGGTGGCAGTGGAAGTCGCCGCGGCACGTCGCGGAACAGCTTCCGCAGACGGGCGTGAATCCCATGTATGAAGCGAGACGGGGCGGATGGGACGGGCCCCATACTGGAGTTGTCGGAGGGAAGGGTCGAGCCCCTTGGTCGAGGGAGGGGTCGAGCCCAAGTCGTCGTCGAGGGCCGTACTGTTCACGTTCCGAGGGGTGCTGCTAGAGTCCATACTCGTGTCGTGGCGACAGTGGCGACACAGTTGACAGGAATCGGGGACTTGACGGAGAGTTGGCGGATTTGACAGCGGACACGGGTGCTCATGTCGTTAGGTGGTTTCACTTTAACCCATGCCGGGAGCAGTTGGGCTGGTCGAGCCTCCCGTCCGGGGTCGTTCGTTCGACCCCTTGGTCCGTCGCGCGTCGTCGTGGTAGGGTCGGAGCAGAGGTGGAGTCGGAGGGATCGAGGCAGAGGCCGGGGGGTCGTTCGTTCGACCCCTCGTCCGTCATTCGGCGTGGAGGTGGAGGTCGGGGGGTCGTTCGTTCGACCCCCCGGTCCGTCACTTATCGTCGAGGTAGGAGCTGGGGGGTCGTTCGTTCGCCCCCTCGGTCCGTCATTCGGCGTCGAGGTGGGCCGGCCCGCGACTTGTCGCCATCGCTGGTGTATGGGGCCCTCGAGTGATGGGCCTTGCCTTACTGACTTGAGGAGTGGGCTGGTCCCTGTCTTAAAAATGGTTGCTATGTTTAGCGTTAATTTAACGAAGGGTTTAGGGTACCCCTTACCTTCGTACCCGACAACATGCTGTATGCAAGCGCATTTCAACTTGGCTACACAACCATGACCAGTTGAATGCAATGATGAGGGAAGCCATTGGTGGTGAGTTGGTCAAATGGAATACCACTAGGTTTGGGACCAACTACATGTTCATGGAGAGCTTCCATCGGAAGCGTGATCGTTTTATGGAGTGGATGGGATCTCCCGAGTTCTTGCATAGTAGGCGGGGAAAATCCAAGGAAGGACATTATGCTCACGCAAGATTGTCTAGTATACAGTGGTGGGAAGGACTTAAATACATCATCGATTTAGTGGCACCAATTTACAGGTTCCTTCGGTTCGCTGATCAGGATAAGCGACCTAACCTGTGTGAAGTAGTGTACAACTTCCAAGATAGCAAAAAGGAGATGGAGACCTTCTTTGGAACAAATGTCCAAACATGGCATGAGTACAAGGCTATCATGGATGGCAGGATTGCGGACGTGTACTATGGCACGCATGTGGGCCCAGGTGCGATCACAACCATTGTTAAAATAGCAGTCTCTACATATTGAGTATTTACCATTTGCTAATTTGCCGTGCATCGTATGTTGCAGCTGCTGTCCTGAACCCAAGGCTTGTATATCGTTACAATCCAACTCCGCAAATGTTTGGTGGCCTCAGGGAAGCATTTGGGAAAATGACGGATGTGCATACCGTTGTCTTGGCATTACAGGAGGCAGAAATATTCCGCCTACACCTTGGGGAGTTTGGCACTGAGCTGGCCATTAAAATGGCCACGGACCCCAAGACAACCCCATGTAAGAGTACTTTTGAACTCCTTTTTTTGTCTTTTGAGTGCATACCTAACATAATGGGCTCCACTTGCAGCTCAATGGTGGTTGTTGTTCGGTAGGCGCACTCCAAATCTGCAAAAACTTGCGTTGAGGCTTGTTGCACAATGTGTATCCTCCAGTGGATGCGAGCGCAACTGGAGTACATTTTCCTTAGTGCACACGAAGGTTCGGAATCGCTTGTCCCACAAAAAACTGAACAAGCTAGTGTATGTGAACTACAACCTTCGCCTGCGACTCGCGGATGCCTCCGGACCACCTAGGCGTGAGGAAGAAGACTTCATTGACCAGTTCACGCAGATATCCTTTTATGAAAGGGATAATCCGGTTCGAGACTGGATGGAGTATGGCAGATCCAACCAGGCTCCAGTTCTCGACGAAGAAGATGAAGAAACGGACATCCCTCTTCCGTCCCATATTGTGAGGTACGTTGATGTACTTTGTTAGCCACTAACGAACCATACTTTTAATAATATGATTCATTCTTTGTGATGACAGAGACCAAGTGGACCCCAACGATCTTGAACCCATCAGTGATTGGGCCCGTAGACATGTGGGTGACACGCATCTTGGCAAAAGAAAATACCAGACGGGACCTAGGCAGGAGGACCCCAAAAGCTAGAAACGAAAGGGGAAGCGAGTGCAACAACCTGTCACCAACGATGTTTCGACAGATGATGGCGAGGAGGGTGAGGAAAGTCCACAGAACCAGGAGTCCGATGACAGCAGCTCAGCAAATGACAGTGGAGACGGTCATAGTGGTGACGATGACCCTGGAGCTGCTAGTGGTAGTGCTGTTGGTGGTGGTGGTGGTGGTGGTGGTGGTGGGGCTGGGGGTTCTGCAGTTGGTGCTGGTGGTAGTGGTGTTGGTGATGCTAATGGACTTCGTTTCACAGGTATCGATTGCTACAGACATTTTTTTATGTCTATGACTATTCACTAGTACTAATTATGGTCGGCTGCAGGCGAGACGGACTTCACACATGCTACTCAGGACCGCGACCATGGGCAGCCGGAATCGCAGAGGAGAGCTTACGACCCGACGGCCTGCTACGGCACGCCACAGTACTTCTCTTCCTCGTACAGTGATACATCGTACGGTGGTGGTTATACCTACCCCATTCCTGACATCAGCACGCAGCCGGCCACTAGATGGGTCTACGAATGGCAAGACCCGGATTTCTACAACATGTTAGTGCAGGAATGGGAGACCACAACTCATTGGACGGGCCAATCATGGATAGACTACAAGGCTGGGCTCCAGTCGCGCGGTATCGCTCTAATGTCCACCGCGGAGTATGAGGAGGGGTGCCGAAACGGGATCTTCCCTTATATTCAACGCCAGTGACCATGATGTTCGCATGTCTACGACAGAAGGTATTTCCATGGACGATTTGTTGTTGCAACGATGAACTACGTTATTTCCATCGTGAATTTGTGGCTAGTGCATCACTATGATATTTCGATGGGTTGTCCATTTGTGTCACACTATTTTTCCATAAATTGTGTGTTCTATTTACATCATTATGTGCAAAGGTCATACAAAAAAAAATTGATTTTTTCAAGCAAAAAAAAAAGACCACCCGGCGGTTAGGACCGGTTACCGACCAAACCGGACGGTAACTGGCCCTAACCGACCGGTTACCGGTCCCAAACCGAATGAACTACGGGGTTTGAATTCAAATTCCAAACCGTTCGGTTTGGGACCGGTTTGGGTGGTTACCGTCGGTAACCGACAAACCACCGGCGAGCGGTTCCCGACGGCGAAACGGTTAGTGAAACCCTACTCGCCTCCACTCCGCCAAGCAATCACGCGCTCCGCTTCCTCGTTCCCCTCGCGCGCCCCCGCCCCACGCGCGCCGCCTTGCGCCCCTGCTCACCCCACGTCGCGCCAGATCTGCACGGAGCCTCCGCGCCGTCGCTGCTCCGACCCCCACACGCTGGAGGCCGGCCGCCGGGACGGAGAGGAGCCCGGATCCGCCCGGAGCCGCCACACCGCCTCCTCTGCCCAGAGCCGCCTCCTCCGCCCGGAGACCGCCGAAGCTCGCTGCTCCGACCTCTCACACGCTGGAGGTCGGCCGCCGGGGTGGAGAGGAGCCCGGCGCCCCCCGCTCCGGCTCCCATGAGACGGCCGCCCGAAGCCCCTCCTCGCGGCAGCTCTGGTGGTGTGTTTGCCCCTTTTTTTTGGGCCAAATTGGTTTTATTTTAGTCAAAAGTGCTTTCTGAGTCGAACCAAATTGCTTGTCCATTATATCTAAATTGCTTATCGATGGAACAAAAAATGCTTTTTTATTGAATCAAAGTGCTTTTTTGACGAGTAAGCTCTGGCGTGTTGCCCCTTTATTTGACTATAAATTGTTTTTCAATTGTAGTCAAAATTGCTGGTTAATTGAACAAAATTGTTTTTTGAGTTGAACAAAATTACTTTTTGAAATTGCTGGTTAGATGAAGTATTTATGAATGCCTTTTGGAATAGGCAAATCAAGTCTTCATTGGGGTTTTTTTTTGGCTTGTTCTGCGCCTTCGAGGTGTAACCATGACGGCATGAGGAAGATGGTACATGGTATTTTTGCTTTTTTTCTATATATATGACCTGAGTGGCATCGAGAAATGGAGAGAACAGATCTGTTTTCTCCCAAAAATGAAGAGAACAAATCTGTTTTCTCCCAAAATACGTGATTAGTATCTGGGTCTGGACTATGCAAGCCGCAAGCAGTTATTGTGGGGGAAAAAATTCGTACGCCAACAAACAACGTGATTAGTATGATTGCTAAAAAAGGAATATAACATTTACACTTACCGTAAATGGAATGGCCGTGCGGTAGGCTATATATAGCTACTCCTAGTTAGTTTTCTTAACTTTAACTAGGTTTATAAAAAAATACACGTAACATTTTATATCTTTGAATAAATTTATTATAAAAATATACTCAACGATAGTAATAATTATGTATTATAAATATATATTTTTTTACATATTTGGTTAGAGTTGTCAAAAGCTGATTCCTCGGAAAATAATAATGGCTTCTATTTTGGAACAAAGGAAGTAGGTGGTTAGGTTCCCTCTCAGTCCCAAATTAAATAATTTTCTTTAGTTATCCTAAGTTAGATTATTTTAAATGTAATGTAACTAAATTTATAGAAAATGACATCAATATTCTTTACATAAAATTATTCTCATAGTATAATTAAATTGACTTAATAACACCAATAACACTAAGCATATGCCATTGCCATGCCACCGTGACAACTGACAGCCAGGCTAGCTTGGACCGTTCAACACTATACATAGCTATCTACTGTCGCTAGTCCGGATCCACGGTTGAAATTAACTTCAGTTCCCGATGGAGACGCGTGAATGCAGTACGCACGCGTGTTCTTCATGCACACTCCTCCTAGGACTCTCGGCTGAATATCGAGCCAACTATGGCTTTTTAGCCTCTTTTTTTTTTGGAAATTGGAATAATCTCAGTCTCCTGGATTATTTTAGATTACCTAACTTGATGCCGACTAACGAGCCGAGCCCAAGTCGAATGTCATTTCAAATCAAGTTATTTTTGTTCTTCTAAAAGAAAAACGAGTCTAATCGGATTTAAAACGAGCCACCGATCGATCAAGCTCAAGGAGCTTTCGTTCAGCCATGGCTCCTAGTCGACAAGCAGCACTAGTAGTGCCTGTCCGACCGATCCACCGCAAATTAAAGCATGGTCAGATATAGGTTGGGGGCGTGGCCAAAAATACCGGCCTTATAGGAGGTATTTCGCTGACATCGCACGCTGTCACGGGGTTGAATTTGAAGGTGCTGAAGAATTGTACGTTCAGTGCCGGCTGCCGGCTGTCGCTCGGCCGCGACCGTAGACGACGCGCGAGGAACCCGGATTCGATACGGCTGTGACTGCGACGTCCCCCCCGTCGTCCGGCCGCCCTCGCCTCGGGTCCTTTTGCCGCGTCCCCCCAAAACTTTCCAAGTGAGAATAAGCTAGCTAGCTAGAGCATGCTCCGACGAAGTACATACAAGTCGCATACTCGTACAGTACTCTGGTGACACCTCGGCCACCGCCCGCCCAGGTGCGATGAACTTTGCTCCTTGAGCTCGCTCGCGTGTCGACTCTGCTTCTTTGCTTTCGTCGTCTTCTTCCACTTCGACTCTGCTAGCTTGCCGATCGAGAGACGGAGCCAGGCCGTGCGCCGGCCTCTCTGCACTGGGGGCTCGGTTTTCGGAAGCTGTGAACACGTTTCGTTGAGCCCGGACGGAGCGACGTGCGGTACGGCGGTGTGTGTGGAGAGGAGTGACGGAAGAGCACGGTCCATCACTCCAATGTACTACGAGTACTAGGTACTGCTGCTGCTGCTGCTACAAGTACGACTGTCTCCTTCCAACCTTTAATTGAGTGCGATGGACACGTGTACACAATATTATTCTACCAGAACGCTAAACAATAATTAGTCGACCACTTATCATTTATCCAGTGTTCTGGCTAGCTAAAAAAAAATCACTTGAATAGGATAGACCGTTTTATCTTCTCTGTCTATCCTCTTGTCTCTTCTTTCATCTTAGCATTAAATTTGATGTGGAAGCAGAGTGGAGATGGTGATCTTGCAATTGGAGAGGTAGATTTGGATCTATCAAGTTCTCAAGCTTTGGAATTGGACTCTACCGCTGCAACGACCGATCTTCTGAATGTGTAGTTGCTGCAATTTGTTAGGAGTTTTCTGGGTCTGCCTGTGGCTTTGGCCTTAAGCTTGTTTAGTCGGACGCGCGTACGCTTAAACTCTAAATTGGATGATCTTTTCGCTTTATGCAAATAAAGAAGGGGAAATCTTTTGGTCTAAAAAAAGAAATTATTCGATATAGCCTATATGGGCCAAGATACAAATGAAGAGATGTGATATGTAGATACGAGAGATGATGCGTGATTTGACAGTTTATTTTGAAAAAAAAAACCCACTATGAATATGTGCCTGCCTTGGTATCCCATATTTTTTACAAAAGTTACGAGGAAAATTCGTGAGCTCAAAAAGTTACGAGGAGAAAACAAATGACAGACGCTAGAAAATTACAGCCCCACTTGGCCCACGGAGATACCCGGAAGTTGCGTGGGCTGACGCATTCGAGCACGTGTCTGTTTGAACGCTCAAGCGCTAGTATATAACTTTGTTTTTTTTAAAAAAAAAAACCCCCTCTTAAGGCTCTCTGTCATGCATCATCATCATCACCATTCACCAGGATAAATAGCCAGGCACCCTCTTGCCTTCTCCCTTCCCTTCAGCACGACCAGGACACAGTGCTACCTGCTCCCGTCCGTCCCCAAAGACAAACAGGCCTCCTTCCCTCTGCCTGCACTCCCCCCACACCACACCTCGAAAGCGCGCACACAGCTTCTTCTTCTTCAGACAGCACAGCACAGCACAGCACTGAAGAGAGGATCGGAGGGTGAGAGATCCGGCCGGGCAGTAGCTAGAATCGAATCGAATCGAATGGGGAGGGCTCCGTGCTGCGAGAAGATGGGGCTGAAGAGGGGGCCATGGACGACCGAGGAGGACAAGATCCTGGTGGCCCACATACAGAGCTTCGGCCACAGCAACTGGCGCGCGCTGCCCAAGCAAGCCGGTGCGTGAGCAACCTGCCTTCCCCTCTGCTGCTAGTCTGCTTCCTCCTCGGCCATGGTCCATGGAGTGCGTGCTTGCTAACGAGACGTGCTGCTGGCTGCTTGCAGGGCTGCTGCGGTGCGGCAAGAGCTGCCGGCTCCGGTGGATCAACTACCTGCGCCCGGACATCAAGCGCGGCAACTTCAGCAAGGACGAAGAGGACGCCATCATCACCCTCCACCACCAGCTCGGCAATAGGTACTGCTGCTGCTAATTAATTCTGCCCTCCCCTCCCCATTTCTCTCCCTTTCTCGCATTTCGGGTGTTTCGCTAAATCGAAGGAGCAATGATTGTTTGTTTGTTCCTTTAATTTCTTCATTCAAACGCAAATTACGCTTCGTCTTCCTCTCGGCTCTCGCCGCTCCTGTCTGTCAGTGGGGCAGGGCATAGCATACAATACTACAAAAACTCCTGCTACAATGAATACATTATCCCCCCGTGGGCCCCGCCTCGAGGTCGACGAAGGAAGAAAGAAAATCCAAGTGTGCTACCCACTTGGTCACTAGTAGCTAGTTAATTATAATTAATTGCGTCACTGATGATGATGATGATGATGATGCGCGAGATCTGCCGGAGATTCCTTTTTGAGAAAGCTGTGGCACTGACGAGCTCGCTCTGAATTGCTTGTTTGGCCACACACAGGTGGTCCGCGATCGCCGCCAGGCTCCCGGGGCGGACGGACAACGAGATCAAGAACGTCTGGCACACGCACCTCAAGAAGCGTCTGGAGGAGCCAACCAAGCCGGCGGAGCACGGGGCGCAGGCGGCAGGTGGCGCCGCCGGCAGCAGGAAGCACAGGCCGAAGCGTGGGGGCGCCGGCAGGAAGACGGCGCCGGCGTCGGCCGACGCCGTCCCTGTCCCGGCCACGGCCACCAACGCGCCGGTGGTGTCGCCTGAACGGTCGCCGGCCTCGTCGTCCGTGACCGAGTCGTCGTCGACGTCCATGACGGAGCAGGGCAACACGGGGAGCTCGCCCGGCGGCGGCGGCGGGTTCGTCCCCAAGGAGGAGAGCTTCACGTCGTCGTCGGAGGCCGAGGAGTTCCAGTTCGACGACACCTTCTGGTCCGAGACGCTGTCCATGCCGCTCGAGAGCTTCGACGTCCCATGGAGCCCTCCTCCGACGCGCTGCTGGTTGGCGCCGACGGCGACCTCGACTACTGGCTCGGAGTCTTCATGGAGTCCGGCGACGTGCACCAAGAATTGCCGCAGATTTAGACCGACTAAAACGCGAGAGGATTTTTCAATTACTTGGCTAATTGATTCATCGTTCTTTTTTCGACGTGCTAATTAACAGAGAAGGAGATAGTTTCCACGAGGAAATTAGGCAGAAACAACGCGAAACGACATTGCATCTGTCTTGTTTGCCTTCTTGTATATAGAGATCGATCGACAGGATCGTCGGTGATCGAAGCGATGCTATCCATTCTGAGAAGAACTATTTTGCACCCCTGTCCCTGTGCTTGCAGATTGCGATGTACAGAAGTGACGATCACAAGAAATGGACTCCCCTTTTCAAAACAAAAACAAAAAAAACAAGAAATGGACTCGGCCTCTTGCAATTCGTTGATTGATTCGTCTAGTACGTGTGCTAGTACTCGTGTGTCATGCCAATGCTATGAACTCGTGTACGGCTTCTGTCCTTCCTGCGATCTGTCCATTCTCCAGTGCACGGTTCGTTCGTCCCAGCTGAGGTGAAATGGTAACTGTTGCCTTTTTTAGAGGAAAAAAAAAGTCTGAAACACGTGTGCAGAGACCCGGACAAAGTAAAGGATGGTTTCTTTTGTGCGACTTTACAGTTAAACAATGCCAAGCACAGATCTGGCTGTCTCCTGATTGATTCTGCGTCACCTTTGTTTGATCTGGAAAAGTAAACGAACAACATGTCGATCGGGTGCTGATCCACAAATACACACATATTGGCGCCGCCATTTTTCTATTCCAACCTGTGCCTTTCATGCTTCATCAGCTATATATCAACAGTCTCCAATGGCACAAGCAGGTCTCCTGCCGTTGTCTACGCTAGAGTTCAGATACTGTACTGTACTGTCGAGGATGGAATACCTTCTGAGCTGAATGTGCTAGATGAGTGCAACACACTGCTAATTATCGGCTTATCGCCGACAGTTTTATGAGCATCGCAACAAGGGGCCCTTATTGATCATGATCATACGCTCTACCGAAATCAATTTTTTTGAATGAATATACAGTACATGTTGTACATACGAAACCCTTTTTTTAGGAAACAGAAGGCGCCAACCATGGTGGATCTAGGATTTTGTACGAAACCAAAATTGTGTATATCACTGGCTGAACCTCACGTCATGCGTCGCGTCTGTGTCCTTAGGTTTAAGTGGGAACTAATATTTGGATGATACTTGAGGATTTGGTTTTGACAAGGGGCGACAGATGCATACGATGCTCATCTCATCATGCATGCCCCATGTGTGATTCAGGGATAGAGAAAGGTCCTAGCTAGTACTAGTAGTTGATCAGTTGACGAATGGTTGTGTATGTTGAGATTAGGCCAATAAGCTACACTTTTTGATATGTGAATAGCAAGAAAAATGATGAAAATGAAATGCAACTAACTTATATATTTGTATATTTGATATATCCATAATATGGTTTAGCAAAAAAAAAAAAAGGACATTCCCATGAATACCCGCCGGGCACCTATACTGGATACGAGCCCATGAGCGCCAAAGCCCTCCTACTAGCTAAAGATGCATAGTGAAAACAAGAGTACTAGTCCAAAAAAGAAAGAAGGAATCAACAAAAGAGGAGGCAAGATGTTGTGTTAGTAAACATTGCTCATAGTTCCAAAACAAGATGTGAACGTACACTTCCGCATTGTATCCTAGTCAAGTCAAAGGAGTTGTCTGAGTAGACGAGTACAGTGTGTAGGACATGGAATTTATCCTTTGATTGAAAGTTTCAAAAGGCAATTTGTTAGTATATGACTGTATGCAGGACAATTAAAGAATCAGTTCCATATCTAGAAGGGAAAATTAATGTGCAGAAAACATATCACTTAGTGCATGCAGACGTAAACATGACATACTGCTGACGTAAAGAATACTGTGATGCCATTGTGTGTGCTACTCCGGACGTGTATAGTTTCCTCTTAGTAAAATTTTAGTAGCTGGCGTAGTCAACAATGGTCTGCCGTCTGCCCATGCTGTTTGTTCCTTCATGATAGAAAACTATATATAGATGCATGCTTTATTGTAGTATTTAGATAACAATAAAATCCAAAAGGCAATGTGTAGCCATCATTTACAGCAATATGGTCCTCGCTAGAAAAAAAAAGGTTGTCTCGGGTACCATCTCTAATTATTGGTCTAAGCAACATCTGAGATTCAAATTTGGCTACGGGATATGGATATGTTAGATTAACTTTGCAATATTCCACAATAGCTCAAACTAGTAGCTAGCTGTAGCTAGCCATAGGTTCAGGTTAAATTCCATTTCCAAATGCTAGTGGAGATAGCTGGCTGGCTGCTATTAGCTCAATGATATGCTTCTAAAGGTTTGTATGTATCCTTTGTCATGTGTATTAGTTCGTACTACATTGTTCCTAATTGCAGTACCAGATCAAAAAGTCATGGAAAAAAAGTTTAGCTTTATTTTCTTCAGGCATGTGAACATATGCTCTTACACTCGCTTACGCATTTCTTCCTCCATGCCAGAGTGATAAACGTATTTTATATATACATAAAAATGTCAAGTTTAATGAACTTTAACCACTAACTTTTTTTCTCGAATATGCAAAAGATTTGTGCATATTTGTATTAAGATCGAGAAATATTGAGAGTTATAAAGATGTGCCAAAAGTGGCACACTAGGGTAATTTAATATATAAGTTAGAACATAAACATGAATCAATAAGTTTATATTGAAAATGTTTCCTTAAAAAATATGTATTGAAAATGCTTCTTAGATAATATTTATTCTTTAGCAATGACAACATATTAAAGGATATATTAGGGATTTATTCGTGTATGTTTTTTCTTATTAAAATGTGCTTATCATTTCGAAACGGGAGGGAGTAAATTTGTACTCCCTTCATCCCAAATTGTAAGTCATTCCAAGAATCTTGGAGAGTCAAAATTTATAAAGTTTGATCAAATTTATATAATAGGATAATAACATATTTGATATCAACTAAGTATCATTAGATTCTTTATTAGTTATATTTTCAAACTATACCTATTTGATGTCATAAATTTTTATGTTTCTCTCTATAATCTTTGGTCAAACTTAAAATGCTTTGACTCTCCAAGATTCTTGGAATGACTTGCAATTTGGAATGGAGGGAGTATATATCAAGAACAGGGCAATATACCAAAAATTCTGGAAATGCATTCAGAGAGGAAAAAAAAGTAATGTGAACTATATAAGTCAAAAGTTGAGAACTTCTACCTTGATTAGACCCACTCCATCAGCAAAATCTTGGAGGAATATATTTAACTTGATAAGGTGAAGATATATAGACTTGGCATTGTCACTAACTAAAAGGCACTAAATATAATTAAAAATATAGAAGTTTACGGCGGATGGCAACAGTAGCCTAATCATACATTCACTCGAACAAAGAAGATGCACGGAAGCTGGAGAAGGGAAATCTAAAAAGTGCCACGACGATAGTTGGACTCAACTTCAAGTTTTCGATACATCACAAAGGTCACGTCTCTTTGCAGAGTATATATATATAGTGTGGTTACACCACTTACCACTACATCTAACATGTGTATATATGCATAATTGGTCCGGATCGAAGTCCAAAATAATGAAATGATTGCACCACTAATCCTACCAGCAAAAACATGTGATCCCAATGCAAGCAGCCATTGCTTTTTCATGTGATCCACTACTGGACCCCTTAGCCCTTTTGGTTTGTATTTTTTTTTTCCTTCTAAATGTGCGTGCTTGCTTTGTCGGTTTCTAAAGTTATGCTTTAGTGTTACATAAGACGAAGCTTGCTGAAGCTAGCCATGATGCTGTACACTTACCTTTCTGAAAAAATGTACTCTGTTCATTGCAATGACACCTGAATAAAATAATAAGTAAATTGTAGTGGTCGTCCTGTAGTTGATGTTAATCAGAGAACCGCGCAACAGTTTTGTTACATTTCTTATTGGAAGCAAGTGCATGCTTGTTGCAAACAATAGGAAGTTGTTCAAAAATCTTTAGAAAACAGTTGGGAACATGATTGACAGATGGATATGTGCAAACGCACACATGCATGTAATCACAGGAACAGGAACCAATAGCAGCCAGCCAGCAGGTTTCGCGATCTTTTTCCCTCCATCATCCAAAAAAGTACGCTTCTCCATTTTAAGAAACCAACCAATTTCAAGTTTATTAAATCTATATAAAATAATTACTAATATTTATGGTATCAAATAAGTATCATTAGATCATTATGAAATATATTTCATTAGTAAATCTACTTAGAGACAGAGACGTATATATTAATACATTATATACTCACCAATACAAAGGCACACGTACAAAGCTAGCAGATCGCACACTTACACACATCTAACCTTTTGAGCAGACTAACACTACTACATATTCAAACATCGCTGTCGGCCCATCACTGTCGGGTTTGCCAAAACCGGCAATGATAAATCTTCACTGCTGGTTCTATGCCGAACCGGCAGTGAAACTAATCATGTCGGTTCATGGCTTGAACCGGTAGTGAAGCTTCACTACTCTTTCACCGTCGGTTCCAGTCACGAACCGACACTGAAGCTCATCATCACTGTCGATTCGCGTGGCTGGAACCGGCAGTGATAACCTAGACACTTTCACTATCAGTTCCAGCCACGAACTGCTACTGATGATGAGCTTTGTAACACCCTCAATTTTAATCACAGACTAAAAAGTGATTGAGCCTAATTAAGTAAGATCAGAAGGTAATCAAAGACTATAGTTCATATATCGTGAAATCTTGAGAAGGTATTTATGGTATATGTCTTATCTCTATTTCCATCTATATGAATCATTGGAAAAGTTTCGTAAACTTTGGAAGTAAAACGTCAAATGGAATGACGACTTTTATAATTACCCGAATTATTTTATGAAGCGGATATAATTATACAATGTCAACCAAGTCTTACAGCCTTACTCAAAAGTTTCAGGTTGAACTCTACAACAAAAGTCGTGAAAGATTCTTGTTGCTCGGAAATAGAAAAAATAACCGGAAAATATTCCATACCCCGATCCGAGTGCAACCGAAGATGTTTTTAATCAGCTTTGACCGACATTTTGGAGACCTCGCATGTCGATGCAACTTAAAGATAAGTTGTTCTATTCGTCGAGACCTTCGCAACGGTGCAGTCGGATTCGCGACCGGACAGACGATTTGAAAAACGAGAAAACGGACCCGACAGTGGTAGTCTCGTAATTATTGATCTGTACAAGGGTAATTCTTCAGAAGATGAAAGAGGGAAGACATCTCCCGGTCTCCAAGACACCGCCCACGCCGGTCTACCCTCGCGCGCCACCTGCCGCTCCTCCCCTGCCCGAGAAAAAGGGGCAGCCGATCCTCCTCTCTTCTCCCTCACGCCACTCCCTCTCTTTTTCCCTCGTCTCTCCCGTGAAGCTCTCTCTCCCTCTCAGCCGAGCTCCCCTCCACCCCAGGCCAGCAGGAGCCGGCGCCCCTGCTGCCCTCTCCCTCGCCGCTCGGGCCGAGTCCGGTGTTGCCGCTGCTCGCCAGCAGCAGCGCGCCCTGCCGCGTGCCTGCACACGCGCCCGCCCGTCGCCGCGCCGAGGCCGCACGCACGCTCGCGCGAGGGCCCGAGCCACGTGGCCTGCGCCCTGGCCGCAAGGGCCGAGCCGGCAGCCGCCGTGCGCGCCTTGAGCCGCCGCTACCCTGCCTCCGCTCGCTCGAGCAGAGCAGCGCAGTTGCTGTTGCTGCCTCCCGCGACCCGGCCGAGCCCGCTGTTCGGCGCGGCCCGCTGCGAGCCGAGCTGCTCTCTGCGTGCCGCCGCTGCGAGCCGTGCTACCGCGTCCTGCTGCCGCCGAAATGGCCCCGAAGCCGGCCACTACTCCGTCCAGTTCTCCGCTAGCCATGGCCGCCGACGGCCGCCGTTTCGGGCAACCCTAGCTCCGTTCCCGGTCACCGGAATCCACCGTCGTTCCTCCGTCCCGTAAAATCCCCGACAAAAGGAAGCAGAAAGGGTCATCTTGTATACAGAAGCTTTTATTTGGGTTTTCGTGCTAAATCTACATGACTCATTGTTTTGCAGATACGGGCTTCGTTTATTTCCTGTAAATCTATGGTTCCTGATGCAAAAGTGTTTTCTTGTTTTAAATTGAGATTTCGTGCTTGATCTATGATAAATCGTATAAATTCATACAAAAATCGTATGGATGTGTTTTATGACTTTTTGGAATCCTTATGAAATTTCCCACGCAGTAGATCTAATGCATGCTATATTTCAGTTTGAATAAATTGCCCTAAAAATACTTTTGTGCTGCTACGTTTAGAAGCTTGATTGTGTAGATTAAGTATTCATCGCCGTTAACAAGTGCTCCAAAAATTATGAAATAACTATGGTGTGTTCCTCATATGATGAATGATGTTTGGTTAAATTTTCATGATTAGTTGTTAAGTAGTTTGGGTGCTATGAAAATAACAAGTGTGAAATATTACTGTTTTGGCTGCAAACATATGTTTTGGGAAATAATTATTATCATAATTTAAATGATGTTTTCTGTTGGTATGGTGAATACCAAAGTTGTAGATAATATTGTTATCTAGCTTGTGTTCAAGTTTGGTAGCCATATCCCTATTAGTTTGGGAGATATCCATTTTCTAAGTTGGTATTAGAATCTGCCTATATTTTTGGACATATCTGAGTATAAGTGTTTTTTGACTAAGTTAAGATATGACTCATGAATTGCTAATGTTGAATAAATTGTAGAACTTTTCATAAGATTTCCAGATTGTCTTGATTCATATTTTTTTAGAAGGTCTATAACTTGAGTTATGACTGTGTTAAGAAGGGTTACCAAATCTGTCCACCTTTTGAACAGAGTTGTCTTCTTCTTTTAATTCGAGTTGTTTAACTATTAAATCATCTTTTTTGAGTATTAAGAAAGTTATAGACAACTTAATTAGCTTTCCAAATATGTAAGAATCATGTTTTTTGGATCCCTATAACTCCAGTTATGATTAAAACCGTGATTGCTATGTTGTTGTCCCGAACTTGCATGTATGAGATAATTACTTTAATTTGTTCTTGCTAGTTTAATATATTAAGTAAACTTGATGGATGAATATTTTTCATGGTTTGACTTAAATTAGATATTAAGTCATGCTTGATGTGTTTCTCTCTTTTTATGTTATGCTCGTGTTACCATTCTTCATATTCATGCACATGCATCTCGCATCTAATTTAGGTACGATAAGTGCATACGTGAAGAACATGACGCTTGGAGCTAACTTAAAAGGTGGTGTTGATGGATACAAAAGATGGAAGGCCCATCAACGTATCAAGTTGGATCAGAGATGCTCGTCAATCGAGTATCATCTAACATGCACTGACTTAGTGTCGGTTCCCAGGCAAGCCCGGAGCATTACAAACCTCATATCTTAAAAATGCAATCTTAATTAAGTTATTATTATTGATGCATTAAGTTTAGGAGTTGGGTGAAACCGTTGTTGCATTATACCTTGCTCACTCTACTATTACCACTATCCTTGTTACGCTATTAGTTGCCATAGCTCGGTAGAAGCCGGGTGATTCCCATTGCCCGCAAGATGTAGGTTAATATCCTCATCACATGTTATAGCGTATCTCGGAATGATAGCCGGAATGGTTAATTGAACTAAGATCGGTGGGAAACTCCCTGTACTTTGGATGGGGGTGACTCGACCGTGTCAACTAATGACCGTTTATGTTGTTGTTCGTCTGGTCATGTTGAACGCATGCCCTAAATTTAACTGGAAGGATAACTCGTTCCGACCGTGAAGTCGGTACACTATTCGGGCCGGGTTTGGATGGCGACGCATCGTGCTAGTGCGAGGCGAGGAGTCGGACACATGGGCGCGATCTAAGACCTTCACACGTGGTGGCTTTTTGGCAGCCCCTGGGTGTCGGTGGTCCCTGTCCATCCCGCGACTTTACCTGAATAGCGTCTTCGGTGACCTGTAACTCACGTGGCTTGTGAGTGTGGTTTGTGTAGGGAATACCCCCTCAGCTGAGTAGGAATCCGATTCGAATTGCCATCGCTCCTGGTTAGAGAGCACTTGACTAGGGTGATGACAACATTTACACGACTATAAAACTAATGTTGGTGATCCGGTTAATAGAAAGCCTGGAAGGATGATGGAATCTATTGTATGCTTTAATCAACTTGTCTGGCATAGACTAGTGGCTAATCTAGATGACAGGTAATAATGATTAAAAGTTGATGCTACATCTTTAACTGGCGGTTAAAAGAATTATTATGCTTTTCCACAAAATGATTCAAGCCAATCCACCACTATAAAGCCTTGTATAATCCTTGGTGTCATTTATTTTAGTTTATGACGGGTAAGTCTAGCTGAGTACATTCGAGTACTCAGGGTTTATCCCACCTTGTTGCAGGTGAAGGTCTCATGCTGCTAAAGGTGTAGCTAACCACCGGTGGGCTCGGTGACTTTATATTATCTCTCATCTTAATGATGTTGTTAGAGGATGTCACTATAAGCTAGCAATGTATTTCAATAAATGGTTTTGAAACTCATACTTGTATTATTTATTTGTGAACTCAAATGTAATTTATTTCCGCTGAAAACTCCGTGTAAGTGATTTGTATTTACTTGATCATGCGATCTTGGTGGTAAAGTTGAATTACCGAGGTTTTTCGGAACACTCGGCGGACTACCGGGATTATATGGGCTCAAGTGCTCTTAGTGTCAGTTAATTCGGCTACTTGAGTACTTGATCTCTTATAATTTGGACGGTTCTGTTATAGTTGGTATCGGAGCATGGTTAAGTATAATACAGTCATTTACCTGGATTTACAAACGAAAACTTTGTTTTCGAAAACTATTTTGGACTAAAAATTTAGATATAGACAAGTTTGTCAAAACTAATTTGCCAAACTATGCTAGTGACAACCTCCAGTTAAGCCCAACTTAGGACTCTAGGTGGCTTATTTAAGTACTAACTTGGTTCGGGGATTTGCTCATGCTGGATCTTTAAAAGGTGCATGAGTATCAATCTTTGGAAGAAAGATACAAGTTTCGAAAATTGCATTAAAACTATTTGTGAGTTGCGAGAGTACGACCTTCCAACTGTTGGTCTAGGGAGTGATATGGTTACTTAAAGATATGCAAGCTTTACGCAAACATGTCTGCGAGTATGAATTGCAGGGTGGGTTTTCCGAGCTTGGTGCATAAGGTTTTGGTAACTAACTGATATGTACCTAGTACGTATCGGAAAGTGCCCGGTGATTTTTATACATTGGGATTGTTCCTTTCAGGCTGAAATGAAATCTGCTGCAGGTACACTAACCTCGAACACGTATGAACTAGTTAATGACTAGCTATATATCGAGAGTGCGTGTTATGCCACCGATATAGAACGTGATTGTCGCCTCAGGTTGACAATCTTGTGAGGACGAATAGGACGAGCATGCATAATCATGATTGTTGCATCATGTGTGACTATGCTCCTCTCATCCTTGCTTCTGATGATAAGTAATGTATGATCAATGTGTTGTGTTAACTTTCTTGCCAAGAAACTAGAAAGATATGCTTGTCCATGTCGCTTGAATGAGCCTTGTTATGATATGCTTTGTAACGTCTCCTTGCTTGTGTGAAGAAATGTTGCTTGATCTTTACAATGCTTTACATGAGCTAGGAATGTCCAACTTGGGTAAAACCAATTTGGTTAACTATGTTTTGAAACACTCTACTTAATACAACTATAAAACTTGTTCAAAATGGTTTTGTGTGTTGCATGGTTAAGTTGATAATTGCCTTATTAAGTTAAATAATAAAAGTTGTTGTGTGAGAATGTTTTGCATGCAATGACTTTGTTCTTGGTAGATGCTTTTGAACCTTAAAATTTTAAACTTGCAGTTAAAATGCAACATAATGCATGGTTTAGTTTTTGTTAAGCCTTACCATATCATGTGCCAATCAATCCATTGAACCTGCTATGTAATGTGTCTAACTAGACAATCATGTTTTTACCTTTATCAACATTTAATCTCATGCTAAGATAAATATGAGAATTGGGTGTATCACATGTGTAGAATAAATTGTCATAACTTTCTAGTAACCTGCTTGCTAAGGTTTTGTAGATTCATACACATGTTTAATATCATGAGTGTCTATAGTAAACTTTTAATGGAATACTTAAGTTTCTGTGAATCATCTAGAAGCTTACTAGATACTTGCAACAACTATTATCAATTCTATCCTGCTAGATATGTAAATTGATAAATGCATGTAATCCACTGAAAAGCTAATCAATAACTTTGCTAGCAAGATTAGGGTGTATCTCACCTTTTGTCATTCTAATAGGAATGTTGAATTCTATGTAAATGCAATTTGTTCAACCTGTCATGTTACCAAAGTAGTAACTAAAGTAAGTTTAAAATGTTTGTATAGTTGTTGGTATGGTAACATGTCAATGTAACCATGTTGCTATGTGGTGCATGACTAAAAACATGTTTGTTATATGTAAGTAAAACTTGTCTTCTCCACCTAATAAGAGATATATACCTACTCAGTAAAAGAAATTAAAATGATAGCACATATACCATCTAATCATCTTGCCTTGCATGTTTATGTGTGATTGTGCTTGGTATAGTTGAATACTTGTTATGTGTGAAGTTTTGTGCTTAGTAATGGTTGCTTAAACTAAATTGATTGATTCTCCCAAATGCTTGTTTGAGATCATGATGTATATGTGGATGTGTTGTTACCTAGATGGTACAATAGTTGTCACCTCTCGTGTCCTCGGTGAGCATGCAAGTGTCAGATATGCCTTATCTTGGATCAGTTCTCAAGCGGGGTTAATCTCATGTTTATCATCCCCAATCAGGTTCTTTCTCTTAGAAGCCGAAATCGGTAGATGCGCTTGTTAGTCTTTGTATGTTGGGTGGCTATGCTTTAGTACCTTTAGTGCTTGCCTGATGTGAATATTTTGCTCCCGTGTTTGAGTTCTTTACCAAAATCTCTTTTGGGTCTCTCTACACCAAATCATCCTCTGGGCAACGCTAATCTCAATCTATCGGGTTTTGGAAACCTTGTTTTTCTTTATCATGTCATTGCTTTATCAACTAAATCTCTAATCAGTGTGTGGACTCTGTCCTCTGAGTCTCACTTGATTAATCTCCAACCCTCCCACAACTCTAGACGATGATCTTTATCTATCTTGTTTTGGAATCTTTTCCTAGCAAATCATATCGTTGCTTTATCAACTGAGTCCTTGATCCTTGTATCCACTCTGTCCATGGAATCTTGCTTGTTGATATCCAACTATCCCAAATCTCTAGATGTTGATCTGTCTCGATCTTCTGTTGCTGCTCAACAAGATCAAACCTCATGATAATCTATTGTTTCATATCCTCCTTGGTAAATGCATGTTTTACGTAGATTCTAAGTAAGAATCTGACGCTCTTTTGTCTGCATGTGATAATCCTTGTTCCTCATATGCCTTGTCTTTACCTTGGAACAATCCTTGTTGACTCCTAACCTTGTGACTACCTTCGCTTGCTATCCCTTGTTTGCGTGGTGCTTGTTCATACCAACCACGTTGTGCCACTTGGAATTTCTCGTTTGGTGTATATTTGGTAATGGTGTTACGACGAGCATTCTATTGTGCCGCGACGAAACTGAGAGCCTCTTGTGGGTGCACACACAAGTTGTTGCTCGGCACGCGCTGGTATCGTGAGTGGTTAGTCCTAATCCATTGCGAAATTTACGCCGATGTGATATCTTCTAGTGCGCTTCTCCTTGGTTATCCTCCTTATCTTATCAAACGGTCTATGTCTCAGATAGACGCAGTCAGAATCTCTTTTGTATGGTTGGGGATAACTTTGAAGAACATGTCAAAGACATAAACAGTAAGAGACTACAAGAAGTGGTAGACAAAGGACACTGCTTGACCATAACCATGAATAAGGATACCCATATGGTTGAACAACAAATATATCCTCCCTATTGGATTAAAAGGGCATATAACACTTCAAGTTGGATAAGTGTCAGTTGAATGAAAGTTTCTAGAAATATGATGTTCTATAGTAAAGCATCCAGCGCTTATGATCCTTTGACACAAGTTTTCAATCTCCACATGCAAGAGGATCATATAGGCAGAATCAACCTGTCGGGTACGAAGGTAAGGGTACCCTAAACCCTTCGATAAATTAACGCTAAACATAGCAACCATTTTTAAGGCAAGGATCAGCCTACTGTTCGGTAAGACGTGACCCATCAATCGAGGGCCCCCGCTACACCGACTGCGGGAACCAGCCACTGGCCCGGCTCTACCTCGACGACGGACGAGGGGTCGGGCGAACGACCCCCCGGCTCCACCTCGACGACGGACGAGGGGTCGGGCGAACGACCCCCGGCTCTACCTCGACGACGGACGAGGGGTCGGACGAACGACCCCCCGGCTCTACCTCGACTTCGACCCCCTCAACCTGTCGACGCCTCGACCTTCCAAGCGCCGTCGACGGACGAGGGCTCGATTAACCCAACCACTCCGGCATGGGTAAAAGTAAAACCGCCTGACGACATGGGCGCCTGCGTCCACTGTCAGATCCGCCAACTCCCCGTCCAGTCCCCGACTCCCGACGACTGTGCCGTCACTGCCGCCACTACGCAAGTACGGACTTCTACAGTACCCCTCGGAAAGTGAACAGTGCGACCCTCGACGACGGCTTCGGGAACGTGACAGAGTCATACGGAGCTCGACCTCCCCCCTCGACCAAGGGCTCG
Source organism: Microstegium vimineum (assembly GCA_022036555.1). Classification (NCBI taxonomy): domain Eukaryota; kingdom Viridiplantae; phylum Streptophyta; class Magnoliopsida; order Poales; family Poaceae; genus Microstegium; species Microstegium vimineum. Next base: position 43,163,411 of record CM039131.1, on the reverse strand, counting down.
ACCCTCTCCTCTTCAACAACTCCGGTACGGAAGACGTCCCATCTGCCCCGTCCCGCTTCGGCCAGGGGACTCGTGCCCGCCTGCGAATACTGTACTGCGACGACTTCTACTGATGCCACGACCGGGAACACCTGAAGGACGGGAAGACCACGCCGCCACAGTGCTCGATGTCTCTTCGCCAACACTGTGCCGAGGATACACCGCCCATACTTCTACTATTAGGACCGTGTACCCTCGAGTCTCCCCCTTGGTCTATAAAGGGGGGACGCCGAGGTAGATGAGAGGGGGGCTCTTCAGAGACTTCTTTTTCCAGGTTTCTCTTTGAGGACTCCAGTCCGACTTTGGTTCTCAAGGACTCTAGACCACACCACACACACACAGCCGCTCGATCGACCCCTCGGGTGGCCGACTCCGTGTAACACTGCTTGTACCCCCCCTGTACGAGCACGCTTTGGATGCGAGATAATACAAGTCATCCTCCCCCGCTGGACGTAGGGCCCTCTTTGCCCGAACCAGGATAAATCTTGTGTCCATCTTGCATCACGTCTGAGAGAGGGAGCACGCGATATACAAATTTACTCGTTGGTGGTCTTGACCCCCGGGTCATAACACCGACACAACCTCAACCTTTTCTGACGTGATGTTGTGTCTGCTGATGTGGATGGTGTCTGCTTGTGTACAACTATATCTTCTGAGTTTTGACTCCTACAATAGTCAAAGCCTCAAAGCTTGTTGGTGTTGAGAGACATTTGATTAGTCACCAGTGGAATGGTTAATCTCCAACATAAAGAGTCAAAAAGTGTAGAACGCACACCCCAACGTGTGAAGTAAAGGAAATAAGAACATGAAATCTAATTAGATTTCCTAATGTTGAGCATGTTGCTTTTGAGAAATAACTAGAGGGCTTTGTAAACCCTTTGTGTCATTGCGAGTTCAAGACAATTTGAGGAAGTATTAGACGACATATTTCAGAGTTATGGAATGACATTAGAAAGGAAGACTCAATGTCAAAAGCAGTCCAACAATGCTACTTTACAACCGTACATTTAAACCCTGGTAATTGTTGTCATTTGGATGTGACAACCCCCTTTTAAAGAATGTTCAACAAAAATGTAGAGACAATAGAGTCAGTTATCACTGTGGTGCTCTCTCAATAGACGTCCCAGGGCCGGGTCGAGCCACGACCGGTTCGGGAACGCCTCGTCGACGACCTCCCCCCTCGAGTGAACAATCGACGTCGATGCGGCGATGCCGAGGCTCGAGGCTACAACGCTCACCGAGGCGGGCGCTACGACAGTGACGAAGACCGATGTCGGTCTCCGGAGCCACCGGGGCCTCGAGTCTTCGGAAGAACTATCCGACGGGCCTCCCTGCCCGTGCGTTTCCGTCCACCCACCAGCCTGATCAAATACAACGGCGAAACCAAGCCAGAGCTCTGGCTTGCCGACTTCAGGCTGGCATGCCAGCTGGGTGGAGCCAAAGATGACCTCGTCATCATCCGGCAACTCCCGCTGTTCCTCTCCGACACCGCTCGAAGGTGGCTCGAGGAGCTACCCCGGACTTGATCCAGGACTGGTCCGACCTAGTTCGGATCTTCGAGGGCAACTTCAAGGGCACCTACGAGCGGCCGGGCAACTCCTGGGACCTTCGCAGCTGCAAGCAGAAACCAGGAGAGACCCTCCGCGCCTTCACCCGCCGATTCTCGAAGCAGCGTACCGCACTGACTCACATTTCCGACCACGAGGTCATCACGGCGTTCATCGCCGGGACGACCTGCAAAGAGTTAGTGCGGGAGCTGGGGCGAAACATCCCAAGACCGCCAACGAGCTCATGGACGTCATCGCCAACTACGCGGCTGGCGAGGAGGCCGTTGGCGCATTCTTCCAGATTCCCCCAGCGAAGGAGGAGGGCAACGCGGACGGACCCGGGGGCTCGGACGATGGGCCCAAGAGAAACAAGGGGCCCAGGAGGAACAACGACGGCAACGGCGGCCAGAAGAAGAAGAAGAAGAAGAACCAACGGGGCCGGCGCGTCGTCGAGCCCAACGTCGAGCAGGACGACGACCCCGACGACCTTGTCGCTGCAGCGGACAAGCGGAAGCCTCGAGGGCCCCTCCCGACGGGGGCGTCTTCGACAAAATGCTGAAAGAGCCTTGCCCCTACCATATGGGGCCGGCCAACCACCGCCTCGAGGATTGCCGCATGCTTCGAAGGCACTTCGTCCCTCCTGGTCCCAGGAGAGACGACGGCAAGGAAGACCCACCCTGTGACGTCCAAGTCAGGGGCGATGTTCAAAAGGGAGGCTTCCCCAAGATCCACGACTGCTACATGATCTACGGGGGACCCTTGACCCGCCTCACCACGCGCCAACGCAAGAGGGAGCGTCGAGAGGTCTTTTCCGTTCGGGCCCAGGCCCCACGGTACCTAGACTGGTCCCACACGCCGATCACCTTCGATCAGGACGACCACCCCGAGCACATCCCCAACGCAGGGGTTTACCCGCTCGTCGTCGACCCGATCATCCTCAACACCCGCCTCAGCAAGGTGCTCATGGACGGGGGGAGCAGCCTCAACATCATCTACGCCGAGACCCTCGACCTCCTGGGGATCCCGAGGACCATGCTCCTGCCCAGCGCGGGGGGGTTCCACGGAATCGTCCCGGGGAAGAAGGCACTCCCGATCGGTCGCGTCAAGCTACCGGTCTGTTTCGGCGTCCCCTCGAACTTTCGAAAGGAAGAGCTGACCTTCGAGGTGGTCACGTGGCGAGGCACCTACCACGCCATCATCGGTAGACCGGGGTACGCCAAGTTCATGGTGGTCCCGAACTATACCTACCTCAAGCTTAAGATGCCGGGGCCCTCGGGAGTCATCACCGTCGACACCTCCTACGAGCACGCATACGACTGCGACGTCGAGTGCGTGGAAAAAGCCGAAGCCCGTGAGGATTCTGCTATCCTCGCGGCCCTCGACGACTTGTCCGGAGAGATCCCCGACCCCAAGCGCCACGTGGCAACTTCAAGCCGGCGGAAGACACGAAGACCATCCCGCTCGACCCCGGCCTCAAGGACGGGAAGGTGCTGACGATCAGTGCCACCCTCGAGCCCAAATAGGAAGTCGTGCTCGTCGACTTTCTCCGAGCGAACGCCGACGTGTTCGCATGGAGTCCCTCGGACATGCCGGGCATCCCGAGGGAAGTTGCCGAGCACTCCTTAGACATCCAAGCCGGGTCCAAACCGGTGAAGCAACGCCTGCGCCGCTTCGACGAGGAGAAGCGCAGGATCATCGGGGAGGAGGTCGACAAGCTTTTGAAGGCCGGATTCATCAAGGAGGTACATCATCCCAAGTGGTTAGCTAATCCCGTGCTCGTAAAGAAAAAGAATGGGAAAGATAGGATGTGTGTAGACTACACCAGTTTAAATAAAGTATGTCCTAAAGTTCCTTTTCCTTTACCTCGCATCGACCAAATAGTAGACTCCACTTCGAGATGTGAAACCCTTTGCTTCCTTGATGCGTATTCCGGCTACCACCAAATAAAGATGAAGGAGTCCGATCAGCTCGCGACCTCTTTTATCACTCCTTTTGGCATGTTTTGCTACCTCACAATGCCCTTCGGCTTGCGGAACGCCGGGGCCACCTACCAGCGATGCATACTCCGCGTCTTCGGGAAACACATAGGGCCGATCGTCGAGGCCTACGTCGACGATATCGTGGTCAAGTCCAGAACCGTCGGAAACCTAGTCGGAGACCTCGAGATTGCGTTTGGGTGTCTCAGGACTAACCGCATAAAACTAAACCCTGAGAAGTGTGTCTTCGGGGTCCCTCGAGGCATGCTCCTAGGGTACATAGTTTCCCAACGCGGTATCGAGGCCAATCCCGAGAAGGTAACCGCCATCACGAGGATGGGCCCGATCAAAGACCTCAAGAGTGTGCAAAGGGTTACTGGGTGCCTTGCCGCCCTCAGTCGCTTCATCTCGAAGCTCGGAGAAAAGGCCCTGCCCCTTTATCGACTCCTGAAGAAGACGGAACACTTCGCGTGGACCGCCGAAGCTGAGGAATCCCTCTCGAGGCTCAAGGCCTTGCTCACCTCGCCCCCGGTATTGGTCCCCCCGAGCTCGGCCGAGCCCCTCCTGCTTTATGTCGCGGCAACTACGCAAGTAGTCAGTGCTGTCATAGCAGTCGAGAGGAAGGAAAAAGGACACGCCTTGCCGGTTCAGAGGCCTGTCTATTTCGTGAGCGAGGTCCTTTCCGAGACCAAGACGAGGTATCCCCACATCCAGAAGCTGCTATACGCGGTCGTCCTCACTCGGCGGAAGCTCAAACACTATTTCCTGGGCCATCCGGTCACTGTGGTTTCATCTTTCCCCCTCGGAGAGATAATCCAGAACCGGGAGGCATCGGGAAGGATCGCCAAGTGGTCCGCCGAGCTCATGGGGGAGACCCTCTCCTACGCCCCTCGGAAGGCTATCAAGTCTCAGGTACTGGCAGATTTCGTCGCCGAATGGACCGACACCCAACTACCCCCGGCGCAGGTGCAGAGCGAGCTCTGGGTCATGTACTTCGACGGATCACTGTTGAAGGCGGGAGCAGGCGCAGGATTGCTATTCGTATCACCCTCAGGGGTCCATATGCGATATGTCATCCGCCTCCACTTCCCCGCCTCCAACAACGTCGCCGAGTACGAGGCCCTCGTCAACGGCCTGCGCATCGCCATCGAGCTCGGGGTCCGACGCCTCGACGTGCGAGGGGACTCTCAGTTGGTAATTGACCAAGTGATGAAAGACTCGAGCTGTCGCGATCCTAAGATGGAAGCTTACTGCAAGGAGGTTTGAAAGCTCGAGGACAAGTTCTACGGCCTCGAGCTCAACCACGTAGCCCGTCGTTACAACGAGGCTGCCGACGAGTTGGCCAAAATTGCGTCTACTCGAGGGACGGTCCCCCCCCCCCCCGACATCTTCTCGAGGGATCTGCACACACCGTCCGTCGACCTAGGCTCGGGGGCTCCCGCCCTCGAGCATGAGGTCGACCCACCCCCTCGACCGATCCCCCCTCGGGCGGGGGAGGGGTTATGGAGATCGACGGGGCCGTCGCAGTGCCAACCCCTCCGACGGATTGGCGCGCGCCCTACCTCGAGTACCTGACGCGAGGCGAACTCCCGGAAGACTGCACGGAAGCTCGTCGAGTAGCTCGACGTGCCAAAACCTACGTCCTGTACGGGGACAGCCGCGAGCTATATCGACGCAGCCCGTCGGGTGTGCTCCAACGCTGCCTCACCCTCGAGGAGGGGAGGGCACTGCTGAGGGACCTACACTCGGGGGCTTGCGGCCACCACGCGGCGCCAAGAACCCTGGTAGGAAGTGCCTTTCGACAGGGCTTCTACTGGCCCACAGCAGTCAACGACGCCACCAAACTCGTTCGATCCTGCCAAGGATGCCAATTCTACGCCAGGCAGACTCACCTACCCGCCCAAGCCCTTCAGATGATACCCATAACTTGGTCGTTCGCAGTATGGGGGCTCGACATGGTCGGTCCCCTGAAAAGAACCAAGGGTGGGCACACTCACCTTCTCGTGGCTGTCGACAAGTTCTCGAAGTGGATCGAGGCCCGGCCCATCGCCAACATCCAGTCTCGGCAAGCCGTACTATTCTTCACCGACATCATCCACCGCTTCGGGGTCCCCAACGTTATCATTACCGACAATGGCACGCAGTTCACCGGCCAAAAGTTCCTGGACTTCTGTGACGATCACCACATCAGGGTGAATTGGTCTGCAGTTGCCCACCCTCGAACTAACGGTCAGGTCGAGCGTGCCAACGGCATGGTTTTGCAGGGCCTCAAGCCAAGGATCTTCGACCGGCTGAACAGACATGGAAAGAGATGGGTCGAAGAGCTGCCTACTGTGCTATGGAGTCTTCGAACGACACCGAGTCGAGCTACGGGGTTCTCCCCGTTCTTCTTGGTCTATGGGTCCGAGGCCGTCCTCCCCACCGACCTCGAGTACGGGTCCCCTCGACTGAAAGCCTACAACGAGCAAGCCAACACAGTAGCCCGAGAGGACTCCCTCGACCAGCTCGAGGAAGCTCGTGACATGGCCCTGTTCAAGTCGGCCCAGTACCAGCAGACGCTACGACGCTACCACGACAAGAACGTGCGCAAAAGGGACCTCAACGTCGGCGACCTCGTTCTGCGCCGTCGACAGAGCAGCAAGGGGCGTCACAAGCTGACACCGCCCTGGGAGGGACCCTTCATCGTGGCAGAGGTGCTGAAGCCCGGCACTTACAAACTGAAGAACAAGAAGGGAGAGCTCTTCACCAACGCGTGGAACATCGAACAGCTACGTCGCTTCTATCCCTGAGGCCCCAGGGCCTTGTACATTTCCGCATTTATGTACAAATTCCCGAATGAATAAAATGTTCTCGAAACACTTTTCACGTTCGTTCATAGCCCGAAAGCAGCCTCGACTTTGCCCGGACAAAGTCGAGCTCCCCTCGGGGGCTGGCAGGGGGGGCACCCCCTCCCAGGTCTCCGAAAAACTCGAACGCTTTCTCTCGAAACTCGACCCCTCTCGTTTCTTCGCCTCGGGCACGCTTCGTAACTAGGTAAAGGCGCCTCGAACCCCCTAAGGGTCGAGGGTGTCGTCGAGTCAGGGACTCACCTACGCCCCAGGGCTACGGTATCCCTACTCGCCACCCCCCTTCCCGGGATAAGAGCGTGCGTCGAATACTTAAGTTCACGAGCGTCGACTCAGGCAAAGAAAAGCAGGGAGAGCCCGAGAAGTAGAAGTAACAAGACAACCCATCCGCAGCACTAAGGTAGCCTCGACTTTGCCTCAGCAAAATCGAGCCTCCCTCGGGGGCTAACAGGGGGGGCACCCCCCTCCTAGGTCTCCGAAAAACTCGAACGTTTTTTTTTTCGAAACTCGACTCTCCCTCTCGTTCTTTCCCTCTAGTACGCTTCTGAACTAAGTAAAAACGCCTCGAGTTCCCTAGGGGTCGAGGGTGCCGTCGAGTTAGGGACTCACCTACGCCCCAGGGCTACGGTATCCTTACTCGCCACCCCCCTTCCAAGGATAAGAGCGTGCGTCGAACACTTAGTTCACAGGCGTCGACCCAGGCAAAGAAAAGCAGGGAAAGCTCGAAAAAATGAAATTAACTCTGTGCACATCGACCAAAACGCATTATATACAAAAAGCCCTCGGGGGCTTGGCATTGTATCGGTACAGAGGCCTAACTATTACATGGACCTTTTTGTCCAGATATGGCTCGCAGGCCCGCGACCACCCGTCGACATCTCCCAACGACTACTCATCCGCCAAGGGGATCACGTCGGGCTCGAAGAGTTTCGCCAGCTGGCCTCCGGGCACCTCCGCGTGGTCCATCAGCTCCTGACACCTTGCGTCGTTCTGCTCCTCGGTCAGATCCGGGTCGGTGGCGAACCCGTCGACAACGAGGTTGAGATCCACGTCGTAGAAGGAGTTGACGACCGCGAGGGCCCGCTTCACCCCCACATGCAGGGCGGCTCGGACGTTCTCCGTCACCCCCCGCGTCATGGCGTAGAAGCGGCGCAGCAGGGATTCCCCCGAGTGTCCCCCTCGAGCTCCGGCTCCGGCTTGACCGAGAGGTCGTCGCAGAAGGTGTTGATGGCGGCCGAGAGCGACGCGTTGAGGTTCACCTCGGTGCTCAGCAGGCCCTGAAGATTGTCCAGGTCCTTTTGGGCGCGGGCGTTCTCCTCCGCAAGCTCTGCCGAAACAAGCACATAACGATCAAAACCCGAAAGCAGAAAAAGGGTCGAGACAGGACAGACCCCGCAAACACCCGAAACACTCACCTTGGGCCTGCACATCCAAGGCGGAGTAGGCCTGCTCGGCCTCCTCGAGCTGATGGCGGACGGCGTCAAAATCAGAGGACTGGTCCCTGACTTGGGCCTCGAGACCCTCGATGGTCTTGTATGCCTCCCCGAGGGCCTCCTTCTGCTTCATCGCCACCATGCCCAAGGAGGTCGCGCGGGTCCGAGCCTTCTCCTCCGAGGCGGCCAGAGCGTCGCGCTCGCGGGAGAGGGCGTCGAGGTCTCCCCTCAGCTAGGCGGCCTCCTCCGTGGCCTTGCGCTGGGCCTCGACGGCGGCATCCCGCTCCTGCCCAACGGCGATGGTCGACCGAAGGGCATCATCGAGCTTCGCCTGCGCCGACGACAAGGCCTCCCGGGCTTCCTTCTGGACAGCCTCGTAGCCGGCCCTCGCGTAGGCGACCCTCGACTCGGCATCCTTCTGGATAGTCGCCGCCTCCGCCTTCGCACGAGCGGCCTCACCCCTCGCCTTCTCCAGAGAGGCGTGGAGGGTCGAGAGCTGCCCCTGTACCCGGAGAATGTACTGGGACTTCTCGTACGACCTCACCCGCAGCGACTGACAGGGATAAAGACGAAGATCGTCAACAAATGGCAACCATGCAGTGCAAAGTACAATCTAAGGTAGAACGGAACCTACCTCCATTCCCTCGCGTATTTCCGCGGCCGCGACCTCCGCAGCGTGACGTACCGAGTGTTCGAATAAAGCCCGGTACTCCTCGACGTTCTCCCACCGTCGAAGCTCGGACTGGTCGTCGAGCGTGAGGAAGAGTCGCTCGGGGTCTCGAGGGTCCGCCACCTCGAGAACCTCCTGGCCCCACGCCGCGCTGCGGGCGGCGATCCTCTGCTCCATTGGCCCGGTGACGCCAATGCGCAGGTCCCCCCCTCCTTGGTAATCGGAGAGGGGCGAGGCTTCCTCCTCGGCGCCACCTCGCGAGGACGTCGACGGTCCTGCGCGATGAAGGGCTCCGAAAGGTTAATACCTAGCGAGGCAAACCCACTGCGTCTCGAGTGAATCAAAGTGCGACTTACCTTGAGATACCAACCCCCCAACCTCGAGGGGAGGTCGAGCCACCTCCGGCTCCGCCCGAGGAGCCGCGATGATGGCCAGTTCTGCCGGGTCCACCAACTCGGCCACCATCTCGTCCACTTGGGCGGGGGTGGACTCCATGAGCATCCCACCCTGAGCCGGCGCGGATGGGCCCTCGACGCGCTCGAGCTGGAGTCGAGCCTCCAACGCCGCCAGACCCTCGGGCCAGCGCCCCGGCGTCGGGTGAGCCGGGGCCTCCCGCTCGGCCGCACGAACCTGGGCCTCGACCACCTCCACCTCCTGGGCCGCGCCCGATGTCGGTAGGAGCTCCACGCCCCCCGGGGCGCCGGACGCGTGCGCGTAAGGGGCACCGGACGCCTCGCCCTCACTATTTATACGAGGAAGGCCAACGGACGGATCCGGCACAGGCAAGAGAATCTCCGTATTTAATTTGCCTGTACTCCCTTCCTCGTATTCCCTCCAGGATAAGGCGTAACGTCTCATCATCGGGTTCCGCGCCGCGCTTCGCGCTGTAACCGCACCGTTGCGCCGAACGGACACCGCCTAAAAAGGCGCGCGGACGGAAACGTCGCCTTCGAGGGTAAGGAATCTTGAGGCAGCAAGAGCTGGCCCTCGAAAGAGGGTTCGACAGCTACCCTCGAGTGCCCGAGGCCAGAAATGACCTCGGGTTAGGACCTCGGTCCGCCCCCAAAATCTCGAGGGGACAAAGGCCGGCCTACGAACGGGCTCGATAGCCCCCTCGAGTACTCGAGGCCTGATAAGGGCCTCGGGTCGTCAACTGCAGATCATACATGGCCTCGAAGGGATAAAGGCTGGCCCGTCCGAGGGTTCGACAGCCTCCCTCGAGAGCTCCGACACAGGTATGTCCCCAAGTTCAATACAACAACCACCTGCTTTTCCCCTCGGCGGTCCACAAGGTCGGACTCCTCCTCCTGAGGATAGCGTCGGATGACGAACCATCCGTCAAATCTTGAGGGAGCGAAGGCTGGCCCTTACATAGGGTTCGACAGCCGCCCTCGAGTACCTGAGGTCAGGAAGGACCCATGGTTATCGGACTCTGGTCCACCCCCAAATCTTGAGGGAGCGAAGGCTGGCTCCACGAACGGAGTTCGACAGCCGCCCTCGAGTACACGAGTCAGGGATGTCCCCGGAGGCTCGAGAACGAACTCTCGAGACTCCCTGGGTCATATCCGAGGCATACCCAGGAACACCTAAGGATCCCTACGCTGGGAGGCATCGAGCCACCAACTCCTATCGAACGGGGTTGGCACCTTGGTAGTCCATATGGTCGTGCTTAGCGAGCCGTACGGCTTGCTTAACAATGAGAACGCTCTCGGGCCGCTAGTCGATCCCTATCGAACGGGGTCGAGTACTCACTCGGATTTTTACCCGTACAGGGCACCATTTCTAATGAACTCATGCCCGAGAACAGCTCACCGAGGACTTCGGGCTCGTCGTCCTAACGAGGATAGCTCGATGCTCTTCACCCCACGATCCGAGCGAAAGGATCTGTGGGAAGGACGCTACGAGGTAGTGAAGGCCTAGCCATTCGAGGGCTCGAGGGCCCGACTACACACGGCACCCCTCGACGAAAGAGGGTCGAAAACTTGTAACCTGGCAGACAGAGTCGACCTCTCGGGCGGGGCGCTCTGACTCCAGCGGTGCTCGAGGGAGCGAAGGCTGGCCCTCGGTAGGGTTCGACAGCCACCCTCGAACACTTCTCTTTGCAGGAAACGGAACGGGATCGACCCCTCGACAGGGTGCCGCGTCTCCAGGTATCCTTTAAAGACCCCACTACATAACGTATTTTAGCCCCCAGAGGAGAACTCCTCTGGGACCTCGGGGGCTACCCCCGCGGGGTGCGCTCGCGCGCACCCCCGGAGAATCGGATTTCTCACTAACCCTGCAGGCCAAGGATAAACCCTCCGGACAATTCTTGCTCCCCCCGAGAAACTCGTATCATAGCCCCCAGAGGAGTTCTAAATCACTCCTTTGGGGCCTCAGGGGCTACTGTCGGGTACGAAGGTAAGGGGTACCCTAAACCCTTCGATAAATTAACGCTAAACATAGCAACCATTTTTAAGGCAAGGATCAGCCTACTGTTCGGTAAGACGTGACCCATCAATCGAGGGCCCCCGCTACACCGACTGCGGGAACCAGCCACTGGCCCGGCTCTACCTCGACGACGGACGAGGGGTCGGGCGAACGACCCCCCGGCTCCACCTCGACGACGGACGAGGGGTCGGGCGAACGACCCCCCGGCTCTACCTCGACGACGGACGAGGGGTCGGACGAACGACCCCCCGGCTCTACCTCGACTTCGACCCCCTCAACCTGTCGACGCCTCGACCTTCCAAGCGCCGTCGACGGACGAGGGCTCGATTAACCCAACCACTCCGGCATGGGTAAAAGTAAAACCGCCTGACGACATGGGCGCCTGCGTCCACTGTCAGATCCGCCAACTCCCCGTCCAGTCCCCGACTCCCGACGACTGTGCCGTCACTGCCGCCACTACGCAAGTACGGACTTCTACAGTACCCCTCGGAAAGTGAACAGTGCGACCCTCGACGACGGCTTCGGGAACGTGACAGAGTCATACGGAGCTCGACCTCCCCCCTCGACCAAGGGCTCGACCCTCTCCTCTTCAACAACTCCGGTACGGAAGACGTCCCATCTGCCCCGTCCCGCTTCGGCCAGGGGACTCGTGCCCGCCTGCGAATACTGTACTGCGACGACTTCTACTGATGCCACGACCGGGAACACCTGAAGGACGGGAAGACCACGCCGCCACAGTGCTCGATGTCTCTTCGCCAACACTGTGCCGAGGATACACCGCCCATACTTCTACTATTAGGACCGTGTACCCTCGAGTCTCCCCCTTGGTCTATAAAGGGGGGACGCCGAGGTAGATGAGAGGGGGGCTCTTCAGAGACTTCTTTTTCCAGGTTTCTCTTTGAGGACTCCAGTCCGACTTTGGTTCTCAAGGACTCTAGACCACACCACACACACACAGCCGCTCGATCGACCCCTCGGGTGGCCGACTCCGTGTAACACTGCTTGTACCCCCCCTGTACGAGCACGCTTTGGATGCGAGATAATACAAGTCATCCTCCCCCGCTGGACGTAGGGCCCTCTTTGCCCGAACCAGGATAAATCTTGTGTCCATCTTGCATCACGTCTGAGAGAGGGAGCACGCGATATACAAATTTACTCGTTGGTGGTCTTGACCCCCGGGTCATAACACCGACACAACCTCAACCTTTTCTGACGTGATGTTGTGTCTGCTGATGTGGATGGTGTCTGCTTGTGTACAACTATATCTTCTGAGTTTTGACTCCTACAATAGTCAAAGCCTCAAAGCTTGTTGGTGTTGAGAGACATTTGATTAGTCACCAGTGGAATGGTTAATCTCCAACATAAAGAGTCAAAAAGTGTAGAACGCACACCCCAACGTGTGAAGTAAAGGAAATAAGAACATGAAATCTAATTAGATTTCCTAATGTTGAGCATGTTGCTTTTGAGAAATAACTAGAGGGCTTTGTAAACCCTTTGTGTCATTGCGAGTTCAAGACAATTTGAGGAAGTATTAGACGACATATTTCAGAGTTATGGAATGACATTAGAAAGGAAGACTCAATGTCAAAAGCAGTCCAACAATGCTACTTTACAACCGTACATTTAAACCCTGGTAATTGTTGTCATTTGGATGTGACAACCCCCTTTTAAAGAATGTTCAACAAAAATGTAGAGACAATAGAGTCAGTTATCACTGTGGTGCTCTCTCAATAGACTCAGATAAGACTTTGTTGCCATCAGAAAAAGGTAACTGCAGACATGGGACATTATGTGGATTTTCCTGGATTGTATCCAAGAGATTGGATAAGTATAACCATCATAAGCTTATAAGACGAATTATCGAATCCTCACAGCCTCAACAGATGTTACTCCACCTAATGATCTTATCCCTTAGGGAAAAGCGTGCTCGAACTACTTTGGAAAAGGATTGACTTTTTTTTGGGACAATGTAGCTAAAGCTGAAGCTATCGATATGAGTAACCTTCAGAAGTTATATTAAGTGCAATATTCATATGGTTATGCTACAGTGGTTATAAGATGAACAATCAGGAGTAATTTGCTACGCGTTGAATCAACCTTTGTATCTCAAGACAGAAGTATGATACTAATTTGGATTTTTCCCAAAGTAATGACGTTGCGTTGAAGACAAGCAAGGAAATTCTTTTTACAATTTTTTTATGAGGGGCAAGTATCAGGAAGTGATCTTGAATGGGTTAGCCCCACTGATACTCGAAGTTAAGCTGCCCAATACTCTAATGGACGTTGGATGATGGATGGCATGCTTTCTTCTCTTAAAATTCTTTTCGTTCCGAATCTCGGGACGAGATTCCTTTAAGGGGGGAAGGGTTGTAACACCCTCAATTTTAATCACAGACTAAAAAGTGATTGAGCCTAATTAAGTAAGATCAGAAGGTAATCATAGACTATAGTTCATATTTCGGGAAATCATGAGAAGGTATTTATGGTACATGTCTTATCTCTATTTCCATCTATATGAATCATTGGAAAAGTTTCGTAAACTTTGGAAGTAAAACGTCAAATGGAATGACGACTTTTATAATTACCCGAATTATTTTATGAAGCGGATATAATTATACAAGGTCAACCAAGTCTTACAGCCTTACTCAAAAGTCTCAAGTTGAACTCTACAACAAAAGTCGTGAAAGATTCTTGTTGCTCGGAAATAGAGAAAATGACCGGAAAATATTCCGTACCCCGATCCGAGTGCAACCGAAGATGTTTTTAATCAGCTTTGACCGACATTTTGGATACCTCGCATGTCGATGCATCTTAAAGAGAAGTTGCTCTATTCGTCGAGACCTTCGCAACGGTGCAGTCGGATTCGCGACTGGACAGACGATTTGAAAAACGAGAAAACAGACCCAACAGTGGTAGTCTCATAATTATTGATCTGTACAAGGGTAATTCTTCAGAAGATGAAAGAGGGAAGACATCTCCCAGTCTCCAAGACACCGCCCACGCCGGTCTACCCTCGCGCGCCACCTGCCGCTCCTCCCCTGCCCGAGAAAAAGGGGCAACCGGTCCTCCTCTCTTCTCCCTCACGCCACTCCCTCTCTTTTTCCCGGTCTCCCTTTCTTTCTCTCGTCTCTCCCGTGAAGCTCTCTCTCCCTCTCCACCGAGCTCCCCTCCACCCCAGGCCAGCAGGAGCCGGCGCCCCTGCTGCCCTCTCCCTCGCCGCTCGGGCCGAGTCCGGTGTTGCCGCTGCTCGCCAGCAGCAGCGCGCCCTGCCGCGTGTCTGCACACGCGCCTGCCCATCGCCGCGCCGAGGCCGCACGCACGCTCGCGCGAGGGCCCGAGCCACATGGCCTGCGCCCTGGCCGCAAGGGCCGAGCCGGCAGCCGTCGTGCGCGCCTTGAGCCGCCGCTGCCCTGCCTCCGCTCGCCCGAGCAGAGCAGCGCAGTTGCGGCTGCTGCCTCCCGCGACCCGGCCGAGCCCGCTGTTCGGCGCGGCCCGTTGCGAGCCGAGCTGCTCTCTACGTGCCGCCGCTGCGAGCCGTGCTGCCGCGTCCTGCTGCCGCCGAAACGGCCCCGAAGCCGGCCACTACTCCGTCCAGTTCTCCGCTAGCCATGGCCGCCGACGGCCGCCGTTTCGGGCAACCCTAGCTCCGTTCCCGATCACCGGAATCCGCCGCCGTTCCTCCGTCCCGTAAAATCCCCGACAAAAGGAAGCAGAAAGGGTCATCTAGTATACAGAAGCTTTTATTTGGGTTTTTGTGCTAAATCTACATGACTCATTATTTTGCAGATACGGGCTTCGTTTATTTCCTGTAAATCTATGGTTCCTGATGCAAAAGTGTTTTCTTGTTTTAAATTGAGATTTTGTGTTTGATCTATGATAAATCGTATAAATTCATACAAAAATCGTATGGATGTGTTTTATAACTTTTTGGAATCCCTATGAAATTTCCTACGCAGTAGATCTAATGCATGCTATGTTTCAGTTTGAATAAATTGCCCTAAAAATGGTTTTGTGCTGCTGCATTTAGAAGCTTGATTGTGTAGATTAAGTATTCATCGCCGTTAAGAAGTGCTCCAAAAATTATTAAATAACTATGGTGTGTTCCTCATATGATGAATGATGTTTGGTTAAATTTTCATGATTAGTTGTTAAGTAGTTTGGGTGCTATGAAAATAACAAGTGTGAAATATTACTGTTTTGGCTGCAAACATATGTTTTGGGAAATAATTATTATCATAATTTAAATGATGTTTTCTGTTGGTATGGTGAATACCAAAGTTGTAGATAATATTGTTATCTAGCTTTTGTTCAAGTTTGGTAGCCATATCCCTATTAGTTTGGGAGATATCCATTTTCTAAGTTGGTATTAGAATCTGCCTATATCTTTGGACATATCTGAGTATAAGTGTTTTTTGACTAAGTTAAGATATGACTCATGAATTGCTAATGTTGAATGAATTGTAGAACTTTTCATAAGCTTTCCAGATTGTCTTGATTCATATTTTTTTAGAAGGTATATAACTTGAGTTATGAATGTGTTAAGAAGGGTTATCAAATATGTCCACCTTTTGGACAGAGTTGCCTTCTTCTTTTAATTCGAGTTGTTTAACTAATAAATCATCTTTTCTGGGTATTAAGAAAGTTATAGACAACTTAATTAGATTTCCAAATATGTAAGAATCATGTTTGTTGGATTAGTATAACTCCAGTTATGATTAAAACCAAGATTGTTATGTTGTTGTCCTAAACTTGCATGTATGAGATAATTACTTTAACTTGTTCTTGCTAGTTTAATATATTAAGTAAACTTGATGGATGAATATTTTCCATGGTTTGACTTAAATTAGATATTAAGTCATGCTTGATGTGTTTCTCTCCTTTTATGTTATGCTCGTGTTACCATTCTTCATATTCATGCACATGCATCTCGCATCTCATTTAGGTACGATAAGTGCATACGTGAAGGACGTGACGCTTGGAGCTAACTTAAAAGGTGGTGTTGATGGATACAAAAGATGGAAGGACCGTCAACGTATCAAGTTGGATCAGATATGCTCGACAATAGAGTATCATCTAACATGCACTGACTTAGTGTCGGTTCCCAGGCAAGCCCCGGAGCATTACAAACCTCCTATCTTACAAATGCAATCTTAATTAAGTTATTATTATTGATGCATTAAGTTTAGGAGTTGGGTGAAACCGTTGTTGCATTATACCTTGCTCACTCTACTATTACCACTATCCTTGTTACGCTATTAATATCGTGTCAGTCATGCTTAGTTGGCATAGCTCGGTAGAAGCCTGGTGATTCCCATTGCCTGCAAGATGTAGGTGAATATCCTCATCACATGTTATGGCGTATCTCGGAATGATAGCCGGAATGGTTAATTGAACTAAGATCGGTGGGAAACTCCCTATACTTTAGATGGGGGTGACTCGACCGTGTCAACTAATGACCGTTTATGTTGTTGTTCGTCTGGTCATGTTGAACGCATGCCCTACATTTAACTGGAAGGATAACTCGTTCCGACCGTGAAGTCGGTACACTATTCGGGCCGGGTTTGGATGGCGACGCATCGTGCTGGTGCGAGGCGGGGAGTCGGACACATGGGCGCGATCTAAGACCTTCACACGTGGTGGCTTTCGGGCGGCCCCTGGGTGTCGGTGGTCCCTGTCCATCCTGCGACTTTACTCAAATAGCGTCTTCGGTGACCTGTAACTCACGTGGTTTGTGAGTGTGGTTTGTGTAGGGAATACCCCCTCAGCTGAGTTGGAATCTGATTCGAATCGCCATCGCTCCTGGTTAGAGAGCACTTGACTAGGGTGATGACAACATTTACACGACTATGAAACTAATGTTGGTGATCCGGTTAATGGAAAGCCTAGAAGGATGATGGAATCTATTGTATGCTTTAATCAACTTGTCTGGCATAGACTAGTGGCTAATGTAGATGACAGGTAATAATGATTAAAAGTTGATGCTACATCTTTAATTGGCGGTTAAAAGAATTATTATGCTTTTCCGCAAAATGAGTCAAGCCAATCCACCACTATAAAGCCTTGTATAATCCTTGGTGTCATTTATTTTAGTTTATGACGGGTAAGTCTAGCTGAGTACATTCGAGTACTCATGGTTTATCCCACCTTCTTGCAGGTGAAGGTCTCATGCTGCTAAAGGTGTAGCTAACCACCAGTGGGCTCGGTGACTCTATATTATCTCTCATCTTAATGCTGTTGTTGGAGGATGCCACTATAAGCTAGCAATGTATTTCAATAAATGGTTTTGAAACTCATACTTGTATTATTTATTTGTGAACTCAAATGTAATTTATTTCCGCTAAAAACTCCGTGTAAGTGATTTGTATTTACTTGATCATGGGATCTTGGTGGTAAAGTTGAATTACTGAGGTTTTTCGGAACACTCGGCGGACTACCGGGATTATATGGGCTCAAGTGCTCTTAGTGTCAGTTAATTCGGCTACTTGAGTACTTGATCTCTTATAATTTGGGCGGTTCTGTTACAAGCTTCATTGCCGGTTCGGGCGGGCGGGCGGACGGGTTACTAGGGGCCTCTCCCAGAATTTAAATCTTTTTTTCTATTTTTAAAAACGCAATTTTTTCTGGACATCCATCACTGTCGGTTCGTAATGAACCGGCAGCGATGAGATCACCTCATCACTGCCTATTTAGTTATGTCGGTTCAAAATCCGGCAGTGATACGGGGTTTTGAACCGGCAGTGATGTAGTGATCTGTAGTAGTGTAAGCTGGCAGATCTTAAGACCATTGATGTTAGATAAACACGTTGTCGGCAGACATACTACCTATGACTGAAAAAATAGCGTTCAAAAATCCTTAAAGAAATTCAGAAAAAACATCTTAAGTCAAGGACTTAATCTATGCGGACAAGGTCTAAAAAATATAAATTTGACTGACTTATTAGAAAATGAGAAGTTGATTTTTTTTATTTGGAGGGAATATGAGATTGTTTGGTTGGGTGTCTATCTCCTATCTAGGCTCTAGGAAGCCAACTAAGCAGTTATTTGGTTCGTTGTTTTTGGGGTATGGTCTGGTTAAACTATTGTAGCGACCATGAGTGGAGACCATGACTTGATCCATTATCCCTAGAAACGGTCGACCCGGCCGTTCTAGGGAAGCCTGGCTCGAGACCGACTCCGCTCACCTCCTGCATTCGTCCTCCAACCGGCTGGTCAGTGAGCCTGCTCCTCCACCACCCCACTGGATCGGCCCTCGCCCCCCAGCTCGTCGACCGATGAGCCCTCCTCCTCAACTCCCTTGCCGGATCTGCGCTTGTCCTCCACCCCGCCGCCCGGCGAGCTATGCTTGTACACCGCCACTCCACCAGATCCACCCTCCTTCTCCACCCCACGCGATGAATCGCATCTTCTACTGCTTGCCTGGATCCCCAACTCCTATGTGGGCGTTCTACTAGAATTATGGACTTCTCCTAGTGCTTTAAGTAGACTAAAACACTACCAGTTATAACACATAAAAATTCTCACTAAGAGATATTTAGTAGGGAAAGTTTGTACTAAATTTTGAATACTAAAACACTGGGAGAACTTCACTTCACTAGCAGAAGTTTAAAATTTTGGTAGTGGTTGGTCCCCGTGGTTGCAGCCGCAACCATGGGAGAAGGGTTGAAACAGACTGCCGCCACTGTCAAGATGAACAAAGACAATGAAGGTGAAGGAGATAAGGTCACAATTATAGAGAAGAGATAGCAGTACAAACTAATCCAAACAACCAAACAAAAACTAACTTTGTCACGCTAAGCTAGGACATGACAACCAAATTTGTCTCGGTATTTTTCTAGCTAGGCTATAGCTAGAGAAATGCAACAAGCACACGCTATGTGTATCGAGGAACATGATCAACCCAATTGCACTCATGTTATATTATCAATTTTGGTAATATTTACAGTGAATACTGATTCCAAAATACAGACGTGACTCGTGACACGTGCAAGAATTAACAGCTGATCCACCCTGCTTGCTTCTTGGTCAAACAAACATGCCATTGCCAACTTGACAACACACATGATTGTGCGAATGGCAATGGAGTTCAGAGCAGCTCGATCGCGTAAAGCATTGACTTCAACCTTTGTAACTTGTGTAATTATTACATGCTGAAAGATAGGGTCCTCTTAGTCATGTATAGGGTTTATTATATAATGAAGGGTGTCACGTCCGATGGTGATCTCCATGTTGACTAGAGCAGTTTCAGGTCATAGTTACTGTTCTTCCGGTGGAAGATATGGCCAGATCAGACTTTGAAATTTCAACGCATCTGACGAAATGCTACTACTTTTACCAACAAGAAGTTACGGCCTTGTTTAGTTGGCCCTAAAATTTCAAAAAAATTCAAGATTCTCCATCACATCGAATCTTTAAACATATGCATGGAGTATTAAAGATAAATAAAATGTATAACTAATTACACAGTTTGTCTGTAAATCCCGAAACGAATCTTTTGAATCTAGTTTCAACATAGTTGGACAATAATTATCAAATAAAACCAAAAATACTACGGTGCCAAAATTTCTAAAGTTTTTGGAACTAAACAGGCCCCATATGTATCCTCCAATTGACAATCGAAACATTGGACGCTCTGATGACATTGATCGTCGGAACTCTGAATTTTATTGGCGCCTGGTTCGCTCTATTTGTCCACTACTGCGCCCGAAACTAAAGCAGTAAAGCAAAGGAAGAAGTGAGTCCAAAAGACAGATACTACGAATATTAATTAGTACTCCCTTCATTCTAAATTATAAGTCATTTCAAGAATCTTGGAGAGTCAAAGTATTTTAAGTTTGACCAAAAATTATAAAGAAAAACATAAAGATTTATGACATCAAATAGGTATAGTATGAAAATATAACTAATAAAGAATCTAATGATACTTAGTTGACATCAAATATGTTATTATCATATTATATAAATTTAGTCAAACTTTATAAGCTTTGACTCTCTAAGATTCTTGGAATGCCTTAAAATTTAGGATGGAGGGAGTACTACTTATTTGTTTCGTGTATAAAAAGAAAAGAATTGTAACAAATGATGCAGACGTAGCGTCCGCCGTCCAGGTGCTTTTCTGCCTATAAACAAAAACGAGTTTGGCGAGCTTAATGCACGCCGACTGTATAGGTTCTTGAGAAAATATGCACAGGTTGGCAGAATCACAAAAACAATGGCTGACAGACACCGCCGCAGTCCTTCGTTGATCCATGTCCATTGTCGGCCGGCGAGGTTAGACTTTTTTTCTTCTTCTTTTTTGTGGACGGCACGGATCGCAGGCATCACTGATGTAATGACCAGCATGCAGAAGCTTCAGGTTTCGGGAGTTGAAACCTCTTTTTCCCCGTGTTTGTCCTGATGATGGCTGAAGAATGAAGCAATGCTAATTTCGCAGTCAAAACATGCCTAGCTTCTTATACTGATCGATGTCCCCAAGCTGTTTTGCATGTTAAGACATCATTTTCTGCTGCTTGCCATTGCATATATGATTTCAGGAACCTGATACTGACCATTCTGTGGCGTGGGTGGGAAGGCATCGCTGCAGCACCCACAGCTGTTGGTGATTGTATATTCTTTGATTCCGTTAGTACGTGGAGTATAACAGCTCACCGACGAACAGCAAGAGAGAGAACAATGACGCTCATAACGCCAACGTCATGTCACACGAATACACGACCCATCTCAATTTTTTTAAAAAAAAACATGTCTTCGATCTCAGATGAGAATGAACAGTAGCCACGTTCGTTTTCGGGAGTTTTTTTTTCGTCATGTGCTATGGGACCTGCTGATCGCGCTGTAGAAAGGTGCCCGGCCAGCTGATGGTGGATGGATGGATCGACATGGATGGCTGCGTGCAATGAAGAGGACAGTGATGTGTGCTCCATCGAGGAGAAGACGAGACAGGGGAGCTAACAGTAACAGGTACTACAAACGCTGACAGTAAACAGGGGCGCGCGGCGGCAACTGGCAACGCGTGCCGAGATAGAGATAGATAGACAGGCATGTTCCGGGGCATGGCGTGCACAGCAAATCCCCTGCTTGCATTGCTGCTAGTCGGCTTGTAGCGCAGCACGCTTCTCTGAACCGTCACGCAACGCGGCCTGGATTATAGCTGGAGCTGTTTGTCGATAGAGGTTGTGTCGAACTTGCATTCCTGGACCCTCATACAGATAATACAGCCGTGAACACGTCCGTTCGTCTAAAGATATGTTTTTTCCTCTATATAAGTACTACTGTAGAGGACCGTTGCCTTGCCGCAGTCTTCATATCAGTCTCTGTCCATGACACAGGAGAATTTAGTTTTTTTTTTCTTTAGAACATAAAAATATTTAGAGTTCATCGGAATATCTTTTAGAATCTTCTAAAAAATAAATTGAGTTATAGAAAATGGAAAAAAAATTCAGGTCTAAATGTTTTTTAATCTAAAAATTAGATAAGGCACAACAAGCACAAATACATAGCGTGAATGCATTCAACAATAATGTATGGTGCATTCGTAGCGTGAATGCATTCAACATTAATGTATGGTGCATTCAGGCTGGTTTAATATTATATTTTTGTAATACAAAGTGTTGAAGCACATCTAGACATTGATTAGAATGTGTTGAAAGTTTTTAGATTTTTGGGATAATTTTCAGCTAAATCTATTTTTTTGGAAGCTTCTAGATATATTTTCATGAGGTATAATATTTTAATTGGAATCATATCATAATAATTGAGATAGATTTCCCCCTAGAATTTTTACAATGTTAAAGATATTTTCTGTGGTTTAAAAGCCTTTCTCAAGTATTTATTGGTTTTTTTAACTAAAAGAGGCAAAACCACCTGCATAACGACTTCAAACCAGTTCATGGAGGTAATTTGAATGCCTTTTAAGATGTCGATTTTTAAATTTTAATTAAGGAGAAAAATCAGACTACAACTATAATTTAGAGAGATACGGAGTATAAGATGAACCTTTTCCCATTAAATACAGCTTTTGTGTCCTTGGCGGCCCGTTTGCGCTTCGTTTTGCCTGCAACCGTAAGATTTTGTGGGCCAAATAAATATGAGATCCCCAGGTCCAAAGCCCAACCCCATCTCAGGACCTCGTTTCTCCCGCTCGGACGCCAACGAGACGCGCAAGCCCAAATCCCCACGGCGCCCAGGCGGCCTCGACGCAAAATCCGCGACAGCCCGGGAAAGTGACGCCGCCACAGCCCGTCAGCCCACAGCTCCAGTTCACCTTCACCACCTGCGCATCGTGTGATTTGGGCGAACATGACGAACCGGGCGCGGTACTACCCCTTCGAAGGTCCACAAGGGTAGGGTGTGCGTGTTAGTTCGTAGGGACGAGTATGCTGCGTTGTATTGTATACTCTAAAAAAAAGTACTCTAAACAAAAAGGACAAGTATACTACGTTGTACTGTGTACTCTAAAAAAAAGTACTCTAAACAAAAAAAAACATCAGGAACACGGTACCACGACAGTGCGTCCGACAAGATAGAAGAACTTCCTTGACATTGGGACAGGAAAATGACGATCCGTACATTAAAGCCTAACACATCAGTCTCAGTGCACACAGAGCATTACACAAACCCCAGCACATGCCAACTACGAGAGAAACTTCAACGCCAAAGTCACAGAAGTGGTGACCAACTACTACGATTCGTGTAAAAGTGATGACAACACACTGCTACTCTACGCCCCCTTCTGACGATACAGCTTCCAAGCAGGGCGCCGGCGCCACCATCGTTTCATTTCCATCCATCCATCAAACACAGGATTCGTTCGCCTGCTCGAATCGCTCCGCCTGGACCACAGCAGCCTCCTCGGACACCAGCGCCTCTAGCAGCAGGGCCTTCACCTCCCAGGAATCGAAAGGGAACCCTCTCCTCGTGTAGGCGTTGAGGAGGGCAGCGCTTCCTTGCTTCACCAGCTTCACAAAGGCGCTGCCGCCGACGTCGTCGGTCCTCGTAGTAGCTTCCAGCAGGGTGAGGCGCGGTCCGTATCGCTCCACGGACCTAGAGCCGAAGACCTTTGCCACCGCCGCTTCCTGAGGGACGATGTTGGGCCATGCCTCAGCTCCGCTGCTCCAGAATCTGCAGAGTTTACACACGATATGAAATCTCACTGTTGCTGACCCTTCTCCATGGACAAAAGTTGGCTAGGCAGCTCATTCAAGCTGCTCCATCCTTGAAATGCAATGTAAACAAAGTGTTCATAATCTACTCCACATTTTTTTCCCTGCGTAAAATGGAAGTACACTGTGGGAAACTCATGATCTTTTGACATGGCAGAAACAAACAAATCTATGAATTGCTTGAGAGTTAAGATGCAAGAGCATCAACAGCCATCTTAACAAATACTAAGAGTGTTTGGCAGCCACTCACTGATGAAAATTTCCAAAAGGCAGTTCTGTTCCATGCAGAAAGAATGTCATCAGAAGGTCACCAGCTGATAACTATGATAAGGAAAAGGAATGTGTTCCCAGGTTTATTTGATTGCCAGATGTCCTTTTCCTTCCCTAGATTTATGGAAGGACTCTTTTTTCAAAGGCTTCAAATTGATCAAGAAATGAACGATTAGTTGTTTATCCTGCTAAATCAATTATTATCTATATGTAGGTAGAAATGGTATAAAGCCATGGAATGCAGGAGGAGCAGGGCATACATTTTGCAGGAAAGTGGGGGCACAAAGTGTTTATTTGTGCCAAGGAAAGGCCATTTAAGATGGTAAGACGATAAGGGCTTACCAGGGAAAAAAAAACAAATTGAAAGAAAGTGTCCTTTCATTCTCCC
This sequence comes from Microstegium vimineum, assembly GCA_022036555.1. Classification (NCBI taxonomy): domain Eukaryota; kingdom Viridiplantae; phylum Streptophyta; class Magnoliopsida; order Poales; family Poaceae; genus Microstegium; species Microstegium vimineum. Next base: position 43,139,654 of record CM039131.1, on the reverse strand, counting down.
ATAAAAGGGGGCAGAGAAGCTTGACACCAATTCTTGAGCACTGGGACTCATAGTAATTAACTGGTTGTCAGTACCCATAAGGCCATAACCAAGATTGTTTTTTCAAACTTCCCGTGGAAGGGATTTTTTACCAAGCTGCACCTGCAGACAGTTTTAGCTATTTTGCAGACTTTTAAAATCTTATGTAGAAAGGTGTGATCCACATAATTGGATCACGTAGATTCTATTATAACAATGCATCTATTGCAGAGAACGCCCCACAAGGCCAAAACTTCTCTTAATAACAGGACGCCCCACAACAGGACAACTATTATAACCAAAGCTTGAGATCAACGAAATGTTCATAGATCTGTATAATTAATGAAACCAATGTGAATGGTACTCATGTCATGGCTTCATGGGACTAGGCCAGGACAGAAGCTGTTTAGTGTTTATGATGGTTGTGCATTCACAACAACCAGCTCAGAAGAAGTAAAAAATGTGCCACATACAGAGACTCGTACTCCAAATAAGGAATGACATGATTACCGCAGCAAATACATTGTTAGAACAACCTCTCTACCTCACCAGACAACACACTAACTTCTTGTTTAAAAGTCAAGACGTACTCGATGGAGCAAGTGCTGTACAGCTTAGCAGGACGATTCCATGGGATGGTTTGCTCAAGAATTTAGCTTGGGATGGAGTGTACGACAAGGTATTTCCAGAAAGGACATTTGAGGTAGTGGGCTCACAAAGAAGTGCCTAACAATCTTGAGTATACCCTTTTAGCTGGAATTGTTAGGCTGAAATGACAACTATTTGAGATCTACACATTCCCAGAAGATTAAATTTTGGGGACACATCTTGCATCACCTAACCTATAAGGCTGTCATTTTCTTGCCTTCTCATTCTCTGAATCCTGAACTTAAAAGGTTCAGCTTAGTAAGGTACAAAGCCTCCAGCTCCTACAATGTGTGCTCTGGAGGTATCTAACCTGAAACCACCCCAAAAAAAATTACCAGAGAAAGATTTACACGCAGGACGGCAGGAACATCCCAAGATTCAGCCACTTATTCATTTGAGTTTTTTAGAATAGATTCAATGTCTAACTGAACAGTGAATACTGAGTTGACCACTCCAAACTATGTACGAGTACTGTCTACTGTATCCTTCTTAAAACTCTTGACCTGTAAGTGAACAACATTTTTTGTTGTTCCTGACCAATCTAATAGGTAGGGTTACTTCTCCCTTCCGACCTTATAAAAAAAACAAAAAAAACAGTGAACACTGACACAGTGACCAATCAAAACTGCTAAAATAACCAACTGAAAATCAAATCCTCTTAACATCCACCAGAGAAAGGCACTACATTTGATTCCAAGACTGGGACTGGGAGTGGTTTCAGTTGCTTACTGGGGTGTGCATCTCCCAACTGCCCGGGTGTAGAGGTACCCAGGCCATGCGTGCTTGTCGCCGCGGCTCCCGTCCGTGTGCAGCCGCATCCTCCTGCTCTCCCCATCCGCCACGGCCGCCGCCGCACCAACCCTAGCGTACATCCCATTTGCTGCCCAGAAGGATGAGCAAAGGAAGATGAAGCAGGCGAAAGCTAGAGGACGAGAATCCATCGTCTCTCTCTCTCTCTCTCTCTCTCTTTCTCTCTCTCTCCCAGCCGCTGCCTGCTTGCTGCTATCCTACAGGCTACAGGCGAGGCGACAGAACTTTATGGAGCCCAGTTTGAAATGCGGACACTGTTCTGTGCTCGGCTCCTTGGAAGGAGCGTGCACCGGGCCCATGCCTGTCTTTACTTGTCATGCCATGTTCGTGAGATTTTCATTTCATCCCTTCAACTTTGCACGTATTTTGTCCGGCACCACGCACCAGCTCGCTGGTGAAGGTTTGAGGGAGACCTGCTATGGTTCCTTCGAGAAAAAAAAATAAAAATATAATGACACGCCACCAACATGACGTATTAAAATGGGTTAAAATTTATACAATCCACTCTGCCCTTTCTAGGAAAAAAAATATGAAACTTTTTGTTTATCGATTTATGTACATACTAGAATACCATATTTGACATCAATGTAAATAGGTACCCCCTCAGTCCAAAAAAACGCAATTCAAAGCTTTGAATCTAGACAAACGTGTATCCAGATTTAAAGGTAGAATTATACTTTTTTTTAACGGAGAGAGTAGGTGTTTATCTCTTCCTAGGCAGAAGAGATTTCGATAGACGAAATTTTCTTGTTGAATGGCGTTTCTACTAAATTTGTGAATTTGTAGAACAAACTTGTCGTAAGGCTTGCTTGGATCACCTATAGATCTAAAAATTAGTTAAACTAAAGTTTAAAGATTGTTTAGATTACCAAAACGTAAAGCTTAATTGGACTAAGTATAGATGACTAAAGTTTAGCTCAACCTTGTTTGGATACTCCCTCCGTATCTTAATTAGATGACGTTTTAGACAGCGACACGGTCTTCCAAACACAACTTTGACCTCTTGTTTTTATAAAAATATTTATGGAATAATGATATATGTATACTTTTATGAAAGTATTTTTCAAGACAAATCTATTCATATAATTTTCACATTTGGAATCTCAACAACTTAAAAGTTATTGGTGATTTATATTCCCAATGTTTGACTCAAAGCTTGTCCAAAACATCATCTAATTATGATACGGAGGGAGTATATGAACTGAAAGTTAACATGTCAGAGTTAGCCAGGTTGTTTTCGCAAAAAAACAAAAAAAAAAGTTAGCCAGGTTGGGCCAACATGCCAACATGCCAACAAAAGAAATTACAGCCACGGTTCGTAAAAGTTTGGTTGGTCGATATATGATTTCATAGTTTAGAAATAAAGAAAATACAAGGACAAAGGTTAGGGGATTATGTAGAATTTTTTTAAATGACTAGTGGATCTAAGAACATCACGGTGAGTCGGTTCACCACCGACAAAAAGTTGACAATAAGTATGTTTATGTGGTTATGACGATAAATAAAGAATTGCAAGTTCTCAGAGCATCCCAGCCTCCCATCTCTCACAATACCTCTCTATTCTAATTATTTATTCACGATATGTTCAATGGATTTATCGTGATGCATGTAGGATTCACGAGTCATTTTTGGTTTGCCACTAGAGAAGCCCTAAATAGCTCATGCCAAACTTACTAGATTTTGCTCCATAGCTATAATTTTTAAACACCCGGTGATCTGCTGCCCCATAAACAGTACTACTATATTAGCATTAAAATATATTGTGATATTTACGTAAGTTCTGTGGTCAAGTGCTAGACATCACCCAGTGATATGTTGACCCATGAATATTGACCATGGTTTCCCTAAAAAAAAAATACTGACCATGTTCATACCAGGTGAATCTGTGTGCCCCGGGGACGCAGCCGCCGCGCCCCTCGGCGGCTCGGTGGCGCGGCCGCCCCGTGCGCCCTCACCCCCCTCCTCTCCTCCCTCCCTTGGCCCGATGACGCGGCCGCCCCGCGCCCCTCGGCCCCCTGTCCTCCCTCCCATCCTCGGTGGCGCCGGGGAGCCCCCTCCGACTCGGCGGCGTGGCCGCCCCGTCCCCGTCGGCGCCCTGGTGCCGAGGGCCGGCGTTGTGGATGCCGGATCCGGCGGCGGGAGGTCAGATCCGGCGGATCCTGTCATCCTGTGGATGGGCTCGCCGGGCTTATCCATGGGTTTTCTTTTTTTTCTTTTTTTTATTTTTTTTAACTGAGGCGGGCAAATAAACTACCTCCATAAATCCTGGATTTACAGAGACCTTTGATCGGTTGTCCGCCTCGGTTAATGAAAAACAGCCGCCTCTAAAAAGAATAATGTAGTAGTGTATTCTGGCCCAGTTACTTGACTTCAGTGGATGATATATTAGTTCAAAATTATAAGGCGGGACTAAAACGGGCGTTGCATATTGTACACACACGCTGCAAGAATTTTTTTTTTGAGTTTAGATCTAGTTTCACCTAACGAACTCTCTACCCCGGTGAAAGTTTTATACAAAGGATCCTTACAGAGGCTAGAAAATCTCATATCACGATAAATCAGCCACGCGTCAACAGGCCGGATATCACGCGGCGTGCTTCCATGGGAAAAGCCTGGACTTCCGATTGGCGCCACGGTTAGCTTTCGCCGGAGGCATCTCCGGATCGTCGACGTCTACCAAATCCCAGCTGTCGTCCGTGCTGCCGCCGCTGCCGTAATCCGGTGCTTCGTGTCGCTGCTCACCAACAATCTCATGATCTTCTGAACTACTATCACAATGCATTTCCACTTCCTTCTCTGATGAAATATCACAATGCGCAGGACGTTCCTCCTCATCCTCTGATGAGGTCATGTCGGAATGCTCTTCACCAGCCTCCTCTTCCTCATCGCCTCCGGTGACGTCCCCTTCCAAGCCAGCACTCTCCTCCCCATCTTCGTCGTCATCTTCACCCGAGGTATCGAAGTACGACAAGTTGTCCTCCTCGGCCAACAGGAGGTCCGCCATGACGAAAAGCCAGAAGAAGCCGAGCGCGGCCAGGTAACAGTCGAGCACGAGGTAGACCACAAAGATCTTGACGCTGCACGCCGCGTACACCACCATGGCACCGCGGCGCCACCTGTTGACAGCTCCGTCGTCGACGCCGCCGCCTTCTGCTGCTGCTCCCTCCCCGTCGTCGTCGTCGTCCGGCGTCACCTGGACTTGCCTGCCGACCTTGAGTACCTCCAAGTTGCAGAGGGCCAAGATCGCGAGTGTGGTAGGCTGCGGGCCGAGCGTGACGTGGAGGAGGAGCGCGTCGACGCAGTACGTGACGAGGATGAGAACCCAGAGGAACCGCCACGACTCGCGCACTTCGACCTCCTCGTCTCGGCTTGTCTCGCCCTCGTCATCATCAGTGGTGGCGGCGGTGGTGTCAGTTTCGTCGTCGGCATCATCGTCCGGCGGGTCGATCCAGTCACCGATCACCATCGTCAAGCCGCACGTTGCCGCGAAGCACACCGCACAGAACTGCATCCCACTCGCGGCGGCGTTGGAGCTCAAGAGCAGGTGCATGCTGAACAGAAGGTAGAACCCGGTCCCGACGAGACACACCACGTCCTTCAACACAAAGCCGCCGGCAGCCGCCTCGTCCTCGTTGTACTCCGACGACGACGACGACGGTGGTGGTGGCCTGATCCCACCGGCCACGCCTCTAAGGTAACCCAGAACCGACTGGACGCAGGCCCTAGCCTCATCGCACGCCGCGTCGAACAGCACGGTGGCGGCGAAGCGGGCGACGTGCGCGGCCAGGCGGAGCACGTCCACTTGCCCTCCGCACTTGTCCTCGCGCGGCCCGCCCAGCCGCGGGCGAGGCGCGCGCAGGCTTCGGCTCGAGCGTACACGTGCGCGGTCACGGCGGGGTGCGCTGCTCGCGCCGCGTCCCTCAGACGCCGCAGGTCGCCCTCCAGGTCGGCGCGCCCGCGCGACGCCGTCTGCCGCGCGTAGGCGTCGGCGCGGACGAGAGCGGCGTCGACGCGGTCTGGACAGACCGCGCGGGCGAAGCAGACGAGGGGGACGGCGAACGTGGCGTAGTAGGACAGCAGCGTGGAGACGTAGTACGCGGACGCGGCGATGGCGCACGCGGCGGGGATCACGAGGGTGGAGGAGATCGGGAGGAAGGCAGGCGCGGCGCCGCCGCCGCCGCCGTCCGCGCGGTGGTGGTCAGCAGGGACGACGTCGACGGCCATGGTGGGTGGTGGTTTTGTTGTACGAGATCGCTACGGCGAAGAAGACGTGGCGAGGTGCGGTTGTTGCATTGGTATATGACGGCGGCCCTGGGTTTTCGGCGAGATAGAGTGCGCACGACTTCTACAACTACAACAAGAAAGAAACACCAGAAATCAGGGGCAGATTCAGTTGCATTGTGTATGACCTTGCAGGAGAAGAGTTGGATCGGGCGATGGATTCGCAGCGCGATCCTTAGCTGTTCGGGCCTTTATGATGAAATCTCGGATAGGGATGAAAACGATCGGAAACGTTTCCGATCGGTAGGAGGCTAAATCACTTTCACTTTCATATATTTTTCTCGAAAATAAAATCGATACGATATTGTCGGAAACGAATACGGCACTGGTATTTCGGTAATTTCGAAAGCGATATAGTCGATTGGAAAACACATCGATAACGGTCGAAATAAGTGAGAACGATATCCTAAAAACGATAAACGTGTCAAACCTTCTAGAAGAACCATATAACACATGACAATAATAAATAAAACCACAATTAACAAGACTATAAGCTAAATCACACATTTTACACTAATCTTAGTCTCGAACAGTGATAAACCGCGCAAGAGCACGATAATTCTTGACAATAGCACAAATAAACATTAAAGTTATAAGTTGACTTGACAAAGCATAGTGATAAAAACATGAATTATTAGCTTCTCCAGTGCACCTAAAGTATGCACCGTATAATCTATAAATAAATTAGAATCGGTAATTACCAACGGTAAATTACCTTTTAAATACGGTAATCTTCGAAATCGGTTGGAAGAGGGTAAAATCATTTTTACTTTCATTTCCGTTTATTTTTACCATTATCGTTTTCATTTTTTCGATTACCACTACCATTTCCGTTTAGACTTGAAAATCTAAACAACCTCGAAAACGATTGTCGAAAATCGGAGATTACCATTTTTGTTTTCATCCCTAATCTCGGACTTGGACGGGTAATAAAGTAAATAAAAAAAACAAGCATAGACTCAGAGAGTCAGAGGGGCAAAAAAAGATCAAGCATGACGAGCATAAAAAACGATCACGGTGGGACTCGAACCCACAATCTCCCGCTCCGGAGGCGAGCGCCTTATCCATTAGGCCACGCGACCTTTTTGTTGGAATTCCATTATTTTTATCTAATTTCATAAGTAAGATCTGGGTTTATAATCTGTGACCTGGATTGATGTTTACAATGTGGCCATATACATGTCCGTAATAACATTGCTTGCCATTCAGTGACATTGCCAATGCCGAGTGCTGTTTGTCCATGTTAAGAGATGTTCCAAGCTCTGCCAGCTAAACGAAAAACCAAACTCTTCGGAGGGCAGGATATTGGATATGATAGCTACACAATATGCGTCAGCGATAGGCAGCCAAATACGAGAATCACTTGTTCTTTTAATTCGCTTTGCCCCTCCTGCTGCTTCATCCATAAGGAAAAAGGCAGTATCACCGTACCGGCAGATTCGAAGCCTTCGATCATGGAGGTTGTCGTCGTCGTCGTGGATGCCTTGTAGCACTGGAGTGAGTCGAGGTCGACGACCGCTGTCAGCGCGCGCGGGACACAGATCGCCTGGAGCTGGAACCTAGCTGGAAGCGACCAAAACGAACCTCGCTGGTGGACTCGACGCCATCCAAGTGCCGTGGTGGCAGGATGACGAGCTCGATGAGCAGCGCCAGCGCCGGGACCGGAGGTGTGGGCGGCGACGGCGGGGCTGCTGCGCGGCGGTGCGGATGAAGACATATTCCTTGTGTGTTTCGCTGCCTGTGACAACTGAAAATACGGCTTCAATTGAGTGGCCATGGGCCATGAGCCATGGGCCATGGGCCATGGGTGAGCAGCAGGCCGTGAATTTTTTCCTTTTTGTGGAGGTTGGAGAGGCATCCAATGCACCGGCGACGTGGAACGACAACCAGTGACACGAATCACGAAACCACTAACGCAGTGAGAATGAGAACCTTTTCTGGACTCTGGAAGACGCGAGCTAAAGGCCTAAAGCAACCCTGCACATATCTTCTTCTTCATCTTCATTATATATATGGGCATCAAAACTATATAACCCTTTTAGATGAGTTATTAAGACTAATTATTCGTTATTAGAATAGGCTATGACTGATTTCAGCTGGCTAACAGTTAGCACTTAGTTTCTACCATCCAAGCATGTATTATAACTTCAAACTCCCCAACTCTACGAGATGGATAACAGCCTGTTGAGTTGAATGCATCGTCCAATACAACTCAACCCCCCTCACTTCGAGGCTCTCTTAGGCCTCAGACATGGAATATAAACGAACAATAATTATTTATTTTAATTATGCTAACCAGGATTCAAACTCGGGATATCTGGATGTGAGAATGCACCGACCAGTGCAACCTAAAAGTTTAAGTTAATGGGGAGAGGTGGACAATTCACTTAATTATATTCCAACATAGCCCCGTGGATATCTACGTACTATAGTATAATTCACATTTTCCTTTTCCAGGAGAAGGATTATAGAGCTGAAGTCCAGCACGACAAGTTTATGGCCACCAAGAAATAAGGAGACCTTCCCTTTTTGGCCACGGTGTTGAAAGAACACACTGGTGCCGATCGGTCCATGGTAGAAGACCACGAATCGCATGAGCGAGAGAGTGAGAGCTCATTGTATTTGTGGACGAGGACGGGGACCTCACCTCACCAAACATCCGCGCTTATCCAGCAGCAGCAGCAGGAGCAGGATTTAGGCCCGGCCCCGAGGCTAGTAGTATTGGCTTGACCCAATAGGAAGCTAGCACCACAGTAAGCAAAGATAACAACGCCACGCCAATGAGAATATGAGATTGCTCTCCTCTGACTCTCTTCCTTCCCCATGCGACGCCTATGCTGTGATCGTGAGCCAGCTATCATCAGTTAGGAAAGCAACGAGTGGAGGTAGTGTACTTAATCCAATCACACCCTTATAGTTTCTAATTGTTATTAGACATCCTTTTCAACTGATATTTACCACTCCGCTAAGGCAGAAGTGGCAACCAAAAAACCCCTACCAATCAGGTGTAGATGGATTTCCGCTCAGTCGATGACGCACATACCGATCTCAAAGCAGGACGAGGTACTCCTCATGCAGAGGATGAACATTGTGCCGCTGGTAGCTTCAGTTTCATATTTGGCTATGGAAATAGCCGATGTCATGTCCACATAAAACTTGATGTTGAGCTAAGTGGAGACTCTGGACGAGTTGTTCTCAACGACCAATAAGGGCGTGATTGGTAGCTCCTGGTGCCATGATCCAGGATGAGTAGCCTATACAGGCTCTTGTGAGCCAGAATAGAACCATGCAAGTGAGTGTGTTTGGTTGCACCTGAGTACATGATACTGGATGGTGTGCGTCGTGTTTGGTTGGCCTTTCGGACAGTTTTGGTGTATGCACGGGTGAGTTCATGCCTTGTTTGGTTGCCAGCATATCCCATGGTCCCAGTACCCATGTATGACATTGGTGAGGTTACCACCATTTGCACCACAACTAGAGGAAACACATGACAATACCACCATAACCTCAGATTAAATTGCCTAGTCATATTACTTGACCTTGGAGCGTCAGCGAAAATACACGACACTTGGAACGCATGATATGTATTTCCCCAATACAAGTTAAGAGGTTCGCAGTACCTCACAAGGTCAAGTACATACTAGAAATACATGGCAATTGGAACTCATCACAGGCATTTCTTTCCTCCAGAAACGATGTACAAAAGCAGCAGAAGCAACGCAAAAGACTGAACAATACAAACAACAAGTAAGGCAGTTGGTTTGTTAACAACCGGTTCTTCATCCTTGACAACTTTTTCAGCTTCACAACCTTTGAACTCCATGTATGCTGCTAGTGCCTCCTCTTTACTTGGGTAGCCCTTATAGCAGCAGTTTGGAAATCCAGTTACCTAGCTATGGCATTTAGACCAGGTTGCATACACCCCAGGTTCCCTGCCTCGGTATACAACATACCAGGCCATGTTCCCTTTGAAACAACAAAGACAAAATAGTATAAGATGTTTGCAAGAACTGAATGGTGATCAATAAACAGGCCTCAGATAACAGTTGATTCTGCATTGACCTTGAGCTTGGAGCATCTGAAAACATGTCCAGTACCTCAACAAACACAAGGTCATCAGATTTGCATAGTATAAGGCACAATAATAGTTGATTCTGCATTGACCTTGAGCTTGGAGCATCTGAAAACATGTCCAGTACCTCAACAAACACAAGGTCATCAGATTTCCCCAATAGTGTAAGGCACATGACATGTCTGTTATCATCATAGGTATAACAAGAATATCAAAGTTCCAGTAACCTCTCAAAATCTGATTTGCATACCAAGAATATCAAATTGTCAAATTAGAATAGAAAGAAACTCATTAGCATATGAAGAACATGAAAGCAGATTGTAACAATGAGAATATAGGAATCAAGTTTTCCAAATCCAAACATTACAGCAGATTAGAGGAACAATGGGGTCTATCCTCACCACCATCTTCCCTGCCCACCACAAGGCCTAACCAAATCTGGTGTTTTAATGTTTACACCACACATCACATAGCCTCACATCCATCACCATGTTTCCTATGCTATACAAAAATCATTGTAGCCTTAGTTAGACTACAAATGGGGTGTGTCCTAACCCAAAGTGGTTACTGGAAGTCTAAGCAAAAGTCGAGCTATAGCAATAGTTAGCATGGCTATTTGCAAAAGTGTTGAGGCTACAACAAGTTAGCCTATTCGGCAAAGTAGGTACCACTGAGATAGGTCCTCAGCCACAGGAACCTATGGTCCTCACTCATCTGCACAAAACAAAGGCCTTCTGCCTTATTCTTAAGCAAGTAGACTAGAGCATACATCAAAGCCTCATGTGAGTATCCAGGGCACCCCATCACACAACCATATAGATCGTCATGCACTTCATTATGCTGTGGGGTGACAAGTGCAGCTGCTACTGACTTCACAGCATCAGTCATTCCAGTCATGAGGTCAATTTCCTCTTGACATAGCTTCCTCCTCTTTCCACCTCTCCCCTCCTCAGATCCCTTAGAGCTCTCCACACCAAGGTTGGACACCTTTGCAGACTCTCCCTCATTACCACCTACATCAGTTAACTCATCCTTCCCTTCTACATCACCCAGACCAATGTTTGTTGGTGTCCCTAAAGACTCATTGGAACCCATTGCAAACCTCCCTGTTGTCTGGCTACCACCAAAAATTGACTGCATCTAGACATAGTTTTCTAGGGGGGTATTCAGGAACTTTGCATCAGCTGGGTGATCCTAGTTAGTCAAACATATAGAACTACTAGTCATTGGAAGGCAAGTGGTCATCAAAAGACACAAACAATGTGGCTAACCTTAGTGTGCCCCAGCAAGTGTTCATCATCAAGTATTATCATGTGATGATCCTCATCCCACAAAGCACCACTTATATCCTTAAGCCTAACAATCTTAACTCACCTGGTCCTCCATTTGCGCAGGTGATTGTAAATTTACTGGGTAGTTACATTAACACTAGTAAAATCAGACACCATGCTAGCAACCTGCCTAACATGCACCTCCTTGAACCCCTTGTCAGTTTTAACCCCTTGCCCAACCAAATCATGGAACCTCCTTAACATGAAACTAGACTTCATAGGAGTCCAATGCATGGGGCCATTGGGCATAGGGGCTGCTGCAAAGCCATCCTCACCTACATGAAGCCCACCCTGATGTTCCACCAAATTGTCATCACCCACAACATTGTTGTCCAGATCAACAACATTGTCCATGACCTATCCATAATCAGTTGGTCATTCACAAGATCAAACTAAGAAGGGTAAAGCAAAATCAAATAAATGTACAAAAACCAAAGGAGTAACATAAACCATTGAAAAAGAATAACAAAAGGAGTAAGAAATGTACATAAACATGGATGACCATTGAAATAGAATAACAGTTGGATGAGTCACATCATTGCAAAGTGCCTAAGGTCTCAGCAAATATTACAAGTTCCATCATTGCTAATCAGTATACACACCACAGTCTTGGAGTAAGACAACACTCTAGAAGACCCCCTAGTTTGCCACATCTGTGCAGCCCATGTATCCCTCTATTGTGCCCAGTTACCATTATCAGGCACATGCTCTGGCTGGGAGACATTGTCATTATTGTTTGGAGTCCATGTGGCTTCAGCAGATATATGCTCATCTTGGCCATGCCTGAGGATCCAATTGTGCAGAATACAATAGGCTAGAACTAGCTGCACTTGGGTTTTGTAAGGGTGAAATGGTTTGTTGTCCAGGATCCTAAACCTATTCTTTAAGGCACCAAAAGCCCTCTCTACTGTAACTCTAAGAGAGTAGTGCCTCAAATTGAACAATTCTTTTGGGTTCTGAGGCCTGTTAGAACCAAACTCCCTCAAATGGTACCTTGTGGCTCGAAATGGTGGCAAGAACCCAGACCTCACTGCATAGCCAGCATCCACAAGATAGAATTTGCCTATAAAGTGCAAAATAGTCACATGTTTTAGTAGTGGCACTTGTTGGATATTTTATTGGGAATGGCTAAGTAAGGGTTTAGGGTACCTGGTGGGACTCTAAGGCCATTCTGTCTTTCAAGAGCATCAGAAATGATAAGAGCATCATGGGCAGAACCCTCCCAACCAGCAAGCACATATGTGAACCTCAAGTCAAAGTCCACTGCTGCCAAAACATTTTGGGTGATGGTGTGCTTCCTACCTCTAAAGGTAGGCTGCATCTTCACTGGGACTCTAGCTAGAACATGTGTTACATTAATAGCTCCTATGCAATCCTAGTTGAACAAATCATGACCAAGTGTCAAAATTGGCACTAACATAAGACATAAAAAATGACCACCACATGTCAATGCAAGGGGTACCAACCTTGAAATATGGGTACCACCTTCTGCTGCCCAGTATCCTAGGATGTACATTGGTGGAAGGAGGAACAATCAATTCATTCCTGAGTTCCCCAACTGCATACAAAACTCTCTGAAAGAACCTACTTATTGTCTCTCCTAACCTTTTAAAAGTGAGATCAACAACCCTAAACCTCTTATTGTGACCCACAACATGCAAGAACATGGCTACTTGTTCTTCAACACATGCATGTATGCTGTCTGTGACCAAGGCCCTACTACGAAATAGGTCACAGAGTTGGAAAAAAGGTGCCCTCTTCATCCTGAGCAGGTTTACACAATGAACATCATCTGATTCATAGATGTATCGTAGGTTATTAATCCTCTGTTGGCCCCTTTCTACCATGGGACCATAAGTCACTGAGCGTGATTCTTCAACTCTTCTCCTAAACCACATGGAAAACCATGAAGCCACTGCCACAACCACAACAGCGGCGGCCCTGCGCCTAGCTTCGAACATCATGTCTATCAACGGGATATAGTGGCAAATTAGTAGGGGATAATGGACATGCAGGGTGTACTGATAAGAAAGGAAGAAATCAAAGCTATGGACTTAAGCAAGACGCGGCTGCTGCACCATGTGGTGCTCCTCCAGCGCCAAGCTTGACAAAAAAACACATCATCGACCTAGGCACTTTTGCTCAGTTTATACATCCTAATAGGCATCAACTCAAAGATCTAGGCGACAACACATTGCATCGACAAATAAGGGGGCGCACAGCTCAGATCTGAGGCCGAGACAACACAAAAAGTACTTTAATCATGTGCACCAACAACAAAATCGCCCAGATCTGATGATATATGAACATGAACAGTAACCTTTCAATGAACAGCAACACAGATCGACGCAAAAATCAACAGAAATCATTAATCAGAGAGGTGGAGGAGATGGGGGCAGGTAAGATATACCGTCGGAGCACCGGAGGACCAACAGGAAACCAACAATGGAGGTCGACCAGTCTAGGTCAACCGAGCTCGATGGGGAGGAAGAGGAGAGAGCCAACCAAACCAGAGGAGGAAGGAGATGCGACAAATGGGGGTGGTAACCCTAGCCGCCGCTCGGAGCGCGCCTTTTATCGCCAGGACGGCCGCATCTCCCGCGCAACCCACTTTTCTTCCCGCCAAGTAGCGCGCCGTCCGGGACCGAGAGGGAAGGAGATTCCGAGAAGACCGAGTGATGCGGGATGAGGAGGGGGAAAGGTATGGAGAGGAACAGGCATATGGTGTGAGCAGGGGTACCAATCACGGCCAAAGTGCACCACCTCGTGCTGGATGGGCCTTTAGACGGCCCCGTCGGGGCTACCAATCACGCCCTAAGAGGGTTGGTAGAAGAGTACTCTTCTTGGATGGTGGAGTAGAGTCGCGCAACCAGCAACAAAGATATAATGTCCAACTCCGTAGGTACAATGCTTGTAGTTCGGTTGTTTGCTATTTATGTAATATCAAAGTTATAAGAGACCATCTAGCACGCTTATCAGAAACGTGTCGTCTGTACGATTAATTTTTTTTTCTTAATTACAATGATACACAAATCTTTTACGTATTCGAGAAAAAAAAATCCGTTCATTGCACCATCATGTTTTGAGTTGAATTGAACTAGTCTACCAAAGTGTTTATTCTGCACTTTTCCTATAGTTCAGGTGCCTGAAATTTAAGATGATTTCAGACAACACTAATGTACCACCAATTATTTGTTAATTTAATATTTTGTTATTTGTCTGTGTGTTATAACATATTAAATTTTTGACCTTGTCCTCCTATAAAAATAATTGTAATTGTTCAATTGTCTTTGTGCTAACATATATAAGATTTTGTGAGGTTTGTAGTTTTGTCTAACATATTTTTATTTCTGGAAACAAAATTGCAGATCCGTGTCTATATAAATTACAATGAACTAAAACTACAATTTTAGTATAAAATATATGCAATAACTGTCGCCTGAAATAAAACTAAAATTCAAGCACCTGAAATTTTGCAAATCCATTTATTCTGAGACCGAGAGATTGAGTAAGTGTTTATCTGGTTCATATATTATCACTGTATATATGCGTTAAGGGGCCACATATCCGGTTCCAAATTTCGCTTTAGGCCTTTAAAGTTTTATTAGGGCCAGCCCTGGCAGGATCACAATTCACAGGCACACATGACACACCAACACCACACATGCATGAAGCATGGCAGAATGCAGGAGGCGGGACCAAGTCGATCACCAAAGACCGCCAATCTAGCTGAGTCAAACAGCGCATGCTCTATGCCGCCGTGCGCGCACTTGGACGGGCGAAGGCGGCACGGCGTCCTCGGCGTGCAGTGTAGTGGTCAGGTCCACCACGCACGCACCACCCTATCCGCCAGCCGTGCAGCTAGTCAGCACCAACGAAGCAAAAGCTGCAGCTAGCGCTGCGTCGTCGATCGTGATCCATCGGCTGCAAAGCCTGCATCATGCTTTCCCAGCTAGACCGTGGGTCCAGGTCAGGTGCACGGTATACTTTGCATTGCACGTACGTACGTACCTGACACCACACTGTGAGCCATTAGCTTACGGTACGGCGTCCTTATATTTTCCACGCTTGCAAACAACAAATGGCCGGTCCGGACGGGGGATTTGGACTTGGCAGGTGATGAACAATCATTCAAGGCCGTCAAAACCAAGTTGCCTTAGCCCTCATATATGCTGCAGAACCAGGCGCGACGATGGTGATATATATATATGATGCTCACTCTGAACATTAACGCTAATTATTAATTATATTAGCGGGCAAGTGATTTAGCTCTTCTTCAACAACATCTTGGAAACTTCCAATGACGTAGACCTATTTGTTACTGGGCTTTTACCGGCGTGCAGTGGCTGCTTCAAGCGCTGTGGCACTTTAGTTTTGCATCTTATAAAACTTCTCATTAATGCCGTTGGATTGGTATTTATGTCGCACACGTTTCTTCCGCTTTCCCCGTAGGATTTTCTAGGAGACGTCAATTAATACGCCATGACGCCGATTAAAACCATTTGTATTTGACGTCAAGGTCCTAAACTGAACACACCAACAAAAACCGCCAAAACGGGGAGGGTTTTGCTGCCAGCATATTGCTGTATGTACGTGCACCAACATGACCACGTACGTACTCTCGCTTCCATAGGTCATAGCTGAAACCTTGAAAAAGCGGAATTAGAAGTTGCATTGGCATGGATTCCTGTCAGGTGAGTCTGGAAGAATGTTCCCGGCCCTGCACTTAAGAATCTTTGTTGCGAACGAAAATTGTCCCTAGCAGACGATTCCGTATTGTGTTCTAGTGGCCACAAGATTCCTAGCTTACCACAGTACGTAGTGGATCCGAACGTACTGATGGCGACTTACACAGCCGCCGTGGCTGCTCCCCGGCCGGTCGAGCACGTACACTACTGCTGCATTCGTCTCCCCTTAGTTTTTGCGTACCTCTCGATCTGCTGGTTTTATGTCACGTGGTGAAATTCATTCGGATGGAGAGATGGTGACACCCAAGTGTACTCATCATTACATACATTGGCCGATTTCAGTAGTTCGTTCGTCAGTAAAAAAAAATCTTAAAATAAAAGTAGTTTTAAGAGTAAATAAATCCAGTGACGCGTCAATGTTGTGTTGCCACCAAAATCTCCAACGTGCTCATCATTGCACACCTCGATATTTTTACTTATATTATCTACGGCTGGAAATTGTGCAATGAAAAAAAAAGAGAAAAAAGAGGTAAGGAACTCACCTCACCTCCACGTTTTATACTGAAAGAAGAAAGGGTGATGGCGCACGATACGTGTTGAGTAGGCGCGGACGGACAGGAACAGAAGGCAGACGCCAACAACGCTCTCATCAGCTCGGCCGCTGCGTGGCGTGGCGTGGCGGTGAAGGAGCGCACGTGACAACGGGTGGTCAGGAAACATGCTGGCCCGATGGCCCGGCTGCCAGCCAGATTGCGCTCGCTGCTGATGTGTACACGTCGCTGGGCTAGGCCTAGGCGATCGAGCCGAGTTCAGGTTCTGCGCCTCTTGTTCTCGTCTCCGCCCGCCGTGGTCATGGTCTGCTACTCTGGTGGTCCTCTATAAAAACACACGGCTGGGCCGGCCCGCGTCCGCCGAGGCAAAGGCTCTCTTGCTCTTCTCACTCTCACCCCCGCGTCCACTCGTCTCCGTCGCGACCGCCGTCCCCGCTCGTCCCGGCAGGTCGGGGGCCGCCTCCGTTTCGTCCTCGGATCCCGGTGCGCGACGCTGCAAATCCCCTCCCTTCTCTGTTTTGTTACTCCCACCCCCCCATGCCGTCTTTTTATGCCGCCGCGACGGTGATATATTGCCGCCCCCACGTCTTTCGCGTGACCGCCCGCCGGATTGGTTTTCTCTGGGCGAAACGAGTGAAGTACTGACGGGGGGCGGAGCAATTGATGGTACAGTCGTTTCCCGTGCGCAGCGCGTCCTTCCGCCTCGCGGGTGGGCGTGCGTTTATTATCTCTGTCGCTTTGTGGCTCCGTCCGTCCGTCTTTTTTTTTTTTTTGGATGGGCTCTTGGCGGCGAAATGCGTGAGCGTGACCACACGACGCCAAGCTCTGTGGTAGCTGGGCGGATAGAGTAGTCGTGTGTATCCCCGCCCGTCCCCGTCGGCCGATTGAGTCGTCACCTGCGCTGCGCGGTGCACGCGCACGGCGTGAGCGCCCTCCCTCCCTGTCGTCGTCTCCTCTGTCCTCTCTCTGGTTCCGGACCCTTCTTTGTTTCGGCTGCCTGCAGCCCTGCATGAGTGAACGGCGATGTTGTCCTCCTCCTTTTCACCTCTGCCGTGTGATGACTGATGAGGGCCTAGCATGCCTATAGGCTGTACTTACGTAGCTTCAAACCTCAAACTGCCGGTGCAGTACAAATACACAAGCTGTACTACGTACTGTACCAATGATGCGACGAAACACCCACACATGACACCACTCCAGCGTGCCCGTTTCCTGAGCTTTCGCAAAGTCCATTTCAATCCATCCATTCATCCATCCTAATAAAAGACTCTCTCGCTACCTCCGCCTGCAGTGCAGCTGCAGCCGAGGAGTTGCGTTACAGCGGCGCGGCGGCAGGATGGTGACCAAGGTGGTGGACCTGCGGTCGGACACGGTGACCAAGCCCTCGGACGCCATGCGCGCCGCCATGGCGGCCGCGGACGTCGACGACGACGTCCTGGGCGCCGACCCGACCGCGCAGCGCTTCGAGGCAGAGATGGCGGCGATCACGGGCAAGGAGGCGGCGCTGTTCGTGCCCTCGGGCACCATGGCCAACCTCATCTCCGTGCTCGCGCACTGCCACGTCCGGGGCAGCGAGGTCATCCTCGGGGACGCCTCCCACATCCACGTCTACGAGAACGGCGGCATCTCCACCGTCGGCGGCGTGCACCCCAGGACCGTGCCTAACAACCCCGACGGCACCATGGACCTCGATAAGATCGTCGCCGCCATTAGGAACCCCGACGGGGCGCTGCTGTACCCTACCACCAGGTTGATCTGCTTGGAGAACACGCATGCCAAGTGAGTCGCGCGACGAGTTAACCGCTGCTGCTTCTCATCTTGCTTGCTGGTCAAATTCACATATATATATATATATATATATATATATTTCTTACTACTACTGTTTCTGCAGCTCTGGTGGGAAATGTTTGTCTGCAGAATACACAGACAAGGTTGGCGAAATCGCCGTGAACCATGGCTTGAAGCTTCACATTGATGGAGCTCGTATTTTCAATGCCTCTGTGGTAAGTACGTACTTGAACGTAACTCGCAGTTTTTTCAGCGAGCTGTATAAACCAAAGCATTGTTCTGCTCGCTTTCAGACATAGGGTCGGTAATAGAGGATTGACGTCTTGAAAAAAAAACAATAAAACCATACATTCTAATTACGAAACACATCTCCATGTTTCACTTTAAAATGCTAAGCATCTATCTCTGTGTGCTTCACTGTGCCAGGCACTGGGAGTTCCTGTTCATAGACTTGTAAAAGCTGCTGACTCAGTTTCGGTATGTTGTTAATTTGATGCGTTCTGCGGTCAATTTACAACATGCATGCATATGAATGAGCTAGCTTCAGGTAACATATATGAGTGGTTATTCTATTTCTCTGAAAAAACAAACTACAGGTATGCCTATCTAAAGGGTTAGGCGCGCCCATTGGATCAGTTATTGTTGGTTCAAAGGCCTTCATTGACAAGGTTTCATCAACTTCTCTATTCTAAGTTTAAACTGCAGCGGTCATCTTATAGTGGAAATCTGAAACATTGCCTTCAGGCTAAAATTCTTAGGAAGACCCTAGGTGGTGGAATGAGACAGATTGGAGTTCTTTGTGCTGCTGCTTATGTTGCTGTTCGTGACAATGTGGGGAAACTTGAGGATGATCATAGGAAGGCTAAAGTCTTGGCAGGTCTCATATGCTGATATTTTTTTCCCCTTTTGAGTCTAACTCCACTTTGCTATTCACAGTTCACTGTTGGTACCCAGGGTTTTCTTCCAATCTAACCCATACAGGGAAAACAAAACACTGCTCTTTTCATGTTATTTCTAGAAAAGTAACCAAATCCTTGTTAGCTTGAATTTCTGAAGTTGTAACTCTGTTGCATTTTCTTAGAGGGCCTGAAGAAAATTAAACAGTTTACGGTGGATTCATCTTCGGTCGAGACAAATATGGTCAGTGTAAAAGATGAAGCGCTATATTTTCTTATTTTCCACAATGCAAACTGAAAAAGGTCCAGTATATGACATACCTTTACTTCGTATAAGGTGTTCTTTGATATCGTGGATCCACACATTTCACCGAACAAGCTATGCCAAGTCTTGGAACAACGCAATGTGCTTGCAATGCCAGCAAGTTCAAAAAGGTGAAATTACATTCTTTTTTCCTCCATTACATGGTGAAGCTTCATTCTCTGAGTAACATGATCAGTCTCCTTTCTTAGATGATGGAATTAAAAAGACAATATCCCAGCCTCTACACACAAAGCGTGTATGGCCCATGTTCAGTCTCCTATTTTATTTAATTATAGAAAATATTGAGGTGATCGATGAATGGGATCCGAATTGTATCGGTGATAGGGTTTCTTTTGACCAAATTTTGGGGGAAAATCTGTCAATTTGCATAGAAAACCATATAGATTCTCTCCAAACAAGTTAACACAAAAAAAACTACATATAGCAATGAGTGAATATCAAACTCCATTTGTTAAGTGGCAAACACAGTCCCAAATATTACAACAAACATAGTTTTAAATAAATATTACAATTTATTGGGTTGATCCGTTGGGGGGCAATTCATATCACTGATATTTTTGGGCGATAAACTAATTATATCGTGCTTCACTGATAAAAATAAATAAATATCGCATTTCTCGAAAATCTATTGGTGATAATGTAAACCCCCTAGCATTGTCTTCTTATCACTATCATATCTTCATTTTCTGACTAATAAGCTCGACAGCTCGGTCAAGAATTATTATTCCTTTTCGTTTTGAAGGAATGGCCAAGAGAGCTGCCTATATTTAAAAGAATAAGAAGGATTATTGTCCCTACTTTTACAGAAACTCTGATCAATTAGCAAGTCAGACTACAGTAGTATCTTTAATGTGGGTACATCCAAATTCCGAAGTTAGCTATCCACATTGAGCTATGTACTTCTTATCATGCAGTGTAAGGTTCGTCATCCATTACCAAATTTCGGATAGCGATGTTCAATATGCACTTACATGTGTGGAGGTACGCAAAAGTTTGGAGCCTTGAACTGCTTTCAGTTTTCACTTCGATCGTCTGTGACAGTGTGGACATCACCGATACATTTTCCTTGTTTTCAGAAAGCTGTTGAAGAGCTATTGAAGGGAGGTACAAAGTTGGAGCATTTGACAAATGGTACAGCCAAAAACGCATATTGGCACTAGACGTCAGCCCGGTGCCCTGCTTGTTTGTGATCAACGCTAGCTGTTAAAACTCTTCTCTATTAATGAAATAGGCACACTCCTCGTGTGTCCGTTTGTTAAGAAAAACGCTAGCTATTAAATTGTAGCCACACCTTGTAGCTGTTCATTCTTCACTCGGATGTGTTCGTTCTTGTGTTATATAGTTTACCTTCCCAGAATTGCTTGATCCGTTTCCGCTTACTGGTAAGACAGATGCAACGAAATTTGCTCGAAAAGAAGACGGATGCACTGAAGTAACTGAAATTCTCTTTTTTTTTCTGTCAAAAAGTAAAGTCAAACAAATACGTTCGGCGGATACAAAAGCATAATTATTTTGACTGATTGAATAGTGTTCTGTGAGAGAGAATAAGTTAAAATAACTACAAGGTGGAAGTAGTTTATGAGAGCATGGAGCTGTGCGTGCGATTCTCTCTATTGTCTTTGTCCATTTTGAATTTTGATTGATAGACTTCTAACTGACTGAATGCGTGACACGCCGCCGTAGCTCGTAGCTGGGCAGACTTTGTTCTGTATCGCTTTCTTTCCAGTGCAGTCTGCACTCGGCGCACCTGGACTCATACGGCGTCGCGTGTGCGTGTGGAGGAGAGGAGGACGACGTCGGGGTCGTCTCCCTGACTCCCTCGCCTGTTTGGTTCGCTTGGGAGCGAGCGGGCGGGCGTCCTGCCGTCCAGCCCGTCCTGGACTGACTGGTGACGATGCCTTGTGTGGCTTTTGGCCAGGTTGGTGTTGGCAGCAAGTGCAATGAGCATCAACGCATCAGCCATCACACTGTTACTTCCAAAAGCGCGAAAGGTTTGCCAAACCATTTCTCAAAGACAAAGCGCAGTGGTAAGTGGACCATTTGAGCATCCAATTCGTCGTGTGTATTTTATCGGGAGACTCTTTGTCGCTCGATCCACTGCAGCAGAGGGAGCTGTAGCTAGAGGTGGTTTTTGGAGCAGCACCAAATGGCGAGCAAGGTGGACCTCCGGTCGGACACGGTCACCAAGCCCTCCGAGGCCATGCGGGCCGCCATGGCCGCCACCGACGTCGACGACGACGTCCTGGGCGCCGACCCGACCGCGCAGCGCTTCGAGGCGGAGATGGCCGCGATCATGGGAAAGGAGGCCACGCTCTTCGTGCCGTCGGGCACTATGGGCAACCTCATCTCCGTCCTCGTGCACTGCGACGTCAGGGGCAGCGAGGCCATCCTCGGCGACAACTCGCACATCCACGTCTACGAGAACGGGGGCATCTCCACCATCGGCGGCGTGCACCCCAGGACCGTCAAGAACAACCCCGACGGCACCATGGATGTTGACAAGATCGTTGCCGCCATCAGGCATCCTAATCTTCATTACCCGACCACCAGACTCATCTGCTTGGAGAACACACATGGGAAGTGAGTTGAACAGATTCCTGCTCCCCAATCTTGTTCCTATTTGGATGTTGGGTTTCATCCCCATCTCTCTCTCACTCTCACACCCCGAGGTTTTCTCTACCTTCCTCTTCACCCTCCTCTCCTCTCTAACTGCGGTGAGATCCGCTTTTCTCTCGTTGGAGGAGAGTAGAGAGGATGGAAAGAAAGAAGAGGGAAAACAACGTGAAATACTCCTGAGTAGAATATATAACCTTTTCTCATCTTATTAATTCGCATGTTTCTGCAGTTCTGGTGGAAAATGTTTATCTGTAGAATACACTGACATGGTTGGTGAAATTGCCAAAAGCCATGGCTTGAAGCTTCATATTGATGGAGCTCGCATCTTTAACGCGTCTGTGGTGAGTAGTATGGTACATGCATGTGCTTGTACTCTTTAATTTTGTATCTGCTGATGATACTATCTGCAACGGAGTTAGTAAAAACGACAGTCAGGATTATGTTTCATTGTTCTGTCTTGTGAGTTGTGTCTTCAGAGATGAAAATTTCAGAGGGTTGACCTGATGACAACTGAATGAGGAACCATATATCTACGGAGCATAGTAGCAGTCCTTTCTCACTTAGAATCTTTAAACATTTGTGCAGAGCGCCTAGCCTCTTATCAAGTATTAACACATCGTGTTCATTCAATTGTGTTGTGCCAGGCACTTGGAGTTCCTGTAGATAGACTTGTCAAAGCTGCTGATTCAGTTTCGGTATGTTTCAGTTTGATGGTTACTGTGTTCGATCTACAACCTGCATATGTTTGACTATAGTTAATATATGACTATGGCGATTTGTTTCCTCCGAAACTAGGTATGCCTATCAAAAGGATTAGGCGCACCCGTGGGATCAGTCATTGTTGGTTCGAAGGCCTTCATTGACAAGGTCTGATCAAACAATTTTTAAGTTTAAACAGAAGAGATGTAGCTTTATTGAAAAACAATTAACTGCAGAGATCAAGCAATAACAGTAATCTGAACAAAACTTCAGGCCAAAATTCTCCGAAAGACTCTAGGTGGTGGAATGAGGCAGGTGGGAGTTCTATGTGCTGCTGCTCATGTTGCCATTCGTGACACTGTGGGAAAGCTTGCGGATGACCACAGAAAGGCTAAGGCTTTGGCAGGTTTCATACTTCCATTTTGGAATCAAACTTTAATTTCATTTAGACAATCACAACTCACGATGTCTGAAAATTCACTTGGTTGCTCTCAAAAAAAAAAGTATATAAAAATTATTACCCTCATATAGTATTAAAAAAAGGGACCTAGTTCTTGTCAGCTTAAACATTAGTTCTCTTTGTGGAGTTTTGGTATTGAAGTTTGTGTCTTGTTCATTTTCTTAGAGGGACTGAAGAAAATTGAGCACCTTAAAGTGGATTTGGCTTTGGTCGAGACCAATATGGTTAGCTGTTATACCATTTAATCGATCGTCTTACTTTTCACTGTTAACTGTAAGGGTCTTATATGCACATATCAATTCTCTGTAAGGTATTCTTTGATATCATGGATCCAAGAATATCTCCTGACAAACTGTGTGCAGTCTTGGAACAGAACAATGTGCTTGCAATGCCAGCTAGTTCAAAAAGGTGTGGTTCTATTCTCATACTGAGTATTTTTGGCAGTCTTTGCGGGATTGCCTTCAGTTTTCAGTAACAAGCTAGTAGACTGCATAGTATGAGAACTGTTATCCCTAGTCTGACTGAAACTCTATGTTCAATTAGCAGAACGAACCTCCTAGCAGTTTATATCATATCCAATTTATGTAATATCCAAATCTAACTGTCCACATTGAACCTCTGTATCATGCAGTATTAGGTTTGTCATCCATTACCAAATTTCAGATAGTGATGTTCAGTATGCACTGACATGTGTCGAGGTATGCAAAAGCATGGACCACTTTCCCTCTTTCACTGTTAGCGTTTCATTTCTGTGACAACACGGTTTCATGTGTTTCAGAAAGCTGTTGAAGAACTACTGAAAGGCAGTAGTACTGAATTCGAGCATCAGACAAACGGAACTACCAAAAACTCATATGGACACTAGATCACTTCGATCCTGCCGACCTGATGCATCTATCGACACTTGGTACCCTGCTTGTTTTTGTGTGACCAACGCCTTTCCCGAATAATTGTTGCTGTTCAGCCTTTGCTTGGATTTGCTCATTCTTGTGTCTGCTTCATCTGCTTTCACTTGATGGTAATACGGGCGCTGTGAAATGGAACTGAAATAAAGTATTCTCCCAAAAAAAGAGGCAAAAGCCAAACATCTATATGCACAAAGGAAAACAGTATGTAACATTGTCTTGTATACAGAGAAGAAATATGATAAAAGGTTAAGGTAAAGCAAAGCATTACAGATGCGAAGGAGTGCAGCTCGCGTATGATGACGATGCTGGTCTCACCAGGATATTAATTCGTGAAAGGGTAGAAATGAGGTTAATGAACCGAACTCTCATTCACTGCACATGAGCTAGACTCTTCAGCTGCTGGTGCCTCCAGGCTCTAGTGCAGCTCAAGAGCAGGTACCAGTGTACCAGCAGCTGATGCCTGATGTGTTGTGCTGAGAGATTCTCCCCTTGTTTCTGTAGCTCACTCAACCCAGTTGTCCATGCACAAGCTGGTGCGACACCACGTACGGCTTCCCGACCTCCTCCGGCAGATTGCCAAGAGGCAAACCATCACGCAGCACAACAGAACACAGCCGTGAGGGAACGGCGGACGAGAAGCGTGCGTACAAGTCCCCCACGATCGACGAGATCAAGAGAGAGACGACGGCGGGATCGATGCCGAGCGGCGCACTGAGCGCGGCCCGTACGCGTTCCGGCCTTCCTGGCCTGCCCGTGGTGGGCTGCTGCTCCCCGATCGCACATGGGCCTGCAGCACGTGGGCGGGTGGCGCCTACATGGGCCTCACCCTCGCGCGCCGCCGAGGATCCTTTGGTTTGCGCACGATTGGACCGGGGTCTTCGGTTCCCCTGCGCTGCCAATACACACCAGTAGGAGGAGACGGAGAAATAGTAGACCAACTGCAAGACCACGAGCGGGCGGCGCCGGCGCCGGCGCGTTCGCGTTTCCGGTTTCTGGCTGATCGTTAGGGTTCTGGGCGGGGGACCGGGCCGGGGGGCAGGGAGTGCAGCCAGCGAGTAACAAAAAGCCGGAGGACTAGGAACCCTCACCCGCACCAGCACCAGCAGCGTTCGTCCATTTGTGTTCATTCATTGGCGCGCGCTGAGCCGGAGCCGGATCTAGTAGAAGAGCCGCTGCGACTGCGACTGCGACGTGGGGCCTCGGCATGCAACACAACTACCCCAGGCGGCTGCATGCCCCCCTGCCGGATCCGCCGGGTGACCGGGTCGTCGTCTAGCTCTCGCCCTCGCCCTCCATCGCCGACACCAAGTACCGCGACCCACGCGCGATGGTGACCCGCGCGGGGCCCCGGCCGCCCCCGACCGATCGAGTCAAAATGCGACAATGCGTAGCGCCCCCGTCAAGCCTCGGCAGCC
This sequence comes from Microstegium vimineum, assembly GCA_022036555.1. Taxonomy (NCBI): domain Eukaryota; kingdom Viridiplantae; phylum Streptophyta; class Magnoliopsida; order Poales; family Poaceae; genus Microstegium; species Microstegium vimineum. The sequence goes on along the minus strand of CM039131.1, from coordinate 43,114,148 downwards.
TGCTCCAGTGCTCCTGCTGCCTGCGGCATCAGCCGGCCGGCCGGCTGCAGCCTGCAGCTGTGGCCACGTACTGCCAACAGTACTGTGGGCTTCCACGCACCTCGCACACAGCATTACAGCCATCGCGGCACAGGTAAAAATCATCGACCGTCTTGACATCCTGCCAACTTGTCCGGTCGTAGGAGCACAAAAGGGAACTGCGGCAGTGCCAGTAAAGTAGGTCACTTGTGGATGTCCAACACAGCTGCAGCCTGCAGGAGCAAAGTTCTCCTTAACTTAAGTACAACAGTACGCCTGCCGGTCCTGAGTTTTGACCTAGGTGAACTAATAATACAAAAGGCCTAATCAGTAATCCACTTTATGAATGTTCATAAAATAGAGAAATATATTTATAAAATACTCTCTTCGATCGATCTTGTTTCTCAAGAAGTGAAAGAATCTTAAGCTTCACTGGATTTATAAAAAACCGATGTTTATTTATAAGACATTTTTGCTTTTATAGATATATAGTTTTTACTTTGTATGGACATAATATATATGTAGCTGCATTTCAGAAGCTATGAATCTAAAAATACCAAAATGTCTTATAATTATGAATAGAGTGAGTATTTTTATACATATTTGGTCGAACTTGGTATTGCTTGACTCATCGAGAAACAAGATTTATATATTTTTTAATATAGAGAGTACTTACTTGGCGCTTGACATTATTTTGAATAATTTCTTCTAACATTTTCGAGATGCAAAATCATTGATTATGCTATTGATGTTGATCTCATCTAATAACTTCTCCATGCATAAATGCATAATTAAAGTCGCAAACCATTTAATCTTGATATTGTTCCAGCCTTTTGCGTTGGGCACTTGGGCCACAACTAACACCCACATATGACGTACATACATATACTCTGGCCCTGTTTGGTACAACTTAATTATAAGCTGCTTATGACCAAAATAAGCTGGAATGAATAGTCAAACATAACGTTTTTCAGCAGCTTATTCTGGCCATGCTTATTCCCACATCTCTCATTTGTACTAATAAGCAGAAGCTGGATCAGACCAGTTTATTTTGACAGCTGTTTTTATTCTATTTGTGCAACTTATCTGAGAAGCGCCTTTCCAAATAAACTGTACCAAACAGGGCCTCTCTCTCTATATATACTAATACATGAGTACATACTAGTGTACTACTTTTCGGATGAGACCTATGCATGGGAACTCTGAGGGCCTAGGGCGGTGGCACACCCTGCCCACCCCAGGACCGGCACTGGTAAACCATTCCAATCTCCATGGCCGCCTGTAACAAGGTCTTGTTTGGTGCGGCTCTACTAGTCAGTGGGTTTTGGTGTCAAAGTCAAGAATCCATTCGAACCAAGTTGTTCTTTTTTCCTCCTTATGTGTACGCAAAACAACGTATTTAGTGCCAAAACTGGTTCTCTCGGCAGACTCATTTGGTGTGGCTTCGTCCGTTCTAGCGACTGAGCTTGCACGCAGAGCATGTGTTGGAGCCACACCAAACGGGCCTTAACTTATTTCATGGACACTTTAAATGACGTATACTAAATTTATAAGATTAAGTTAAAATCTTAATAAGTATGGTTTAGTTAAGAGTACAATTATTGTATCATCACAAAAAGGGGTAAGATCGATTATTGTAACACACGAATTGAATGAGCACGTGTCTCAAATCACAAGTGTGTTACACGAGAGTACAACAAGTTTACTACAGTATTGTAGTAGCTTAATTTGACCCACCATGAAACCCTTGATACAATAAGTAATAATGTTATCTTAGTAGTGCTTCGGTCGGTGTGATCGATTCGTCAGAGATTATTATTGTTGTAGGGGTCTTGCTTAACCCTGACGCGTGTGAGTGTCCTAGATTTCACAAGTGTCTTCTAGACTGATGTGCATCATATTTTGTCACACACACACGCACAGGCACACACACCCCCACTAACTAGATGCAGCACATTTATATATTGCACCGGGTTTAGTGATTCCATTGTTGGCAGAATCTGTATATATAAGGTGATGGATTCCTTTTATTTTCAATCATCAATAAGATGAGATATTCACTAGCTAGTAGTGGGGATTTGAAGACCTCGATCACTCCCATATGCGTGTCCAATGCCTAGCTACATAGCTAGCTGAGTCTAACGTGTGGATGAGAAAAAAAGATGAGTGTGTGTGTGTATATATGTGTATGTTTGCTGGAGACGAGCAAATAGCTAGCCTGACTATATATATTTTGCACTGATAATAAAGGAAAATAGAAAGTCGTGAGAGAAGAAGATTAAAGAGTATAAAATATGTGAACAATTTTTTATCTTTGCCTTGCTCCACCTCAGTTGGCTGGCTGGTCCTGTAAACTGATCGGGGACACCCTTATTACCATGTAACTAGATCGAATTCTCTTATGCCATCTCTCTATATGCCTTTGTTGACTGATACTAGCCTAATAACACCCTCTTTTTGTCATTTCATGTCACAACCAATGCTCTATCATAAGGCTACTCGGCTACTCCTAATAGCTAAGCTATAACATACATATTTAGGGACTCCTTAATTTGGTGCGGAGTCCACGGATGGAGCCGGAACCTTTTGGACGAAGCCATATTTTTGCGGACCCACCTTCATATGTGAAAAGATTTACATCGCAAACCTGCTATGGATTAGTTGTTTGTGGCTAAGTGTCTTTGCTGCTCCACCTTAATTCAGCACTCATCGGTTGACACTCTTTGCCGGTATGGATTAGGTGTTTTGCAGTAGGTTTTTTTACCCTAGATTAGGTTGACACTAACAAAATGTGTGTTATGCTATGTCCATTCCCTGATTATGTTTATACCGCGCGTGCGAGTCTCTGTGGATCTCACATGCAATTGCATCTAACAGTTTATATTACGTGTGAGAAACATAAACCTGTGTACATAAAACACATCAACGACATATTGCACACTTTGAATTAACCTAAAATACGTACTGGAGATGAAAACAAGTATATATGTGTAATTTCCCCAAGTTTCAGTATATAAAACTGCAATAACGTAACTAATGAAATTACAAATCTTGAATTTGTTTCAAACATGCATATGTAGCTGAAAATATTTATCATACAGAGTTCTAATTGTGCATCAGCGTAGAGATTAATTTGCACCCCATTTCTGTTGACTGAATAATTAAGAAAATTAAGGGATATTAAAGGCATCGACTTTTAATTTTATTATGCAGAAAATGATATATACAAAACATCCTCCGGTATATATGCAATGTTGAGTTTGGACCTTAAGCAGTGAAGTACTTTATGAGTTCGGAGACATGAAATTACTACTTCCTCCGTTCCTAATTATAATTTATTTGTTTTGTTAACTCTAAGTTTGACGACTCGTCTTATTCAAAAAATTATGCAAACATAGTCAAATTTAAATCTATTATTAATAAATTAAGTAAGCCATAACAAAAGCAGTGATAAGTTTTTAATAAAATGAGTGGCCAAACTTGGGGGCAAAAAGTCAAATAAATTATAATTTAGAACGAAGTTAGTACATATTAATAGTTCTGTGTCCTAGGTAAAAGTTCAAAAAACAATAAAAAATTAAGATGAGTATATATCAACATAATTGTTGCTTAATGTACTCTAATATTTGTTACAGTGACAACCAAAACCAACTATCTTATTCATCGTTTGACAGAATTGCTTATGATAAATCCAAGAAATCACGCTTTTTTTAATTTAAACTAAATTTGTACAATAACCCCTTCAATTAATAAAAAGCTTAAATTTGTTTGACGATACCAACATGATAGGGTCTCCGACATAGTTACATTTTAACCATTGATCCTAACATGCATGATATGTTATAAATAATAATTAAAGTCGTGACAGATGTAAATAAAATATGTTTCAAGATAGAATCAAAATGTTCATGATGTTATCCATGAGCAAAATTTAAAAGTTTTACATGTATTCTAGTCATGGTATACTCATAACGTATCATGCATATATAGAAAATTAGTTTGATAATGAGAGCACAATACTGTGCACATTTCAATTGATGCTTCCTCTATCCACTCCTTATATCACTTCTCTTATTTTGATAAGAACCAATGCGATCAAAATCTGAAAAAAAAACTTCGAAATTGGAAATAATTTTAAGTGAAATAGATCAGGACTCTCTGTCGTAAAATAGTTGTCCTCAGATGCAATAACTGTGGGTGAACAAATGATCTCAACGTACTCATGAGTAGTCCATAGCAATCAAAGCATATACTGCTACGTTCGTTTGGCTTATCAACTATCGAAATCGTGTTTTTCTTTCACAACAAAACAGTCAAAAACAACATCAATCAACTTATCCGCCACCGAAACGATTAGACGAACAGGGAGATCATCAAGGGAATGACCTAATAAGGAAGTATGGCGGTGTTTTCCTATATACTATGCTTCATGTGCCACATGAACATCAAATAGCAGCGCTATAGCCCCCATGATGGGACGAGACTATTCAGAAACCCATGGGAAAAGATCGATCGTAAAACAAAGGACAGCAATTGACACATGCATCCTGTACTCGCAAGAACGCACATCCAAGAGCATCAATAGTGAGTAGTACGTCCATGCTTGTCCGATCCCCCTATTACTTGGTGCGTGCGCACTGTGCAAATCGACGCTCTCGATCGCCCCTATCGGCGTGCAGGCAGCTGGACATGCATGCACCATCGGCATCGATCTCCCCCACCAAATAGCACTGCATATATACCAGTGCATCCTGGTACCATAAAAGGGAAACGAAACAGGAAGCAAAACAAGAAAACACACAACCGTACCAGATGCTTGCCAGAATCGAATTGACACATGCATGCGTAGAGATGGACACACACACAGGCTTTTGAATTTCCCACAAACAGAAACAGCACGAGAGATCACGTACCATATATGTATCTCCCTGTCCCTAGACGACCCTAGCTAGACCTCAAAGGACATACGGAGTACTCCGGTCTGATCAGTTGAAAGTACAGCAAACACTTGCTCACTCCTACAAGCAAATAGATTCGACGACAACACCAAAGCTAAAGCGAATCGAAACACACACGTACACAAACAATAATGCAGTGCACGCGCAGCAGCTAGCTAGCAGTGCGGCACACACACACACTAGTGGTGCTTCTCACGGCACAGATCGAGTGTACACGGATCAGCAGCTAGCTACATACTGCCATGCACATGCATGCATGCATACGCGCGCGCGAGAGATGATACATAAAATATATATGCTCAAGCTCAATCTGGCATCATACCGGCCAAATGGGAGAGCGTACGTACGTACGAGCCGTGGACGATCGATCAGCTCAGCAGGCCGCGCCAGCGGGCGGTGGTGGGCGCGGCGGCTGGTGCGTGTGGCCGTGAAGTCCGCCGCCGCTGCTGTCGCCCGCCGTCAGCTGCTGCGGCGCCTTCTTGCGCTTCTTCTTCTCGTAGCTGACGCCCCTGGCGCGGGCCTGGTGCTCGCGGACCTCGCGGAGGTAGAGGCGCACGGCGCGCGCGGCGAAGGGGTTGGACTCTGGGCGGCCTCCGTTCTCCTCGAAGGCGGCGCGGAGGCGGCCCACGAGGGCGTCGAGGCTGCCCCAGGCCTGGCGGAGCGGGCAGGGGCACGGCGCCGGCGGGTTCGGGTGGCCGAAGAAGGGGCACGCCGGGCCGTGCACCTTGGTCTTGCCGAACTGGTCCAGGTAGCGGAGGAACTCGAGGACGTGAGCCCGCTGCACTGCGCCAGGCTCAGTGGCGGCCGGTGGTTCCGCAGGTACTGCCCGAACGTGTTCCAGTCGCGCCGCTTCTGCGCCTCGTACCGGCTCGGCGACTGCGGCGTTATGGAACCAACGGACGGCGACGCGCCTCCGCTGCTCGTCCCGATGCCGTTGCCCCCTCCTGACGAGGGGCTGTCGGGGTTCGCCGACATGTCCATGGATCAGCTAGTACTAGATAAGAAGGAGAAGAAAAAAAAAACAGATGAGAGAAATTAAAGCAGTGGAGCTGCTGTGAGCTGAAACAATTTCATCGATCTTGTATAGTATTATTATTTAAATCGAGTAGGCTTCCTTCTCCTCTGCATATTAGTATGTTCTTTACTCCATGAAGAAATGAATATTTAATCTGCATATCTAAATATATAATACTACTATATTCTGGTAAGAATGATGAGCTCAATGATGACTCGTGTGTTGAGCATTATTTTAGCACCAAGTTGGGATTGGAGGGATCTGTTTATTTGGGAGTTGGTGCTCAGAAGTTTGAAGTGGACGCAGATGGAGAATATCTGAGATGACCATGCATCAGAGCAGATAGATTGTCTCCGTGTGTGTGAAAATCTTCTTCGAAAAAGAGCAAAGAAAGGAACAAGCAGTTACCTTTGGGTGGAGTTGGCAGCTGAGCTTGCTTCTTAGAATTGTGGGAGTTGGAGCCTGGTTTCTTTGCCCTGCATAAGATTGATCAGCAGCATGGAGCATATATAATCAGAGAAGCAAATGATCACATAATAAGTAGAAGATAGTTTTAAGGATTAAGCATTGGAATAGCCGTCGAGAGTATAGCTAGCTGCTGTTTGATCTCATCTGTTGCCTCTTAGCTTACTCTTTTTCGCAGTGGTCGTGATGCTGGTAACAGTTGCTGCTGCTGGTGTCAAGGGTGGCTCACTCTCATAAGCCCAGCATCCGGTGATTGGGGATCTGCAGGGAGCTAGAGCACCAGCTTCATGATCTGTTTGAGGGTGCGGGGAATTGCATGCTGCTGCTTCTTCTATTTTTAGGGGGGGGGGGGGGGGGGGGGGGGGGGGGAGCGCAGGAGCTGGTGGGGGTGGTGTTTGGCCTAAAAAGGAGAGATGTGAAGTGACTGAGACATGGAATCAACAGTAGTGAGCACAGTGTATACTCAGCTCCTAGGGCTTTTCAAGTGAAGGCCGGGTGGGGGAAAAAAAGGACACTGGGCGAGGAGAGAGGGGGCGGGTTGAAAGGTGACGTGACAAAAGTAATATTTTCAAGTGTGATAGGGTGTGTACGGCTTGATAGGAGTTGTCGTTTCGGTGCACCAGAGCTGATGTGGTGAACTGGTGATTAGCGGCCCCTACCAATATGTATCTTTCCACAGGTGCGATATGCCATGCTGGTGATGTAATTAGTGGCAACTTGCGTCCGCATTTCATATAGGGCGGTGCATAGGTTTAAGGGCGGAATTTGAAACACCGAAAACTTATAAAGTTCAAAGTACTATAAGGATACGTAATGCATGCATGGTTTTACCAAGTGTAGCCAATATGGCCTTCTTGGCTTCTTCTAAGCCAACGTTTGTCAAAATACACAAACGTTTGTGCACACTAGCTACTATGCTGTAATACATGATCATTGTCGGTGCAGGGGCGGATTTAGGCCCGTCCTATCCGGGGCTGCAGCCCGGGGCGATGTCCATAAACAGTGAGAAATTACTTCACTAAAATGGCATAAAGAGGCCTATCTGCCTATTAGCCCACCCCGAGAAGGAGAAAGTCCAGCAGACCGTCGCCCTACGGTCCGGGGCGGAGCCCATTTCTAAATCCATCACTGGTCGGTGCATCACTGCCGGATGTATTTTAGCCGACAATTACTAGTACCAATCAATGTCGGGTGGTAAGACCACGATCCACAAAATTGATGGGAAGCTACTGACTTGACAGTGATGGTGCCTATCACAGTGGGCTATGACGCCAATTTTAATGTAGTATTTCACCTCCCGCTTTCGTAGTTTTATAAAACTTAACCTGAAAGAGTCTCTCTTTTAATGCATAGTTTTATTGCATAGTTTCATACAGTTATCAATGTCTATCTCTTTCTTTTCTGTCTCATCTCCACCATACATATTTGCTTTCAATGTATCCATGAAACTAAGAAAAGCTCTCAGTGAGGATTTCACATGGTTTCTAACGTTTTGGAAACAACGTTGTATAGTTTCATTATCAGGAAACCTTTCCCTCTCTCCTCATCGTTTCATGCAAAAAGTGCAAATCTGCTGACGTGTCTATTTAATGTGCATAAAACCCTCTAAGACTTGACAACATATTTTGCATTTTACCGCTGATTTTCACTTTGGCTCGTCAATATTAGTTCTTTTCGACCATCGGATCATCTAGCTATCACATTATTGATTCTCCACTGTTGATCCCACCTACAACCACTGCCTTCACAGCCAAAGATGAGGTCCTCTAGCCGGCCAATTTAGTATGCAAGATACCTCATCGTAATATTTTTTTGCCACTTATAGTATGCACATGTGTGGGCTATTTTGCAGGAGAAATTCCTACACATACACATTTCATTATGCATAGTTACGATGATGCACGCGAAAGGTACTAAAAAATCTTTGTGAATATGTTGGGAGATATTCCAAATTAAGGTGGGTGCTGTTAGCAATATATTGTGTTGGAAAATAGCCTTTTCCAAACAGGGACTGAATTGCGGTCGAGAGAGAATTGCAGGAGGCCCTACGGGAGGCCGTGTAATTGGGAGGAGCCTTCGCGAAGCCGAAGGCTCGCTCCGTTGGTGACGGCGTGCAAACGAGGGGAGCCTTCGTGAAGCCGAAGGCTCACTCAGTCGGTGAAGGGGCGTGTCGGGTACGAAGGTAAGGGGTACCCTAAACCCTTCGTTAAATTAACGTTGGACATAGCGACTATTTTTAAGGCAAGGGTCAACCCACTAATCGGTGGGACACGACCCATCAATCGAGGGTCCCATCTACACCAACTGCAGCAACAAGTCACAACCCAAACCTCCACCTCGACGACGGACTAGGGGTCGAACGAACGACCCCCCAGCTCCACCTCGACGACGGACGAGGGGTCGAACGAACGACCCCCCGGCTCCACCTCGATGACGGACGAGGGGTCGAATGAACGACCCCCCGACCTCTACCTCGACTTCGACCTCTCGAACCCCGACGACGCCTCGACCTCCCCCTCGAGCAAGGGTCAAGCAGAAGACCCTCGGGCAAAGGGCTCGATTAACCCAACTGCTCCGACATGGGTAAAAGTGAACCCACCTAACGACATGGGCGCCCGCGTCCGCTGTCAAATCCGCCAACTCCCCGTCTAGTCCCCGATTCCCGTCAACTGTGCCACCACTGCCGCCACTACTCGAGTACGGACTTCAACAGTACCCCTCGGAAAGTGAACAGTGCAACCCTCGACGACGACTTTGGGAACGCGACGAAGTCACACAAGGCTCGACCCCCTCCCTCGACCGGGGGCTCGACCCCCTCCTCTTCAACAACTCCAGTATGGAAGCCGTCCCATCCGCTCCGTCCCGCTTCGGCCGTGGGACTCGCGCCCGCCTGCGGACACTGCACTGCGACGACTTCTACTGATGCCACGACCGGGGACGCCTGAAGGACGGGAAGACCACGCTGCCACAGCGTTCGATGTCTCTTCGCCAACACTGTGCCGTGGATGCGCCGCCCATACTCCTACTGTTAGGACCCTGTACCCTCGGGTCTCCCTTGGTCTATAAAAGGGGATGCCGAGGTAGAATATGGGACAGAGAGAGAGAAAAAAGGAGGTTGGAGTCTCTCTCGGTCGGCTCCCACTTCATCTAGGACTCTGATCCGACTTTGGTTCTCAGGGACCCTAGACCACGCCTCGCACACACACCGCGCCGCTCGATCGACCCCTCGGGTGGCCGACTCCGTGTAACACTGCTTGTACCCCCCCTGTATGAGCACGCTTTGGGTGCGAGATAATACAAGTCATCCTCCCCCGCTGGACGTAGGGCCTTCTTGCCCGAACCAGGATAAATCTTGTGTCCATCTTGCATCACGTCTGAGAGAGGGAGCACGCGATATACAAATTTACTCGTTGGTGGTCTTGACCCCGGGTCATAACACCGACAGGGCAAGAGCGAATCAAATGAAAACCCTAGAATCAGGGGGAGTTGTCTCTCTTTATTATGGTGGGTGGTGACCCTTTTTTATAGTACACTATTCACGGGGTAATCGTTATTACATCAATAACCTTTACCTACCCCAAGGGCCCTCTCTAAATCCCCCAAGGGCCCTTCGGGGTCCTACTTATTCACTCTTGGGCCGAAGTTTTGGGCGACTGGAGGCCCAAGACGCCACCCTAGTCGTGCACATCAGAAGCCCGCCTCCCGCAATTGCGAAGGTCCTTAGGCTCCTTGTTTGAACCGACGACTTTCAGGCGTGAAGGCTGATCGAAGGTCAGCTTTCGCGCTCCCACGCGAACATCACGCCGGGCGCCTTCTCTGCTGGCACTTCTCGCGCCAGTGGTCTTTGCCCGCAGCGCGCCATTCCCCGAGAGCCAAAGCCTTCTCCTCCTTTTGCTCCTGCACATAAACATACCCAAAATGTCGTTTGTGGATCCTCAGCCCGCGGGGCCTTCGCCCCTGATACGACAACTGTCTCTGGGTCCGATCTACCTGCAAACAGAGAGCGTACTAGAGCATGACCTGGGTTACCTTGGACCTGCGCGGAGTGACCTTCGGAAGCCTTCGTTTGACCTATCGGAACACACTCCCGGTGACGCTGGGGACTTCGCCCCATGGCCTGGCGGAGGTTTAGTTTACCATTAGTCACCACTGGCGGGTCACTTATTCTCGGGCTTGGGCCTTCGCGGTCTCTGTCCCAACATATTGTTTCTCGGGGCACCAGTTAGTTGTTGGACGGTATTCAACCTAAGCCATGTATTAATTAGTTTTACTTCAAGTGAAACTTGTTTGTACAAAATTTGCAATTCAAGGTGTAAAACATTTAGGTAAAAGTTCAACTTAACAATATATGCTAAAACGTTAGTATGTTAAAGGGACAGAGAAATCTCTAATGTGCATATATTTGAGATTAAGTGAGGGATTATTATTATTATTATGAATGTATGCGTTCATATGCATGCAACTAGCCTAATAAAGAAATCCCAGTTATTTCTAATAAATATCAAAGGTCCATTCTTGTATGCATATGCAGAAGTGAAAAGCTTTAGTTCCACTTTTCCTGGCTGGAGTAAATATTGTCATATTTAAATATGGAAGCCACCTCTACTCCTTTAAGTCTAGTGTGGAGAGAGAACAAAAACTCACACACAAGCTAGCTCGCCTCGCCTTGCCGGGACAAAGGGCGCATGACACCCACATGAATGGTATGTCAAAAAATCCAATAGGTTTGTCTATCCCAACTTTCACGACTGCTCGTCTTCTAAAATCTATGCCGTCTCGTTGTCTACGTGAATGGCATATCAGAATCCAATGGATTTCTCCATCCGGATCGACTTCCACAACTGCTCATCTTCTAAAGCATGCTATGGCTCATTGTCTTCACTGTCGGTTGATTCTACGACGTCTCTATCTGACTTCCATAACTGTTTCAGTCTTCTAAAACTTGCTTCGGCTCGTCGCCTTCACCGCCGGCTACTTCTACTGTGTCTCTATCTGCAAATGAGAATTGTGAATTTGTGATCCAACTATCATTTTAGTATGTCTGGTTGTGTCATAGTATTGTTTTTTTAACAAAGTGTCATAGTATTGTTGATGTTGTTGGTTCAACTGTTTTGTTAAAGATTTACATACAAGTTTTTTTCTTGACATGATTTATGTTGTGTAGTTTATTATGTTACCTACTTATTCAACAATGCACCAGAACATACTAGGTACACTACTAGAAATAATTCGCCGCATCATGCAATGTCATAATAACAATCGAATAAATATGGACTACAAGGAACTCCACGATAACAACATTGGCTACTTAAGTAAACACGAGATGAGATGACGGAAAAGGTCGAATTTGCTCTACAGGCCGCATGATTTGATCGCTTGACTGATGTGTTAGTATTCTGTACAGTACCATCTAACGGTACTAACCATGTGGCCAAAAGCTTTGGCATTGGCCTCTTTTCCATATAGCTACGTTTGGATCCTTAAAATTGAATTCACTGTAATAAATTATAGTTTAAATATTTATTTGAGATATATTATATAATTTCTATAACTTTAATTAAGTTGTAGTATGGTGTTCTAGAATTCATTTTATTCTTCCAACTTATAAATTTGAGATAGGCTTATATATGAACTTTTTGAAAAGTTGTGGAATCTTAGATTCCAAACCTAAATAGCCGAATCCATTGAGTAGATTCCAGTTCCCATAAAACTAAGGCATCCAAACGGGCCATAAACGTAATAATCTATGTGAAGATTTTACCTTGTGAATTTCGAAGTTCCAAAACCCCAAGCCTCGGTGAAAGGTCTAGGTATGGCTAGAGGGGGGGGTGAATAGCCTAATTAAATTTTCTACAACAATACTTAGCAAACTTGTTAGAATAAAACACGATGATAAACAAGTTTTGCTCTAGCTCTAAGATTGGGCAAGCCACCTACCAATTCTAGTCACTAGCAAGATGATCTATGTCCACACAAAAGCTAGAGACTTAGAGCTATACTACTAAGCTACACAAGCTAAGCTAGAGGCTCTACTTTGCAAGAATGTAAAGAATGTAATGCAAAGCTAGAGATAGAATGGTTATACCAACGTGAAGAGATAAGCCAATAGATAACCAATCAATCACAAGATGAACCCTCGGTAGAGAGACAATGAGACACAATATTTTTTACCGAGGTTCACTTGTTTCCCAACAAGCTAGTCCTCGTTGTAGCGATACACCCACTTGGAGGTTCACGCGCTAATTGGAAATCCAAGTCAAACCCGTTTAAGGGTGCCGCACAACCAACACAAGATGGGGATCTCCAAGCTACGCGGAATCCACTAGAAATACCTTTCACGAATCTTCCGCGGGGTAGGTTCAAGAACCCTTCACAATCCACCGATCGGAGCCGAAGACAATCACCTTCCTCTGCTCAACGATCCTCGTTGCACCAAGTCGTCTAGGAGATGGCAATCTCCAAGAATAACAAGAGCTCCGCGATGACGACGATCACCAAGTGCCACTAGTATGCAATCAACAAAGCAATGCACTTGGATTCACTCAATCTCTCTAGAATATATCAAATATGTTTAGAGGATGAGTGGTGGAAGCTTCTCAAGCAAGCACAAATGTGTGAGTTATTAGAATGTGCAAGAGATCGCCCAAAGGGCCGGCCATATCACCTTATATAGCGAACACTCACAACTAGCCGTTTTTCCACTGAAAAACACTTCCTGCGCCACCACCGGACGCAAGGAACAGTGGGGGGGTCCGGACCATTAACAGCGTCCGGATGCCCCCACAGAGCAGAGAAGTCTCATCTGTTATTCACTCCGGACACGACCTCCGATCGCGCACACCGCGCGGTCCGGACCAACGCGCCAGCGTTCCGGTCGCATGCCGATTCAAACGGCTCTTTCCCGCGCGCACCAGCGAGCTCCACGTGGCTCCGGACGCACGCAACAGTGCGGGTCTGGTCCCTATAACAGTAGCGTCCGGACGCCACACAGAGAGCATTCCAGAGAGCACTTTCCTCCGGACGCGCGTCCGGTTCCTCCATCCGGACAAACGTCTGCGTCCGGACCTTCAACACAGAGAACACAGAGAGCTCCAAACCCGGACCCTGCGTCCGGAGTTGAGCGTCCGAACCAAAAACTGCGTCCAGACCTCTGTCCACAGCAAATCCACCTAGGGTGTGCCTTCGGACCCATCGTCGATGGTCCAGACAGCACCAAACCCTAGCGTCCGGACCTCTGTCCGAAGCTCTTTGAGCTGCCCAAAAAAATTCCTCCAACTTCTCCAAGCTTCCAAGAGCTAACACTAAGTGATCTAACACCTGTGCACGTGTGTTAGCTTTTAGTTCACAATTATCTTGGATTAGTTGGTTGTTTCACTTGGTTCAATTGATTTTAATGCAATGCATATGAACCTAGTGGCACATGATAACCGTAATTATACTTAAGAGCTCCCTCCTTGATAGTACGCCTATCTATCCTAAATGTGATCACATCCTCTATGATGTCTTGATCACTAAACCAAAAATGGTTCCTAGCAATCACCTTTGCCTTCACACCATTTTCCTTTCCACCACCATGCTAGAGCTTGTGCCATCCACACATGATCTAGCTTGCTCCATCACATGACATGTACCAACCTATATCATGGTTCACACTTAGAGATCAAGGTTAGTACTTAGGTGAGTTTCATCAATTACTCAAAACCAAAACACATGGGGACTCTCACTCGGGAGAAATCCTTTTTAAACACTTTTTAGTTGTTAGAGTTGCCTCTTTTGCGACACGAGGTATGGTCCAAAGTCGTGGTGTGCTTGTGTATCAACACAGTTTGATTTCTAGTGTTGATCTTCGACATATAGGAGCAGCATGAACATGACATGGTGATTCATCAATGGCTCGCAATTATCCAGGCTAACAATTTCCCTTCACGACCACACCTATAAATTCTCCCTCTCCATTCTCAGATCCTAGCTAGACAACACCCTATTCGTCCCCACATAGTCGCACTCCTCACTGGCCGACACCACACCCACTCAGTCACACTCCCCTCTCCTCTCGTTCATGCTTCCCTTCCAAATCTTGTCCATCTCCATAGCGTGCCATGCTCACCTCCTAGATCCCCTTCCATTTGCTGCTCCTCTCTCCCCTCTTCCCTTTATTCTGGCATTCACGACCCTATGTTCCCCTGCTAGTCACCCCTTTTGGATGGTGACGATGATGGCTAGTCGATGCGACACTCATTGAGATATGAAGGTGATGCAATGAGATCCAAGATGACTGCAATCTGTGTATGACGATGGATTTTGTATGTATATATAATGGATTTATTGGTGTTCTTAAGTTCATGTGTAATCTATGTCTTAGATTTTTATATTAGGCTATCGGGTCGACATGTAAATGACAAGTTCACCAGGCTGACATGCTGGAAATATTAGGAACCTATCAGCATACATGGGCTTGCCAGGACGGCAGTGGGGCGGGTTCAGGTCGGGTATTCATTGATTTTAGGTCTAGCGGTTTTGATTTCAGGGTCTGGTTTTCACCAACGGATTTTTCCGGTTCAAGTACCCAAAAGTTCACGATTTTGGAGCGGATTTTCAGTTTCACCCGTGGATCACCATCAGTGTCTTGAAACAATTCAGCTCACTAGGCCCATTAACAACCCTAGGTATATAATCCTCAGGTTCCCAATCCTTTTCCCACATGATCCTCACCCCACCCAACACCCAAGAAACCACAGCTGTCGACTCGGGTGTAGTCGTGGAACCACACACTTTGACACTGGCGTAGGGCATTGGATGGCATGGAGCCCTTGGGCTCTCTCTTGGTGTCGACACCACGACGTGTCCCTCCCCATTTAGGCACCAATGACCACTTGCTTGTTTTAGCGTCTTGTCTGATGACCGCCTCCTAACAGGTAGCACTGCTCACCAGCCGCCACCCACCTAAGAGGTAACACACACGTGCCCAACAGGGACTACCCACCGGGTGGGAGCGGAGGTGTGCCGACGCCAAGCGGTGGATGGCCGGGGTAGATGGCACGCAAACGCATGGAGGCAAACAAAGTGAAGGCGAACCCAACACACGGTTTTAGGGATTGTTGACCTTACTGATTTGTTTTAATGTTTTTGGGTTTTGGATAATTTTTTGGGTTGCAAAGATCCGTGAGTTTCGGTTTTGGGATGGACTTCAACCCAAATTGGGTGATGGTGTCAATTCGGATTTCCGTTTTAGGGGACTTATGGTTCCCCGCCACAGACTGCTCGCACGCCACAAGCATAGGGCTGTTGTTTGGTTGAGCGTCTGAACATGGCGGCCACATCGTTTCTCAATTAAACAACACGCCATGGTTGCGGTGTCGATTTCAACCACCACGGCTTAGGCGCAGCCACACTCGTCACCAAATGTGTGGCGATGAACCAAACGTGCCCTTAATTAGTTGCTCAGAAACTCCACCTGATCCAAATCCATCCCATTGCCGTCCTTCCCGTAAACCGTGTCACTGGCATGCATGGCACGCATGGCATGGCTAATTAAGTAACCGAGCAGTGCCTGTGTACCCATGCCGTGTATCGTCCACCTACACCGAGCATCAATATTTAGGAGGTGACGATGATATTCAGGTTCGTTCGTTGATCTAACAGTACATATGCATGTCTAAGAAATTCTCACTTGTATGGACCGGTTAGCTTAGTACACGTACTCCTACATGTTTATTTTATAGTAAGTTGCACATACTCCGTACTACTTGCATAGCTTCTTGAAGTGACACGCACGATAGAGGCAGCTAGACGGGAATCTTGCTAGGGCCTGGCAGGTTAAGTGCTATTGCCAGTAGCAACGCAATCAAGAAACAGTTCCCCATTGGGAAAAAGGTTGGCAACTTGAGAACAAGAGCAAGCGATTCATTATTGGTGCCATGGTTCTAGCTAGGGCCAGCCCATGTGGAGCTCAACCATTGTTTTCGAAGAAATTGACGAGAGTTGATCCCGGGATCTTCTTGGGTTTCACGTTCGTACTATTTCAAATGAAACCGGTACTCAACATAGTACGAATGTTAAAGCACAGGTTCACGGTTAAAATAATAATCTTGAAACTATATATGTTATATGTGTGACACGCGTGCATTCACACTACTTTTAGGTAAGATCGAATTTCGATCATTTTGACCTTGGCCTATTCGGCATTGTTTCTATAGTTGATAAGCTGTCTAATGTTGTTTTGACTATTTTGTTGTGACATCACGTTGATAAGCCAATCGATTAAGGCGTTTATTTTCAGGTCAATGCAATATTACTCCCTCCATATATGATTTAGAAGTTATTTTAGACAAGCTTTGGATCAAACATTAGGAATATAAATCATCAATAACTTTTAAGTTATTGAGACTACAAATATAAAAAGTATATTAATAGAAATGTCTTGAAAAATATTTTCATAAAATATACATATATCATTATTCCATAAATATTTTTATAAAATAAGAGGTCAAAATTGTATTTGAGAAACCGTGCCATTATCCTCTTGTTTATAACGTAACTTTAAAAATAAATATGTAAACTCCCGTAGTTAAGTATGTAGCAGGTCCAAGGCTTTAAACCTGTAGCTTAGTATTTGATGCATATATATATATATATATATATATATATATATATATATATATATATTATAGTTGTTTCTTTTTCAGTTTGTTTTGTAACTATCCGCTTCCTTAAAGTAAAGTAAAGAAATGTGGCTTCTTGCCATATTTTTAAATGATATACAGTGATGCACTAACTTACCTTACAATAGAGACCGATCACTACTATATAAAATATTTTCATAGACGGCTAAAACAGAATTTGTAGAGAGTTGCTAGACCCACTTCTACTCGTATGTCTCTAGAAATCAACGAGTTCTGAAGGCAGCTATCCAACCACCTCTAAAAATTTACTCCATTCGTTTTAAGTTATAATTCGTTTAACTTTTTTAACTCCAAGTTTGATCATTCGTCTACCTCTAAAAATTTACTCCATTCGTTTTAAGTTATAATTCGTTTGACTTTTTTAACTCCAAGTTTGATCATTCGTCTTATTCAAAAAATTGTGTAAATATAATCAAATTTAAGTTGTTCTTGTAGACCATTTATTAAATAAGCAAGCCACAACAAAAGAAGTGATATTTTGTACAAAAATTTGAATAAGATAGTCGTTAAACTTGGAGATAAAAAAAGTCAAATGAACTATAATTTGTAACGGACGAAGTATTTATGAAAGCGATTTCGGCATGACCAATCACCGCTAGCTAGAGGTTGATTTCTAGAGATGTGTCAAAATCTAGTCACCTATACAAATTGTTTTATAGTTTTTTTCAAATCATGCAAAAAATAGAAAAAATAAAATTTTAACGTTGGAAGGAGCCTAATAGCCGACCCCAAAGCCATGGGTTGCAAGTTACAAGTCACATGATTTTTTGCATGAATGCACCCAAATGGCTTCCTTACCATTGTGTCTCAAAGTCACTTGTGAGTAAGTAGCTGATACAATCCTTCTCTATTCACTTCACCGAGTATTGTAATGAATATTCGAGATGCAAATAAATTCAAAAAATATTTGAACTACAAATTTTTAAATCTATTAGAGCATTATAACTTTGTCTTAGGTTGTTTTTCCATTCGAGGTCATTCAAAAACTTAAAACGGAACTTTAGGGTCATATATAATCAATTTCATATGAAAAAGTAGTAAACTACAAACTTGCATATATCTTCAAGTACTCCAACATTTATTTATGTTATTTTTCTATACAAAGGTCATTTCGAAAGCTAAAAAACAAATGAATTTAAAAGTATAAAACTTGAAATAAAAACTTTTGGGCATTAAATGATTTCAAATGAGAAGCTAGTCAACTATAAAGTTGTACACTTCCCGAGTTTTTGATTTATTAATTAAATACAAGATAGCTAAGTTTAGTTATATTCCTTCAGCAAATAGTTTCCCAAAATAAACACACGTCTTTTTTAAGGATGAACTTTTTTAGGTTTGACAAGTTATATACTTCATCCATTTTAAATTATAATCTGTTTGATTTTTTTTACCCAAAGTTTGTCCACTTGTCTTATTCAAATAATTTATACAAATATAGTCAAATTTAAGTCATTCTTGAAGAATATTTATTACTAAAGCAAGCCATAACAAAAGAAGTGATATTTTACACAAAATTTTAAATAAGACGAGTGGTCAAACTTGAGGCAAAAAAAGTCAAATAGACTATAATTTAAAATAGAGTTAGTAGAAAATAGTATCTTGTATCTCTAAATAAGTTTATTATGAAAGTATATATATTTCACAATCAATGTATTGATGTGTATTAGACATCATAAATATTGGTGCTTGTGTATCTATATTTGGTTATTTTTAAAACAATACTTGACTTCTTGATAAGTGAGATGCACACTTATTTTAGGAAATGTACTAAATTAGTTTTAGTAATGGATTCAAACACCTTAGCTAAGGCCGAACCAATAACTTAATATAATCTATTTAGATAATCAAATGGTATTAGTTGGCTCTTACTAGCCAAGTAATACTAACAACTGGCTAGAGAATCTTACAGGGGCTCAACTAATGTGTTAGCTAATAGTGCTAAAGTTATTAACTGACTTCTTGTGGCTAAGATTACTCTTTCCATCCCTAATAAATAAATTTCTAGAGTTTCTTAAGTCAAATATTTTAAGTTTGACCAAATTTATAGAAAAAAGTATCATGAATTATGAAATCAAATTAGTATCATTAGATACACTACTACAAAATACATAATATACTCATTTGGTGTTATAAATACTTATGCTCGTTTATATAAATTTGACCTAATATTATTATTTTTAATTAAGACAATTGATTTATTTAAAGTTAGAGGGAGTAGCTCTTCACATTAAAACAAATAGTTGGTATACCCAAAGAGAGGTTTGGGCAACAATGTCACTTTTCGTGAAATAATATTCCCTCCGTCCCATAGAGAGTGATGTTTTTAACTTTTTGACACCGTGTTTGACCAATCGTTTTATTTAAAATATTTTTGCAAATTATAAAATAAATAAATTATTATTAAAGCATATTTGATGATAAAACAAGTCATTGAAAAATAAATAATATTTATACAAAAAATTTGAATAAGACGAACGTTTAAAGAAGATGGTACAAATTCTAAAGTGACACTTTCGATGGGACGGAGAGAGTAGATGACATTATAGGATGCGTGCAGGTCAAACTTTCTTAACTTTGACTAGATTTGTAGAAAATACATGCAACATTTATGTCTCCAAATAATTTTATTATGAAGTATACTTAACTATCTATCTAATGATACTAATTATATATTATAAATATTATTTTTATACAGTTGCTCAAAGTTTTAAAAAATTGACTTCTCAAGAAGCAAGAATGACTTCTATTCTGGGACAAAGAGAGTATGATGGAAGGTAGTGTAGAGACTATTGATAGCATTTTCCAGAGATAGCTAAGGACCAAATGAAATAAATTGAGCTATATGAAAGAATTTTATCCCAAATTAACCTCTAGGTGCCCATGGGCTCATCTCCCTTTGAAGTTTCGGATAGCTTCAAGTTTCAACTCTCATATCCTTTTTCATGCAGACCATTATTTTATTATGTTGGAGAATTTGACAAGTCAAAAATAATTTCATCATTAGAGAAGAAGTAGTTAACCTTTCTTACTTTTTTAGGAATTTGGAGGGGACTTAACCCCTATAGTAATTGTCGGTGTTATGACCCGGGGGTTAAGACCACCAACGAGTCTTCGTGTCTTCCGCTGGCTTGAAGTTGCCAGCGTGTCGCTTGGGGTCGGGGATCTCTCCAGATAAGTCATCGAGGGCTACGAGGATTGCCGAATCCTCGCGGGCCTCGGCTTTCTCCATGCACTCGACGTCGCAGTCGTATGCGTGCTCGTAGGAGGTGTCGACGGTGATGACCCCCGACGTCCCTGGCATCTTGAGCTTGAGGTAGGTGTAGTTCGGGACCGCCATGAACTTGGCGTATCCCGGTCTACCGATGATGGCGTGGTAGGTGCCTCGAAACGCAACCACCTCGAAGGTCAGCTCTTCCTTTCGGAAGTTCAAGGGGACGCTGAAACAGACCGGTAGCTTGATGCGGCTGATCGGGAGCGCTTTCTTCCCCGGGACGATCCCGTGGAACCCCCCGCGCTGGGCAGGAGCATGGTCCTCGGGATCCCCAGGAGGTCGAGGGTCTCGGCGTAGATGATGTTGAGGCTGCTCCCCCCATCCATGAGTACCTTGGTGAGGCTGGTGTTGAGGATGAACGGACCGACGACGAGCGGGTAAGCCCCTGCGTTGGGGATGTGCTCGGGGTGGTCGTCCTGATCGAAGGTGATCGGCGTATGGGACCAGTCGAGGTACCGCGGAGCCTGGGCTCGAACGGAAAAAACTTCTCGACGCTCCCTCTTGCGCTGGCGCGTGGTGAGGCGAGTCGAGGGTCCCCCGTAGATCATGTAGCAGTCGTGGATTTCGGGGAAGCCTCCTTTTTTGACATCGCCCCTGACGTGGGCGTCACAGGGCGGGTCTTCTTTGCCGTCATCTCTCCTGAAGCCAGGAGGGACGAAGTGCTTTCGGAGCATGCGGCAGTCCTCGAGGCGGTGGTTGGTCGGCCCCATATGATAGGGGAAAGGCTCCTTCAGCATCTTATCGAACACGCCCCGTCAGGAGGGGGCCCTCGAGGCTTCTTCTTGTCTGCCGCAGCGACAAGGTCGCCGGGCTCGTCGTCGTGCTCGATGTTGCGTCGGCCCGGTTGGTTCTTCTTCTTCTTCTTCTTCCGGCCGCCGTTGTCGTCGTTGTTCCTTCTGGGCCCATCGTTCTTCTTGGGCCCGTCGTCCGAGCCTCCGGGCTCATCCGCCTTGCCTTTCCCCTTCCCTGGGGAATCTGGAAGAATGCGCCAACGGCCTCTTCGCCAGCTGCGTAGTTGGAGATAATGTCCATGAGCTCGTTGACGGTCTTGGGGGTGTTTCGCCCCAGCTCCCGCACCAACTCCTTGCAGGTTGTCCCGGCGATGAACGCCGTGATGACCTCGTGGTCGGAGATGTGGGTCAGCGCGGTACGCTGCTTCGAGAATCGGCGAGTGAAGGCGCGGAGGTTCTCCCTGGCTTCTGCTTGCAGCTGCGAAGGTCCCAGGGGTTGCCTGGTCGCTCGTAGGTGCCCTTGAAGTTGCCCTCGAAGATCCGGACCAGGTCGGGCCAGTCCTGGATCAAGTCCGGGGGCAGCTCTTCGAGCCACCTTCGAGCGGTGTTGGAGAGGAACAGTGGGAGTTGCCAAATGATGACGTGGCCGTTGTCGGCTCCACCCAGCTGACATGCTAGCCTGAAGTCGGCAAGCCAGAGCTCTGGCTTGGTTTCGCCGTTGTACTTGACCAGGCTGGTGGGTGGATGGAAACGGACGGGCAGGGAGGCCCGCCGGATGGTTCTACCGAAGACTCGGGGCCCCGGCGGCTCCGGAGACCGACATCGGTCTTCGTAGCTGTCGTAGCGCCCACCTCGGTGAGCGTTGTAGCCTCGAGCCTCGGCGTCGCCGTACCGACGTCGATTGTTCACCCGAGGGGGGAGATCGTCGACGAGGCGTTCCTGAACCGGTCGTCGCTCGACTTAGCCCTGGGGCGCCTTGTTCTGGTGGACGGAGACCTCCCGATTTTGTCGAGGGGGCACTGCTTGTCGCTCAGAGGCAGCCCCTCGACTCCTCGAGGCTGAGCTCTCCGCCTGCTAGACGGCCGCAGTTTGGAGAAGCCCCTGGATTTCGTCCCTGATACACCGTGCTTTGGGGGTCGATGGCGCCGGCATGTCGCGGAGCAGCAACGCAGCCGCTACGACATTCTAGCTGGCGTGGTTGAAGACTCGGGGCTCGACGGCCCCCTCCTCGATGATCTGTCGATGGACTTCCCGGGCCCGCTCGCGAGCTCCTCCATCCTGAGGACGCCCTCGATCCCGCTCGAGGGCGTGCTCGAGCTGCTGAAGACGCAGGCGCTCCTCCTCGAGCTTGCTGAGAAGCTCTCGGACCTAGGTGGATCGGCTCTACCAGGACTTGGGGGGTTGGCATCTCGAGCTGGTGTAGCGTTGGCCCCTCCTCCTTCTTCGGTGGCCGCGGTGTCGTCGACGTCGTCCTGCGGGTCAGCTTGTTCGTCGAGGTGGAAGCACTCCCGGGTGGAGTCGTAACTCTCGTCGGGAGAGTCCGAGTCGGGGTCGGCGTGGTAGAAGTGGGGGAAGGACCCCCTGCGCTCCTCCGTAAGGCGCCACCGCAACGTGCCCCATATGCGGGGTAGTCCTAGCTCGCCTGGTGAAGAGGTGGTGACGGGAACAGCCGTCACACGCGGCGGAGTCCCTGGAGACCCGCCACGTGTCTGTATCTGCAATCCTGCGAGGGCGGAAGAGAGCCCTTTATTGTCGTGGTGCCCGCGTGGGAATGCGTCACGCGGTGGTGATGGGGTCGAGGCTGTCGGAGAGGCCACGGGGACCCCCGGTGATGACGATGTGGCAGAGCCAAAGTCCCACTCAGAGGGGCGCCCTCCCTCGGCCCACAAGCATGGGTCAAACGGACTCCTAGGAGAAGGGCACGCATCACCAGCTGGGGCCGGGGAAACGGCGTCCGACACCTCGGAATCCGCACGACGACGAGCGCGTCGGAGCCGCTCACGCCTCCTCCTGATCGCAGGCCAGAGGTGCAAGCGGAGGGGCCGTCGTCTGACCCTTGCTGTCCCCGGTGTAG
Organism: Microstegium vimineum; assembly: GCA_022036555.1. Taxonomy (NCBI): domain Eukaryota; kingdom Viridiplantae; phylum Streptophyta; class Magnoliopsida; order Poales; family Poaceae; genus Microstegium; species Microstegium vimineum. The sequence continues at coordinate 43,090,934 of CM039131.1, read as the reverse complement.
CGGTGCCGCCGGCGTCCAGGCCGCGGGTGGAGGGAAAGACTATGAAGTCGCCCTGGTCCGTGGATACGAACCCTAGACTACCGAACCAGACGATGGCGGTGAATGGAAAAGGTGGGATGGTGGAATCCATCTGAGAGAGTAGTTCGGAGTTGATCGACACGCAATTCCCCTACCTGGCGCGCCAACTGTCGGTGTTATGACCCGGGGGTTAAGACCACCAACGAGTAAATTTGTATATCGCGTGCTCCCTCTCTCAGACGTGATGCAAGATGGGCACAAGGTTTATCCTGGTTCAGGCAAAGAAGGCCCTACGTCCAGCGGGGGAGGATGACTTGTATTATCTCGCACCCAAAACGTGCTCGTACAGGGGGGGTACAAGCTGTGTTACACGGGGTTTGCCACCCGAGGGGTCGATCGAGTGGCGGGGTGTGTATGCGTGGAGTGTGAGAGTCCGACTGAAGTCTCGGAGATTTCCGGAGCCAGCCAGCCGAAATCGAGATCCCCTCCTTTTCTTCTACCTTGGCGTCCCCTTTTATAGACCAAGGGGAGGTCCGAGGGTACAGGGTCCTAACTGTGGCAGTATGGGTGGCGTGTCCGAGGCACAGTGTTGGCGGAGAGACGTTGAGCACTGTGGCGGCATGGCCTTCCCGTCCTTCTGGCGTCCCCGGTCGTGGTGGCAGTAGAAGTCGCCGCGGCACAGCGTCCGCAGACGGGCACGAATCCCACGGCTGAAGCGAGACGGGCGGATTGGACAGGCCCCATACTGGAGTTGTCGGAGAGAGGGGTCGAGCCCCCCGGTCGAGGGAGGGGTCGAGCCCTGCGTGGTTCTGTTGCATTCCCGAAGTCGTCGTCAAGGGCCGCACTGTTCACATTCCGAGGGGTACTGCTGGAGTCCGTACTCGCGTAGTGGCGACAGTGACGGCACAGTTGACAGGAATCAGGGACTTGACGGGGAGTTGGCGGATTTGACAGCGGACGCGGGCGCCCATGTCGTTAGGTGGTTTCACTTTAACCCATGTCGGGAGCAGTTGGGTTAATCGAGCCTCTCATCCGGGGGTCGTCCGTTCGACCCCTGGTCCGTCGATCATCGTCGAGGTAGGGTCGGAGCAGAGACAGGGTCGGAGAGGTCGAGGTGGAGGTCGGGGGGTCGTTCGTTCGACCCCTCGTCCGTCCTTCGTTCGTCGAGGTGGAGGTCGGGGGGTCGTTCGTTCGACCCCTCGTCCGTCCTTCGTTCGTCGAGGTGGGGGCCGGGGGATCGTTCGCTCGCCCCCTCGGTCCGTCATTTATCGTCGAGGTAGGGGCCGGGGGGTCGTTCGCTCGCCCCCTCGGTCCGTCATTCGGCGTCGAGGTGGGCCGGCCCGTGATTTGTCACCACAGTTGGTGTAGAGGGGGCCCTCGAGCGATGGGCCATGCCTTACTGAGCAGTGGGTTGGTCCCTGCCTTAAAAATAGTTGCTATGTTTAGCGTTAATTTATCGAAGGGTTTAGGGTACCCCTTACCTTCGTACCCGACAGTAATATAAATTAAAACAAAATTACATTTTTACACAAAACATCATTCAAGAAAAAAGAGAAAAGATAAGAGCCAATGGGCATGTTACAATAATTTTAAGTAGATAAATGAAGTAGCTAAGCTCTTCTTAGCTCTTAGTTTCTTTGAAGAAAATTGTCTTCTAATTTTGCATGGTCAGAAAGATTTCATTAAAGATCAAACTATTCCTTGTTGTCTAGATTGTGCTACACATTAGAATTGCATTCATGAAGAATGGTGCTCCAATATGGTCCTTGATGGATGTTAAAACCATCAGAAAGTGTTATCATTGGTATTAATGGATGTTAAAACCATTAGAATTGCATTCATGAAGAATGGTGTTCCAATTTGACATAGGAAATGGTTTGTTTAGAAACAAGTGTTCTAAAGTTCCTTCCACAACTTGATGACAAAAAACACAATTATAGGAGTCGTGGTGCATATTCTATCTTCTCAATATGTTTCTTCTTCTTAAACTATCTTTGATTAGCAACCAAAAGAATACCTTATATTTGGTTTGACAAAATGACTTCTAGAGCCATTTGAATCCCTCATGCACTAGGGTATGAGTCATTAAAGCCCTATAAACTTTTGAGGATGCAAAACTATTGGATCCCTATTAGCAACATAATGTGTTATTTTCATCATTAATATATGATTCCTTCATGAGAGAAATAATTACTTGCATCTAGGTGAAGGCACTTTTGATAAAAGGCAAATGAAATATTGGAGATATTCATTCTTGGGAGAAAGCCTTTCTTACTGAAAATGGTTTTGTCTTTTTTGCAAAGGAGTACAATTTTAGCAATTTGGTTTTCAAAATCTCAAGGCAATAATGATCCACAACAAGCAACTTTGTCCATTCTTTATTTGCACCTCTATCAAATCCTTTTATTTGATCAAGTTTAATAAGTCTTCTCTCCACTCAAATGACCCTTTCTTTATGTGGCTAGAAGTTTCCCATTCAAGTATAGTTTTATGAGACAAGATTGACCTAAGGAATGTCCCATTTGTTGAAGGGTTTATGTAGGTTTTACATCATTAAAGTGTCACTATGAATTTTGAGGTTTACACAACTCCAAGGCCTCCTTATTTTGGCCTACATACCACTTCCCAAGCAACTTTTGAAGGTTTCCTTGCATTGATATACCTGATCCTCTCTAGAGGTAGTGCATTCTATACTTGTCTATCTACTTGATGACTGAAGGAGCAAGGGTGAAAGTAGTCAAATAGAAGGTAGGAAGAGATGAAAAAATTGTATTTGTCAATTCCAACATGCCAAATTGAGTAAGAAAGGTGAAAAGATTGGCAAAGCTTCTTTCACATTTGGTAACTAGTTCTAGGAATTATTTTGCCTTTGTCCTTGTGATCCCAAGTGGCAACCCTAGATAGGTAATAGACAAAGATCCCTCTGCACTGTCAAAGGTTCTTGCTAGGTGCTCTAACTTTTCTTCTAAGATGTTTATGGGGACCATCATAAGCTTCCTGTAGTTTACCTTTAGGCTAATGGACTCAGAGAAACTATTTAGAATAGAGTTGAGGAAGAAAAAAAATCATAGCATCACATTCCATGATGAGAGGTGTATATATCATCAACATATTGTATGATAAGGAAATCATAGACAATTTGCAAAGAGATTCGCAAATTTAGAAGAAGCCTGGTGCCCATAGCTCTATTGATTATGAATTGTACAACATCTGTTAAAGCTAGAACAAAATAAGTGAGGGGATAGGGGGTCACCTTGTCTAACACCTTGCTTGTAGTGCAAAAAATCTATGATTGTCCAAAAAAGTCCATCCTCCATTAACCTTATGATTGTTCGGTGCTCCACCTTGTCAGGATGGTGATCTCATTCTTTGAATGATGATAGAGATGCAAGTATTCAAATGCCCAAGCTAACTAGTTCTGAATTGTTCTTGACTTAATAAATCCATTCTGTTTTTTTGTGAATTAGACTTGGTATTACTAATTGTGAAATGTTTATTTCCAAAAGGTTTGTGAATAACTTGATTAGTGAATTTAGCAAGAAAAATGGCCTAAAGTTTAAAATATTTCTTGCTTCATTCACCTTTAGGGTTAAAGTTTCTACCACTAGTTTAGAAATGCTTTTTGTTGATGCCTATTTTTTCCACAAGCAGTTCATAAAGAGCAGAAACTATTAGAAAAAGATGTGTAGGCCCTTGGCTATGAACCGGTAGTGTAGATACATACTCTTACATTGATGGTATTCTTAAGAAAATTGCATGTCTATATCATATATTTACATCGGTAGTTGACTTAAGAACACTACCAATGTAAATGGATTCTACATTGGTAGTGTATATATATGATGTAAATAGATGATTTTCTTAAGGATATTGTCAATGTAAAAACACTTATCATAATCCATCACCTAAAAAATAAACTCTATAAATACCCTTCTTACTCCCTTGACCAGAAGTGTACAAATCAAGACACCTTCCATTGTTAGCATTCTTGGAAGTCAAGAAATTGCAAAATATAAGGGGAGGTTTTGATCTTCATTTGTTTGAAGGAGGTTGTGCCACCTGTAAATGGATTTACACTTGTGGTTCTCAAGCTTATGCTGGTGTAACGTCACCATTTTCATTGGCCTTTGACAAGATGAAAAAACTACCTCCAGTACTATTGTACTGAGAACACAAACATTATTCTAGTGCAAATGCATCTTCAGGATGGCGATTGCTCTGGTTATTTAGTCTTATAGAGCAAAATAGCTTTATCTACCTTTGATATCTTCTTGGCTAGAGAGTCTTGTGTAATTCAGTTTTTTCTTTAGTTTGCCTTTTCATTTCTTGAACTAGTGTTTTGTACTTGCTTGCCACTGTTTATTTTTATTCACACCGTCCAGAAAAAATACAATTTTCATGTTTCCAGGAACCAAATACTTTCAAGTTTGAAACAACTATGATACAAAATAAGTATCATTATTGTACTCCCTCTGTCCATGAAAAAATCAATTTTTGGAATCTGTGTCAGTTAATTTTTTTAACTTTAACTAACTTTATAGAAAATATAACATCTATGACTTAAAATGAGTATCATATGAGAATATGTTCTATGATAAATCTAATGATACTAAATTGATACCATAAATTTTAAAGTTTTTTTTCTAAAAAAACTGGTCAAATAAATTCATAAAATTTAACTTAGGACAACTCCAAAAATCTATTCTTTCGGGAACAGAGGGATTATTAATTATAAAATATATTTTTACAATAAACTGATTTACAAATATAAATATGAATACTATTTATTCTAAACTTGGTCAAACTTAAATTGGCTTTGATAGTAATTATTCTTCGGTGGACAGACGTGTAGTAATAATTCTTTCCCTCCTGTTTGTTTTAAAGAAATAATGCCGCCATCCTCCGGCTACTTTATATTGGTGCATGCTTTTTTTCGCGATCAGCCTGTTTTTCATTAAGAGGAAAAGCAATTCAAGCAAGGACAACCGATCGCAATGCCGGCGATGAAGGCAAGGAGCCTACGATCGGCGGCGCGGCAGAAACAACAAAGGAATATTGGTGCATGCTAGAGATCTAGGATTGTGACGCACACGTCTTCCCAGGCGCCCTTACACAGTGTCGTATCGTACCTACATACAGAAATTCGAGAGCATGATGATGGTAGGTCTAGCGTGGAACTGTGGAAGTCTTTCTAGGTGTGCTCCTAGACGTTTCGAACGATGGCCAATCAGGCAGGTAATCACTCGGTGGTGTCTAGCTTGGTGATCATCACTCGGTGATGGATGCATGGCCATCTGTTCTCGTTCTTTTTGGGGACCGGCCGGGGGGCCGGGAAGTAGTGAACTGGAGGTTCCCTTTCACAGTCCAATAAAAGCCCAGTATGCTGTATGCAGGTACTCCTACATACGGACATTGACTCATCTTCTGATCAATCGCGCTCGCGCAGACAGATTCGGCCGACATCAGTCTTGACCGCGGCTTGACTTTCAGTGCTCTGGGCAGTGCCGAGACATGATCACATGATTCTACAGAAAACACCAGTCCAGTTTCTCCGGAGCTGCTAGCTACATGTCCGGAGATCAGTAGATCGAAAATAGCAGTGGTTTGAAGCTGCAGGCAACTTGCTATAGTATCCTTGAGGCCTAATAATTTGGAGGTAAGGAGTGAGCCACCAAAATCCTAAGAGAATCTGAAGCAGGAGCTGGAGCTGGTGAACTCACAACTCACAACTGCCGCCTTTATTGCTATACTCCGTATGCTATAGCGTAGGATCCGGCCGGAGCCAACATCTAAAGTTTTTCTTTCGCCCGCTTCCTCTTCATTTTTAGAGGAGGATTATTATTGCAATGACTCAATAATATAGCAATCAAATTTACCACAAAATATATATCGGAAGCTTTCTGCCGACAGAACGTCCGTGTCTTGCCATTTGCCGTACTCATACTGACTTCCTAACCTATCATGCATGTCTGAATTCAGTTGATCTGTGTTTTGATTGATAGAGAATTAGAGATAGTCACTAGAAACACCTTGAGTTTGAGATAGGTCCATGCAAATGCATGCAATCAGGCCCAGCAGTTTTACCTCGTTTTCTAACCGCGCGCGCGCGTGGGCGGGCAAGCGGGCCTAGAAGGCCAGAACCGTCCCGGGCCTAACTAACGGCCGAACCAGCCGCATATGGCCCATGAGACGACTGTTTTCGCGGCGGCGGGCGCCCGCGCGGGGCCGGCGCGCGGTACGGGTGCGCCCCGCGCCCTCGGCAGCGAGATCGTCGGCGTCTCCTCGTGATCTCGTCACGAGACTTGTACGCACGCGCCTCGTCGCCCGCGGTGCCCCATCCCGTCACCTCTGTGCTGCGCGTGGTGGGCTCCGGCGGTGCATGGATCCAGCCGGCAGCGCTAGCTAGCCGTGCCGGCCGGCCCGTCCGTGCGCGCAGGCGGCCCGCGGTCCCCGCGGCCGCGTCCGTTTGCATCCGTCGCGCCTCTGCCTGGATCGTCCGGATCCCCGCTTGGCGCCAACCAGCATCCAACAATGCAAATGCTACTGCTACCTCCGTCCCATAAAAAATAACGTCTTTTACTTTTTAACACGTGTTTGACCATTCGTATTATTCAAAATATTTTTTTAAATTATAAAATAAATAAATAATTATTAAAGTATCTCTCATGATAAAATAAATTATGAAATAATAAATAATATTTATAAATTTTTTTGAATAAATCGAATGTTTAAAGAAGATGACACGGATTTTAAAGTGATATTTTTAATGGAACTGAAGGAGTACGTATCGTACCGTCCAGCTCTCCAGATAGCAGCGTTTGTACTATACGTGTACACTGCAGCAAGCAGAAACGCCTATGACGCTGACATTGCTCTGGGTGCGTAGCGTACCACGCTGCTGTAGTCCTCTTTATATATAGTGCTAGATCGCAGCGGCAGTGGTGCATGCAGCGTGCGTAGCTTTAGGCTCTACAGAATTGTGTCTTGGTAGTTGGTACGATGGGCAGCAGGGAGTGTGTGAACAACCGAGGGGAAGAGCCGTGCTCCCGAGTCTTCAGCTCTGCTCTCTAATTCTCTGGTGGAGTGATTTTGAGACTAAAAATAATTTTCTTTAATTCTTTAGCATAAACTTTTAAAATTATTATAGAGAATCACTTCATAAAATTAGGTGAAATTACTTTTATCAGTTCTCAACCTTCTAGTTCAATTCAGAGAATCACTTTACGGAATCAGCAGAGAATCACTTCGCTCTAAAAAATATGTTTGACAGTCAAGGAGTGATTCTCTGCGAGAATCCGCTCCCAAACACGCCTTGAAGGAGCTACAGGAACGAAGAGCATCTTCACAGAATCACAGACGACACAACATGTGGTAGTTGTACCGGAGGCATCAGCAGACGACAAAGGGTTCTAGCTTGGTATGATAAGATAGAACAACTCATACCAGCAGCTGCTGCTAGTAGCATTTCCTGAATGATAAGCCCTTCCTAAGCCCCTAAATCAGAACGATGTAAAATAAAATCCAGACTTAGAGTCTTAAACTGGGGGACAGGTTATTGAAGCTTGTCAGGCATGAAGCCCAAACTCGGATCCATCCTCGCACCATGCTCCATATGTTATTATCCAGGCAGAGCAAAAACGTCGATTTTCATGCAGAGAGCAGTACTAAGAGTTCGGCCCATTAAGCCCACTTCTAGCATTCGACGGATAATCCTTTGTTTCCCATGCGCCTATGGCGCAGTGCATGTAACTCTTCTCTCCTTATTAATTTATATTAAGCAGCGCAATGTTCCAGGTCATTCAGACAAAGGAAAAAAAATCGACAGATATCTTCGTAAACCCAGTGTTCTACGAGTATCCGCTGGGTCATATTTTCAGCATTTGCAATGAAATGCTTGGGTTTTACATTTGCTTTTCATTGTCTTCGCTCTCTGCATACTAGGCTCAGTTTACCTTTTTATTCTAGGAGAAGACATATTCATTTCATTTCACCACATCCGTCTTACCAGGAAATGAAAAAGGATCAGGCAATACTGTGCAGACAGATTGAAGCACAGGAATGAACACATCCGAGAAATGAGTGAAAATCAACACTTATTCAGCAAAGGTTTGGTGTGGCTACAATATCTTCGAGTTGATTACAGACAAGCAAGGCCACCGAGCTGATGCATCAGGGTATCCTAGTGCCCGTACGAGTTCTTTGTAGTAGTATCTGCCAAATGCTCCAATTCAGTACTTGTGCCCATCAGTAGCTCTTCAACAGCTTTCTCGAAACATAAGATCATATCAGTAGCATTCACACTGCCACAGACGAACCAGAACAGTAATAGTAAAAAGTAGAAACAGCATGAGCTTTTGCATATCTACCTTAAAACACGTCAGTGCATATTGAACATCGGTATCTGAAATTTGGTAATGAAGAACAAGTCTGACACTGCATAAATAAAGGAGGTCATATGAATAGTTAGAATGTATGTAGTATAATGGTATTGTCTTTTTTCCTAAAAAAATGGTACTGTCTTGGTTTCAAAAGACTGCTGATATTTTCGGTGGCTGAGATTCTGCTTTTTGCTGTTTTGTTGTGAGAGAAAAATATTGTACTGGTGGCTGATAAGCCAAGCGAACAGGGCAGTCTTAGTGAGACAGTGAAGTAGTAATGGTAATACTCCAGAAAGTCCAGAAAGAATTAATGGCAATACGATACAAAGATAATGATAATGCTAAATCAGTAAATCATATTTTCAAGAGCAATAATGTACATGCTAAATCCTAAACTACAGAGTGGAACTTCACCATTTTCAATATGCTAAATCTTATTAGAAAAATACTTGGCATGATAAATCTTATTCAACAGTACTGAAAATCAAAGGAACTTCACCTTTTTGGACTCCTTGGACTTGCAAGCACATTGTGCGTCCCCAGGACTTGGCACAGCTTGTCAGATGATATGCGTGAATCCACAATATCCAAGAATACCTTACATAGCATAGGTATGTTACAAATGGGACGTTTACATTTACATATATAGTGGATGATGAGAAATAGTATAGGAGGCTGACCATATTGGTTTCGACTGAAGCTGAATCCACTGTAAACTGTTCAATTTTGTTCAGTCCCTCTAGGCAAATGAACAAGAGTGAGAAGTTCAGGACTTCAAGTCAATGAAGGTTTCGATTTGTTGTCTAGACAATGCAATGGAACAGCTTATTCTTTTCTCCCGTTGTTTTAATAAGTAGGATAAAAAGTCGGGAAACAAATATTCCGGGGTAAAATAAACCGTTTTTCTAGAAAAGGGGAAAATTTGGGCCTTAAACAGCCTACAGCCAATTCTGATTCAGTTTCTTAGAAAAAGAAAACAAACCTGCCAAAGCTTTAGCCTTTCTGTGGTCATCCGCAAGCTTTCCCACAGTGTCGTGGACGGCAACATGAGCAGCAGCACAGAGAACTCCAACCTGCCTCATTCCACCACCTAGCGTCTTCCGGAGAATTTTGGCCTGAAGATATTGTTCATGTTTCCATTGTAACTTGCAGATCTTTACAGTTATTTTCATTTTACAATAATACAACGACGCTGCAGTTTAAACTTAGAAACACAAATGAACAGACCTTGTCAATGAAGGCCTTTGAACCAACAATAACAGATCCAACGGGTGCGCCTAAACCTTTAGATACGCATACCTGAGGTTTAAGATTCAAAGAGAAATAGAAGCACCATCATACATGTATCTGTAGTCTATTCACATGTAAGCAGTGTAGCTGAGCATAATGCTCTGAAAATTGAACATACCGAAACTGAATCTGCCGCTTTCACAAGTCTGTCCACAGGAACTCCAAGTGCCTTGCACGAATATAATGGATAAGAGGCTAGGACGCATGCACAGATGTCTAAAATTTCTAATTGAAGAGACAAATTATATACATCTTACTTAGATATATGGTTTGTTTCAGACCTCAATATCTGAAGACTGAACAAAGACACCATACTACTACTACTCACCACAGAGGCGTTAAAAATGCGAGCTCCATCAATATGAAGCTTCAGGCCATGACTCTTGGCAATTTCACCGACCTTGTCAGTGTATTCTACGGATAAACATTTCCCTCCAGAACTGCAGAAGCAGTAACAAGCATACGACTTAGGTAAAAAAAAACAATGTATTTTCAGCAGCAAGATCGGCATGCGCAGCCTACTCACTTCCCATGTGTATTCTCCAAGCAGATGAGCCTGGTGGTCGGGTAATACAGCCCCCCGCCCGGAGGTCTGATCGCAGCGACGATACCATCGATGTCCATGGTGCCGTCGGCGTTGTTCCTGACGGTCTTTGGGTGCACGCCGCCGATGGTGGAGATGCCGCCGTTCTCGTAGACGTGGGTGTGCGAGTCGTCGCCGAGGATGACCTCGCTGCCCCGGACGTCGCAGTGCACGAGGACAGAGACGAGGTTGCCCATGGTCCCCGACGGGACGAAGAGCGCCGCCTCCTTGCCCAGGATCGCCGCCATCGCCTCCTGGAAGCGGCGCGCGGTCGGGTCAGCGCCCCGGACGTCGTCGTCGACGTCGGCGGCCGCCATGGCGGCGCGCATGGCGTCCGAGGGCTTGGTCACCGTGTCGGACCGCAGGTCCACCACCTTGGTCGCCGCCATCCTGCTCTGCTCTGCGCAACGCAACTGCACCGCTGCAGCGACAGAGAGTATCAGGAGGAAGAGACCGAGACGGACCTGGTGAACTGAATTTTGATGTGTGCGGGCGTGCCACGTCCGGCAACAAACTTTGGACGGCCTATCTTGAAGAGCCGCACTGCACTGCGCACACATCAATTCGTATGGATGGGTATGCCTTTCAGCCCTTGCTTTTCACTTTTTGAATGAAATAACTGACAAATCTTTCGCGCTATTAGAAGGGCCACCATGTGTGGGGTCTGCATCTGATGATCGATGAGGACGATGATGTGGACTGCACTTGGAGTATACTACAGACCTGTTTCTTTGTCGCAACTCACAAAAAGTCCGCCTCAAAAAAATGACGGAGCCTCCAGGTTTCAGCAGGCGGCACCAAACACAAACAGATGATAAAGAGACGAGAGAGCCGGGCATCGTCGTCCTCCATACGCGTCATGCTGCATACTGCGGACAGCAGACACCGTGTGTACCGTGTGCAGTTGTGCCGACGCTAGTGAGGAAGAGGCCCACCGTACAAGTATGGGCTACAAGCATAAGGCTGTCGCAGCAGCCCGCAGGCCAGGCGCAGGCTACAGCCCACCAACACCAGCTTCAGCCCATACAGCTATACAGGCATACAGCCCATCCAAATTGGTCCACGTCAACCTTCATGGCTTCATTTCCCTAAAAAAAAACCGCATGGCTTTATGAGTTTATGGCTTCTCTTCCTCGTAAAATCTGTTGCCGACTCCGGGCGATGATGCACTAACAACTACCCTGTCCCCAGCCGCAGCGCACATCCCTCTTGGGCAGATCAAAAGCTCAATGGTGGGTGGCCATATGCCTCAACATGTCAAGTAGGTTTGAATGCCACTCCGAAGTAAAAGAGATGGTTTACAGCAAGGTCAACGCAGGCATACAAGATTGTGGTCTCACGAAAAAGTTACCATACATGTAGAAAAAATGATTGGAAGCCACTGTTCTCCACAACGCAACATTGGTCCTACTCTCACCCTTCTTGCCATCTCTTCTTTGGCTATTTATGACCACGGTCCCAAGATAGCCTATCAAATAGAGCCCCATTTTTTTTTCCAATGAGCGATTGTATGGGTTACCTGTGTGAACCACCGTATTGTGATACGTGGACGCTCTATGCAGACATGGAGGCTAGAGCGCCCAACCACCATGTCACGTTGGGCATGGTCTTAGAGATTGTCTGCAGAGGTCACTGATACCTCATAGCAAAAATGTGCGGCTCAAGTGTCCTTTTTTAGATTAAATGTGACATATAATATTTTGCTTTATTCTTATAGTCTCACACTCTCGTTAGGGCAACTATCTTGTCTCTAGAAGAAAAAGAAATATGAAAGTTATAAAAGTTACAATGGACCAACATTAATCACATATGAAGTTTTAAGGATTGGAATTAATACAAGTCCTGAATCCACCCCTACACAAGTCCCACCTAGTGAGGTATCTAAGTGCATGCAACATGATATCACTCTTAAATCATTGATGGATGAGAGCACCATATGTCACCGTAGAAGAGAAATGGTGTAAGAAAAGAAGGGAGGTGATGATGACGTGGCTGATGTGCTAGATGATTTGGTAGAAGTCATGGCGCAAAACCACCTTTGAAACCAATAAAAACACTTTTTAAACTGACCAATAGACCAGATGTGAAAACAAATGACTTTTAACTGTGTCAATGATGTTTGAGGGTTATTAAAATTGAATTCTGGAGATAGGTATGGAAGATCAAACTAGACATTTTCCTTTTATATATAGTACAAGCTCCCTTCATTATATTCAAAATTATAAGATATTTTAGGTTTCCTAGATACAATTTTTGTTATGCAATTAGATACACATTATGTCTAACTATATAGTAAATGGATTATCTAAAAAAACTAAAACATATTATAATTTAGAATGGAGGGAGTAGGTATCAATCGGTGACCTGCAACATCCCAAAGCACTCATGCCAACTTGGTCTATAGACGTATATACATCCAACATTGCTTAAAGATGTGGCACAAAATAAATGTACCAAATATACAGCTTGCATATAATTTTTTGTTTTTATGTGTGTGTATATATAATTTTGTCTAGTTATATGACATGGAACGGGACATATGGTCTTCATACCAGACGCCGAAAATTCAAGATTCCCATGCATGATAGCCTGGCAATATGGCTGGAAGATACAGAGATGGATCGATGGCCGTAGCTATTGAGATTGATTCCCGCTTGATAGCAACGTTTGTCTTTTTTCTCGAATATACAAAATATTTGCGCATCATTGTATTTAAGGTAGAAGAGAGTTTTTACAATGCGTTTTGACGCCGATCCAGGGGGTTTACAAATTTCCACGCACACAGCACCCTCCCCTTCAAAAACTTAACGGACTACTCTCGCAACAGACAACTAAGTTTGCACGCTCTGGCTTCGATCCAAAGATCGGCGGTGTACCTGATGGTGGTAAGCAAGTGGCCAACGGAGGTCGCTTCGCGTCGGAAGCAGCGTGTGTTTCTCTCTTTCCAGATCTCTCAGGCCACCCATGCGAACAACGTGTTCGCCCCTTTCCACTTGTCATCGTTTGTCTTTTGGAAGTTCAAGTTTTTGTTAAACAAAATATTCAAGGGAATGGGAGATCTAAGAATTATCTCAACCTGCCAAAAGGATTTTTCCCACATCACACGTTAATGTTTTTGGCTTTTCGCAAACCTCCACGTTAATCTGGGATCGCATAGTAGAATGTCAATTATGGTTTAAATATTTATTTATAGTTGCTTTTGTAATTTAATATTTAGACTCTGCCAGCTGCCACCATTATTTATTATGTAAAACTTGTTCCATCTATGCCACCGTGTATAAGCGAGGGAAATCTGGAGCTATGGAATTAGACAAAAAAACGTTACATATGATTAAATTTATATAAATTAATTTTTAGAGTTGTCTTGAGTCAATTTTTTTATAGTTGACTACATTTATATAAAAAATAGGAATATATATGACACCAAATAAACACATTATAATATGTAGTTTATTAGTGATTCTAATTTAATGTCATGAATCAAGACGCTAGATCTTTTTGTAAATTCAGTCAAACTTTAAAAGTTTTGTACTTAAGATAACTTTAGAAAATTGATTTATTTAGAGATGGGAGAGTGTATACGCGAATATGCAGGCAAACATAATTATTGTATTACATAAAAACACTTTTTTTTTCTCTCATTGAAACAAACGAAAGCATAAATTATAAGCAGCGGCCATGCATCATTTTTCTTGAATTTGTATTTTTTTTCTCGATCATACAAAAGGTTTGCGCGTTTTTGTATTAAGGCAGAGGAAAAGTTTAATATAACACGCCTTCGTGACACCCTAGAGGTGTCATAAGAATTATACATGGACGCTCCGTGTACTGAAATGTACGGTATTACACATTAGAAACTGATCAACCTAAAAAGGAGGCACCGACATGTCTTGAACTTAGGAATCAGGATGAAATCATAAATTATAAGAGTATCTCCAACGGTTGTGCATTTTTTGTTTGATAAAACTAGGAATTTCTCAAGTCTCAAATGAATATGGCAAAGGTAAAAAGAATCAATCTCCAACGATTTCCCATTATTCACTTGCAAAACTAAAAATTGTACGTGAGAGTAGTGCGTGGGCGATTGCCAAGTCAACTGCGGTTTGACATATATGCCAAATATCACCTCGTATTTGTCAAGTTAACAAAAATGTCAAACTCATTTGTCAAACCGTTGGATAGGAGATTTTTAGAATTTTTTTGCAAAAACAAGAATGTCAAGCGCATTTACAAAACCGTTGGAGATGCTTTAAGCAGCGGCCAATCGGGCCATGCATTACTTTTCTTGAATTTGCATTTTTCATGTCTTGAACTCAGGAATCAGGAGCTATATATATACTGATGTGCAAGTTTGTTCTGGCACAAACTAAATTAAATCAGGAAACCCAAGCGAATGAATTTCATGTACCAATAGGTTCAACAGAAAGTTCAAGCCGGTGAGAAATGTAGGAATAAATAATTCAGCAGGAACAATCAGAACCATTCAGTTCCTGCAAAAAAAAAACCCAGAACCATTCAGTATATTCAGAAACACATATATACTCGAGATGGTCTCTCATGGTCATATATGTATGAAGCAAATGAAAATGACAGCTCCTTGATCAGTAACTTAACAGTTGGTGTGCCACACACATGCTATATATATATATATATATACACTTGGATTGTGATTTATATTAATTTACAAATACAGTAAAGAAGGAGTGAAGAGATACATACAGTTGTCGTCATGTAGGTTCTACGTACTCTGTATCTACTGTCTTATGCACGTACATACTTTCTCCGTCCCTTTACATGTGTCGTCCGAAAAATGTATCTGAGGGAAATATGGTTTTTTAAAGACAGACATTTAGGGATAGATGGAGTATATGTCTGCTCCTAAAAAGAGAACTAGAATCGTCCACACCCCTCCATCGCCCCGCCTCACCGTTCACGCGCAAAGACTCCTTCGCCCCGCCTGCCTGCCTGTCCCACCTACCCCGACTGCTTCGCCCCATCTCGCCCTCGTCCTCGCGGACTCGCCCTCGCCGACTCCTCCAGTGCCGCCGCCGCTTGGGCGTGCCCTGGGCTTCCCGACCAAAACCAGCTCCCCCGCCGGCCACCATGACTCCCTCCGCGCCGCCCGACCTCCTCCTCAGCGCCGCCTGGATATCGCCCTCTGCGCCGCCCGGAGTGCCGTCTGTCCGCGTGGAAACCAACTCCCCCACCACGACTCCCTCCATGCCGTCCTGCCACTGCCCTCCCCAACGGCCCCAACTCCGCCCTCCGCGCCACTCGGAGCGACGTCCGCCCTAAGGGATCCCCAGCTACCTCCCTCCGCGCCGCCCGGCACATGGAGTGCCGTCCGCAACCCGCCGCGACGGACCCCATCCAAACACAGGCAGGCGAACGCCCCTGCTCCCTAGCCTCCAGCTCCCTCAGACCCACGCTCCCTGCTCTCTGCTCCCTCCAGTCCCATCGACTCAGCACCTGGCCACCGCCGCCCGCCGCCGCGACGATGCCAAGGCCGCTTGACGACGACCGGTGCGGCCGCAACGTTGACCCCGGCATCCGGCCTCCTCCTCTTCAATCCCGTCCACCCGGCGCACTTGGCCACCGCGACACCGCCAAGAATGCTTCAATGACTACTGCTGCGGCTGCTACGCTAACCTCAGCATCCGACCTCCTCCTCCCCGCTGCGAGGAGAACCACCAGGTGTGCCAACCTCTTCTCTTCCCTTTTTGCTGTGCGGAATGGAACAACCAAACTCGACGACGCCTCATTGTGCTCGTAACCTGCTCGGCAGAATGACTGCCCTTGCCTATTGTATGTGTTTACTTTGGTAGCATATTAGCTGCCGTATGTCTTACATCATACTGCATCAACAGAGATTCAATTTTTGTTTTGTTGCAGAGATTAGGCCCTTAGGAATACCAAATTTCAGATTTAGATTACCTAATGCTTTTAGAACAAATTTTTGTGCTGCCATATGCAAGTTATAACCATGGCTATTAGATTAAAATTTTCCCTTATTGCTTCTTGCTAATAATGTACGAACAATCATGGATCGAAGTTTGGCAAACTACAACAAAGAATATGTACCTTCAAATTGAGCTAATGAGATTTCCTCTTTGGCCATCCTATATTATTTTCTCTGTCTTTAAAATACTACTCTATTTAGTAAGATTGTGCATACATTAGATCCTTCAGTTTCATGATTAAATGTCCGTCCATTTATGCAGTGGCCAAGCTAACTCATATGAGTTTTGCATTTCTTGTAGTGGTCATTGCGTACTTGCATTGCTACTCGCTGGTATCTCTTCTCTCCTAGATCCTGTCTGTTCTCTCTGATTAGCAGGTAAGAAAAGTGGATGCTGCAGCGAAGCAATCACCATAAACGTTGCCATGGAAAGGTCCCTCAACAGCAGCCACTCCTCTATCAAAGACGTCACTAATAGGTTCGAGTCTAGCGGATGTAGGTTTTTCCATGCCACTTCTTCTGTTTCCTCCCTGAATCATAAGATTTCAAATCCACTTTTGATCCTCACAAGAAAGTACTCCCTCCATCCAAATTATAAGTCATTCCAAAAGAGTCAAAGTATCTCAAGTTTGATCAAATTTATATGATAATATAATAATATTTATTATGATGTCAACTAAGTATTCTTAGATTCTTCATCAATAATATTTTCATAGTATACTAATTTAATGTCATAAATCTTTATATTTTTCTCTACAATTTTAATTAAACTTAAAATGCTTAACTTTGACTCTCCAAGATTCTTGGAATGACGTAATTTGGAATGAAGGGAGTGCATAGTATTGGTTCTCTTTACTATTCTTTGTGTAGTTCTCCACGAGAACCGTAGTTTACAGTGCAGGAGTACAAAATGCAGCTGTGAAAGATATTGGCATGTCTAGATTTTTCCGAGGTTTTATCGTCTGCATGCTGCTTTCAGCCATCTTGTTGTTAGTAGTGCTCTTCGTTTCCTCCGTACTTCAGTAGGTATACCTTATACAATGGTTTGGTTGTTGAAATTTTAGTTGGTGTTATGGAAATGATTATATTTTGATTCATTATATTTTGTATTATGTCATGAAATTGCAACTTTGATTAGTCTTGGCTCAGTTGCATGTTTGAACGATCTAGCTTTCAAGCTCTTTTTCTTTCTTAAGAAAAAAAAACATTTACTGGTACAGTGATATAGTTTACTCATTAGTATTTGAATTACTGTGGGCATCGAAATTATTTGTTTAGTAAAGCTAATCCTACTCATGATTTTATATGGGAAGTGATTATCTGAATCTGAGAGAAGTGACCAGTGCTTCAAGTTCTGAATTTTAAATTAGATTGGTACCATATGTGGTCAGTGCAGTCTAACGCATGAGTCTCGGTATCTGTTTTCTTTGTTCAACACCTGAAAATCAAATTTAAATTAAAGAGTTACTTTAGATTGTTTATGCAATTGCAAGCATCATTCATTTTTATAAGGAGAAATCATATATTACACCATGCAGTCAAGCAAATAGGGATCACTTCTCAGTTTTGTAGCACACTAACCAATTCCTTGTGTTATTTGGTATGGCTCCAGAAGGGGCTTCAGCTTTACTAGGGGACGAGTTAGGATTTGTAGAGCTGTTTTTTGGAGGAGCTAGATTGTGTGGTTGACACCATACTAATTTTCTGTTTCAGTAGAATATTTTTTTTATCACATGGATCTTCTGTACAACTTTCTGCTCCAGTAGAACTTTTTATCACTTGGATCTTCTATAACTAAACCAATGTGTGATGTTAGCTTATTAACTATATATATGATGTGGTCAGGGCAGATTACCAATTATATATGATTTGGTCAGGGTAGTAGGCCTTGAAATTATCCAAATGAAAAAGGTATTAGCATCAGAGTATGAGATCCATGATGTTGAAAACAGAGGACTAGTTTGACAAGAGTAGGACACAATCAAAGGTACATAAAAGTAAGGTAGAACTGGATATATTTGCCTCATCATTGGTTATCTTATTATCTCTGCTAACCTATTATTTTTGGTTCAGATAGAGTAGAAAAATATCCTAAATAGGAAATGATTCAGCCTTCGATCAGGACAGGAGCTGGTCAAGCTGGGATGTTTTAGAATTGCATTCTACCTGAAAATCATCAATGTACCTACGGGTGATGGCGCCATTAAGAAGCCGCCACTGTTGTCAAGTGATATCATGTCAATTACATATGTGTGTACATCTTGTTTGTTGCATGATCAAAAGTTCAGAGCTCATGCAGCGTGTGTCTTGTCAATGCAGGGGTATGCTTGGCGTGACATTGGTTGTGCCTCTGATCGGTAAGTGTCACGACATGATCATGGGAGCAAATCTAAGATGGACTAGCACACTGGCATGCTCTAATAATTTGGTATATTTATATGCACAGGACGTGCCATGGAGGGTGCAGAAGACGATTTGTTTCATAGCAGAAAGCATACCTTTCATGATAGAAGTTCATCTGCAATTTATTTTGAGCTTTCTATTATTTCCTCCCCTTTGCATTTTGCCTTACAATTCTACAATATGGTGGCATATGTAGTGTTGGTCTACACAACGACACCAAAATCAAGTTTAGTATTTTCATCTTACACATGACCTGTCTAATTTAGACTTTCTTTGAATCGCTCGTAACTTGGTTTTTAGTTCATTTTTTTTTGTGTGTTCCATCGCAAAGTTCCACGAACACTATTTATTTATCTATTGATTTTGACCCACTTTTTTCACTCTTGTTGTGTTATAATTTTTTTACTCACGTAGCAACACAATTGACAAGTCTATAATTTAGACTTCCTTTAAATGACTCTGTAACTTAGTTTTTTTTTCATATTTTATTGCATTATTTTTGTTGTCTTCCGTTGCGAATTACCGTAACTATTTATTTATCTATTGATTTTGACTCACTTGCACTCTCGTAAGTAAACGCCATTTATTTATTGATTGATTTTGACTCACTTACACTCTTGTAATTTTAACCCGTAGCAACGAACGAACGGACATGTGCTAGTGTATATATATATATATATATATATATGCAGTCTACTTTTCTTTCCGTTGTTGTCTCTTTTTTTTTGGATTGGGGAGGTGCACTCTAGCTAACAATTTGCAATAATAATAATATAACCTCACACTACTACGTACGTACCTACTGTACAATATATACTAGAGGGGTACTACGTACTGCTAATGGAATCAATTCGATCATCATGCATTTCCTTCACAATGCAGTCCATCCCATATTCACATGACTGCAATTGGGTGCCTCCTCGATCCTCAGTCCTCACACTAGCTCAGCCAATCCATCCCTGTGGGAACCCCATCATGCCCCCAATGTTGGCCATGTCCTCGAAGCCGCTGTCGTCGTAGAAGAAGCTGCTGCTGCACCCGCCGTCTCCTCCTCCTCCTCCTCTGGATCCTAGCCCCATCATCGTCGGTGAGCTGGCCACCACTTCCTGCGGCGGGAAGTGATCGACGAGGACCGACGAGGCGTACTGCTGCCACATCGCTCCGTTCATCAGCAACGCGTCCAGGCCGCCACTACCGAGCAGGTTCAGGTTCAGGTTCTCCTGCGACGGCGGTGATGCGAATCCGCCGACGGAAGAGCCCGCCGGCTGCTGGTCCACTACGTACGCGTCCACAATCATGCTCGTGGGCTGGTCCGTCGCCAGAACCCCCTGCGATGCGCCAGCAAAGGCCGGCGACGAGGAGCCGCCGCCGTTGTCTTGCTCGCTGTCTTTCCGCTTCTGGAACACCCTGCAGAGCACCCAGTCCTCCTGCACGTACGAGCTGACGCACGTAAGCTACTCTAGCAGCAGAAGCACACGGTAGTGTATTCGATCCATGGTACTATACCTTTGGTGGGTATGCGGCGAGTCGAGGCGGAACTCGTGCATGACCCAGCAGGACTTGACGCCGTTGGGGGCGCGGCCCTGGTAGAAGACGAGCGTCTTCCGCATGCCGACGACGGCGCGGTGGGTGGCCGCCGGGCTGCGCACCTCGCGGTCCTTGCCGGTGGCCTTCCAGTAGCCGCTCCTGGTGGCGCGGTTGGTGCGCGACCCCGTCGCGTACTTGCGGTCCCTGAAGCTGAAGAAGTACCACTCGCTCGCCGTCAGCTTGGCCGCGTCTGACATATACAACAGATGGTCGATCGAGACACGTCAGCAATTTACATACATACATACATACATACATACATACATACATACATACATACATACATACATACGAATAATTAATATGTAATGCATGTTTGAGTTTAGTTTAGTTTGTAGCTAGGTCTGAGACTAGAGATAAGTGATCGATCGGGTGTGGTCACCGGCGGAATGAAATTGAAACTTTGAAGGAACTGAAAGAAAGAATCGTGGCTGTTACTCATGTGACGTCGTAGCTTGCTAGCTAGCTAGCTAGGAAATGGACTGGAAACTCTCTGGAGGGCGCCATCAAGATGGTGACGAGTAAGCGAGACGCTTGTGTGTTGGGATCATTCGTGAAAGAGATTACACCCGATGCAAATGGAATATTTATTGATTAAGGATCATTATTGCAGATGCATATGGGACATTAGTTTAGGCCGGGGGTCGTCGACATTAAGTACACGTACCAGACAGCATCTACGTACAGGGTGACTATAGTCCAATCAACATCGATCGGTTTATTTGGAAGAACCAAAAGGCACGGCTCATCATCATATCAAACTAGCTATATACTCCGTCCGATCCTACACACATGCATATGGTAGGCGATTTATTTGCAGTGTTATTCTTTCTTAAAAATTCATGCACAAATTTGTTCGGTGTGTGTGTCCTACACACATGATGAGCAATATATATAAATATAATAATGTTGAAGAAGAACGATATACGAGGAATAATGAGCACGCAAGTTTCGGTGGATTTGACAAACACATGTAATAAACATAAATCAATCAATCACGAAATAAATAAAGACTTCTCATTGCTTGCTGTACGTTTGTTCTAGATAGAGAATTGGCCGGCCTGGTGCACATGTTGTTCCAGCCTCCGCACCATATGCATGTGATGCACGCAGCCTTTTTATCTCTGTTGCTTCTTGCCACTACCAAGCTAGGGGCAGCAAGGGCACCAATAATT
The DNA here is from genome assembly GCA_022036555.1 of Microstegium vimineum. Taxonomy (NCBI): domain Eukaryota; kingdom Viridiplantae; phylum Streptophyta; class Magnoliopsida; order Poales; family Poaceae; genus Microstegium; species Microstegium vimineum. Next base: position 43,069,541 of record CM039131.1, on the reverse strand, counting down.
AATGCTAGATACCTTTAAGGAAAGGCCATCCATGCATGCTAAGCTATACCAGGCATGAAGGCCGCATGCATATCAGCAGCAAAGGTCACACATCGCTTGGTTCCATTTTCCATAAGCAAACTCCCTTCCATCATCATGCGTCGTTAGCGCGCGAGCAGTACCCTAAGCTAACGTCATCATATTCCCAAACTAAGCTAGCTGTCAATATATAGGTGAACCGGCCGAGCTAGCTAATGACTGACACGAATAATAGCACAACACCTCATCGATCGAGAGGCCGGCCGGCATCCATGGGAACCGGGAGGTTCGTATGGAACAACCACCATGCTGAGAGAGAGATCAGAGAGAGAGAGAGACTAGGTGTACTTGAGAGACATAAAAATGGAGCTAGATGAACAGAGCAGGAGAGGGGAGGGCATGCATCATGGAGAGAGAGAGAGAGAGAGAGAAAGAGTCACCGATCGACGTGTATGTACCTGGGAGCTCCCATGGCTCGCGCGCGTGCAGGTCGACCTCCACCAGCGTCCCCTGCTCGGCGCGCTCGTTGGCCACCTTCTTGTAGAGGTAGTGGCACACCAGCTCCTCGTCGCTGGGGTAGAACCTGAACCCCGGCGGCAATGTGGACTCGATCTCCCTTAGCCCCATCCCTCCCTATAGCTCGAGATCCCTGCCCGATATATAGCTAAATGATTGATTCCTTCTTTTATTTGTATGTAGTAGCTATATATCCCAAGCTAGCAGACTCGATCAACAACTAATTCTCTCTCTCTCTCTCTTGCAGCCTGCATGCCGGTTAATTTGCCTTTTTTAACCAGACTAGAGGGCTGAACCCAAGCCAGGAGCTAATAATAATCTAATGACCTGAGCGAGAGGCTGGTTCTCCTGCCGGATCCTTTTATAGCTAGCTAGGGACGGAGGAGGAGGCGGCCTGCTGCTGCTGGTGGCTAGCAAAAGAAACCGCTGTGTCATGCATGCCAGCAGGGCCAGGCAACAAGCTCCGTCGCTATCCTCTATAGCTAATCTCCCTCTCCCCTGGGGCTCCGGCTCGGGTTCGGGCTCGGCGGGCGCGCACGTCACATCGGACGCGCGCCCCAGGCTGAGGTGGAAGATTCCAACGCCTGTGCCTCATGCTTGTGGCACGAGAACTGCTAGCTCCGCCAGCCCGCCCGCGCCCCGGATCCGGATCGCCTGCTGCATGACGCACAAGTTATCCATCCCCGCCGGGAAGTCATATATGGGGCCGATGGATGGATAGATGGCGAGAGGTTCGAGGCCAACTAACGGTTTCCCCCTGCTGCTCCGACGACGATGTGATCCCAACCTATACGTGGAACGCGATCGATGAAACTGGCGAGCCTTTTAATCTCTTCTTTTCTATACGATACGATGGCGTTTCAGTCAGTTTGCGGCTTAATTTGTGCGTGATCCGCGGAGGATGAGATTAGTAACCTATGGGCAGGGATATATATAATAAATAAAAGAGAAAAAAGAAGTGTGGTTCCTTTTAAGGTTTATCTCACGTATGATTGGAGACGGCGGCGGCGGAGACGGCAACGTGATGCCATCTGGCCGCCTGGCCGGGTATATATGTGTGTGTGTGACGACGGTATATGAGTGTGCAATATAAACGAGGGTTTCTGTTGTTTGTGTGCTCACTTTAGGGGGCCGTTTGGTATCTCGTGCGTAAAAACGCACGATCATTGCTTGGCAATGCAGGTTGTTCGAGACGATCACTCTTTCTCAACCAAATAGCCCGCACCGATTCTCGGGGAACGTTAACAGTTTGATGATCCCCGCCATATGAATTGTAAAGGGAAGCATATATCGTTACACTAGAAAAAAAAAGATTTTAGGAAACATCCTCTTTGATTATAAACATAGGCGGACATTTCTAAGGACTACCTCTTAAAAAGATCCAACCGGTAGCTCTCTCGTGGGTTCAACTCCGCGACAGTGGTTAGTTATTCGTTCGGTGGGTCAATACGTGTGACATCGGTGGTTTAGCACTAAGACAAAATGGATTAATCCTGGTTTAGGCATCCAAGCCCTATGTTCAGTAGTGGGGTTTTCGTGTTATAATGCTCAATCGAGTTCTTACAATGGTGGAGAGAGAAAGAGAGATGGCAGGGTAGCAATGATATAGTGATCTAGGGTTCAAGCTGGTGCCTTGCCTTTGTTATCCTTTACAAGAGACCCATCCCCGCTCATATACGAGAGGGCGAGGGGAGTACAAGGAGATGTGGTTCTAAGAGTTTCTAGGGCTTCATGTCCCAATCTTATGTTTGTAGGAGCATCGGGTGCCGTCCCTCATCGTCTATCGTGGCCGACAAATCTCAACCACCTCTAACATTTTCTGCTAGAGCCAAGAGCTGACCGTTGGAGTTGTCATTGTGCTTGCTGAGGCTCTTTATTCCTCGTGGCGTCCATCACACACTAAAGATGTGACAGTATCCAGAGAGAGGTTGACCTACGAACTTGGTCGCACTCTTGCAATGATCGTGCGCCCACCCACTGCGTCATGCCCCAAGCACAACTTTGTGTCGGGAGTGGCCGACACAACCTCGAGGGGTGCGGATACAAAGCTGTCGTAGAGCATGGCACTCTGTACCTCTGTCCGAGTGACACCACTATAGCTTCCCCCTGGTCGGTTGTCATCTTCCATGGTCGGGAGCCTTCTATACCAGGTCAAGCCCCCAAGTGTGGGTGATTTGGACAAGGACCTTGTCCCTATAGGCCTATGTTGTTGATGCTAGGGCCTTCCTCTGAAATCGACCGTCTTGGGCCTATTAGGCCTTTTCAAGAGTCTAAAGTGTGCGAGCGAGCGCACACAACGGGTCTAGCCCATAAGCCCCCTACTAATTAGGAGAATAAGTTAGGGGGTTAATTGCGCTGTCACAAGGACAGGTTTCATGAGTACAAAATCAACTATGCGGTAATAACACGTCATCATCTTTTCGCAGGTAATAGCATTTCCAAGATTTTTTAAAATTTACTCTCTAAATCATCGTTTGGATGTCTGTATTTAGATATCTAGTTAAAGAAGTTGTTGGAGTGTTTTTTTTTCACCAAAATCTTTATTTCTATAAATTAGAAAGCATATAAAGACTCAGTCTCTTAGAGTTGCTCTAAAAGATTGCATATGTCTTGCTAGCAAGAGTCAGTCTACATAAGTGGCATGGATACATCATTGCATATATCCGTAGTACACATGCTTATATTAGTTATCTAATAAGGAACACATAAAGAGATGATTTGTATGCGAGAACAACACGGATCAAACATCTCTGATGAGTGTGGATAGAAACAAACTAAAACAATACGGGCAAGGAAAGGAAATGTATTGCAATTATATAACTTGTTTGTTTACAATATCAAATCTTGATTGTCCACCACCTAAATAGAGTAGTATTGACTGTTTTTTTTTAAAAAAAAAGAGAGTAGTATATATAGCGTGTGTATCTCCAAAATGGGATTTGGGGTAGAAGCTGCACGCGTACTACGTATAGGCCCCCATGCATATTGAAAGCGTGCTCGATCTAATGATAAATGTACGTGCATGTGTTAGCCCCCCCGCCCCCCCCCCCCCCCCCCCCCCCCACCCACACAAATAAAAGATAACTAGTTGCATTGGCGCTAAAATATGAGGAATCGCATCTTTCACATCATTTGCAGTTTTGCACAGTTGTTACATGGTAAGCTGATCCAACAAATATGGCATCATCAGTAATAGTACTCATTCAATTTTAAATTGGTTGATCTTATGGGAATTTTCATGATTACATCACACTAGTACATGATTGAGGTATATTATAATGAGCTGAGACACCTCTTTCTTAAAAAAAGGTTATGCTGCATATATAGTTACGCCGCATCTATATATAATCTATACGGTCAGAGGATCTAGTCTCTAGTTTTAAAACCATGATTTTTCATTTTTTTTTTGCGAAAAAACCATGATTTTTCTTGTGGTGCTATGCGCGCGCTTTCTTACATTGTTCAAACTATTGCTGCTTTTATTCCACAATGGCACAGTGAGATCATAGTCCAAAAAAGTTTGTCACTGCCGGTTGCTTGCAAACCGATAGTGATGGTTCATAACTTGAAAATCCGGTACATGTTGAAAGGTAGGGAGGGAATAAACCCAAACAAGATGGCAAGATGCAAAGACAAAACTGGAGAAACAAAGTGCATAGACAAAAGATATTTGACCATGGAAAATGACACCGTTTGGGAGTCGTCCATTAGTGTAGCAGCTAAACTGTAAACATGTCGAGTTCGTTAATTTGCATGATGATCTATATCACATATCTTGGTCTAGGGCCACCAGGACTCCTATTGCACTACTGGAAACATGAAATTCTGTGATGGTTTTGAATTTATATAGTCTTGACGGTTTCTGAAAAACACGTAGGATAAATAAGATTATCTTGACAGTTCCTGGAAAACACACATGGCAATTAAATAGCCGATAGACAAAAATACTAATTAGCATGTGGCTGTTGACGCAAATACTATGACATCTTTGTATGTATGGATTAATGGTACTTATTTTCATTCAAAAAAGTTCATGGTACTGATGATTTATTTGTATATGTATTAAATATCAATCGCACCTGAATCATGTCTAAGAGCTATATGCTAATGTCAAAATTGTATTAGTTAAATTTATCCTTTTTAAAATTATATATAGCTCTAGTGTGATGCAATATAACTGTCCTATCATTTTGGTCGATAGGGAAAACAATTTTCCTGATGGTTCATCAGGGAAATTAGTATATACTCTCTCCATCCCAAATTATAAGATATTCCAAGAATCTTAGAGAGTCAAAACATCTCAAGTTTGACTAATAATTATAGTAAACTATAAATATTTATGATATTAAATAGGTATACTATGAAAATATAGTTGATAACAACAAATCTAATGATATTTGTTTCATATCATAAATATTATTATATTATCATATAAGTTTGGTTAAACTTGAGATACTTTGACTCTCCATGATTCTTGTCATGTCTTATAATTTAGGATGGAGGGAGTACATAATAATGTATTTTTTTTCTTAATGGTTACAAATCAATAGGGAAAACCAAACACCGACAGAAAAAAAAATCACGGTTCCACCACCGACTGGATAATCATTTTTCCTATCGGTAGTTTATGACCTTTTTTGTCGGTTGAAACCAATAGAGGAAGGGTTTTATCCCTGATGGTTTGTAATTGTCTTGTCGGCTCAGTACTATCAGACAAGTCAAAATTAATTTTCTTTGATGGTTCATCGTTAGACATTTTTTTTATTTTCCTATCTAGCTAGTCCTGACGATTATTCCCTAACGATACACCGCCAAAGATTCAATTTCCCTGATGGCGGAATTTCGGATTTCCACTAGGGCCAAACTTCAACATCCACGCATAAGAAATCATGCCTCTAAACTACCCAAACCCACGGAAATTGCGTGATCACTGTGGTCTCAGATTACAAATCGATCCCCACTAGTATTATTCTCCTCAAGGAATGCACCGGCAGTATTTGATCTTCTGGATGCACTTCCTGTGGTAGATCAGCTAGGGCTCAAGCTCCTCAGATTGCTTCTCCGATTGAGACCCAAGCAGTTTGACACCCCTTAGTGTTAGCTTTATCTCCTCAAGCACATCGTACGCTTGCATATGCATGCATGGTATAATTGCTGACGACGAAGGCCCTGATCAAGTGATATCTTTGATCAGCGGGCTGGTTTGAACGATCAACATGTCGATCTGTTGATCATCATTTATTAACAGCGAAAGCGGGTTGCTTGCATGTATATGGACTCATGCAGTCATGCCATATGTTGCCGTACAACATATACACTGGGAGTATAGATCACTACTACATACTCCATCCTAATTCACTGAACCGACTTGCAGATTCCATCAGCAAATGATGATCACACGTACGCATTCGGGGCAACTAGTTATTGGTACTCCATCCTAGTTCACCGAACCGACTTGCAGATTCGGAGCAAATGATGATCACACGTACTTACTCCATCCTAGTTATTGGTACACCGGTGCAAGTAACTATAGTCTACAGCTACTACATTCGGGGCATGCATGGATGAGTTCAGTGTTCACCGAACCAATGCAATGCAACAAACCACAATGGCAGAATCCAATGCAAGGAACTCCACTACTTCTCCAGAGGATTAATTGTGATCGATCATGTTGACAGTGGCATGGTACTTTATTCCGACACTGCCACCGTACCTCCAGCGATTTGAAACTGTTAGGATTCTAGGATCGTCTAGATCCAGTGGAGTTTCGAGTAGGTAGAGTAGATATTTAGTTCATATGCCATGCACAGAAGGAGAGAGAGAGAGGTAGTATGCAGACCGGACGGGTCGATGAGATGCGGTGCAGTGGCGGCGGCGGTTGCGTCGGGGTTCGGGTTTGAGCCGCCGCCCGCCATGTTCGTCGCAGCAGAGTCGGTTGTCGCGTCCGTCGTCATCCGGGTGCTCGCCGGCGTCGATGGGGAATCCCGTCGCTGGCAGCGCCCCTCTTCAGATCGGACTTAGGGTTTAGATGTCGGTGGGGTGTTGGCGGCAGCTAGGTGAACCTCGTGACTCGTGCCTAGCGCCCCAGCCCCCACCTAGTCTTTATAGCGCTGTGCGACGGGGGCCCACCAACCACAAGGTTGGGCGCCCCCGATCAGGGCGCAGACCTAGGGCCCGTTAGGCCGTTGGGCCTAAACGGTAGGAGATCTAATTCCAACATTCTCCCCCTAGATCTCACACAATTCTTTTTATTCTTCAATTCTCATTCGAGCTCAATATTCCAATTCTTTTCAATTCCATCACAGATCAGTATATAGAGCATGCTTCATCGTCACAACAATTCATGTCATTAGACTAACAACTATTACACACCTTTCTATTTTGGAAATAAACTTTTCATCATTCTGGGCTCTTCTTGTTCTTCGGGAATCATAGGCTCTCCCTTAAACCCATGCCGGCTATGTGTCCTCTGAACACACTGGGTGGAAGGCCTTTTGTGAGCGGATCCGCTAGCATCTTTTCTGTTCGTATATACTCAAGATTTATGATATGATTCCGAAGTTTATCTTTCACAACATAGTACTTTATGTCAATGTGTTTGGCAGCACCACTTGACCTATTGTTGTGAGCATATTCTACCGCTGGGTTGTTATCACAATACAACCACATCGGTCTTTCTATACTTTCAATTATTTTCAATCCGGATACAAATTTCTTCAACCAATTTACCTGCCCCGAGGCCTCATAACAAGCTACAAACTCGGCATACATTGTCGAGGATGTAGTCACTGTTTGTTTCGAACTTTTCCATGATATCACTCCTTTAGCAAGAGTAAAGATATATCCCGATGTGGATTTTCTTTCATCTCCAGCATAATCGGAATCTGAATACCCCTCTATGTGCAGGGAATCAGATTTTTCATATGTCAACATGAGACCTTTCGTACCTTGCAAATAACGCAAGACTTTCTTCACTAATTTCCAATGTTCAATTCCTGGATTCTTTTGATATCTGTCAAGTAACCCGGTAACAAAAGCTATGTCAGGGCGAGTACACGTTTGAGCATATTGCAAACTTCCAATTGCCGAAGCATACGGTACCGCTTTCATTTGATCAATTTCATATTGGTTCTTGGGACACTGATGTTCCCCATATTTATCGCCCTTGACAATCGGAGCAGGAGATGGACTACACGCATGCATAATAAATTTCTTCAGAACCTTTTCTATGTATGCCTTCTGCGACAATCCCAATACCCCTTTTCTTCTATCTCGATGAATCTCAATTCCCAAGACAAACGAAGCTTCACTGAGATCTTTCATATCAAAGTTCGAGGACAAGAATTTCTTCGTCTCCAATAGTAGGTTGACATCACTACTAGCAAGTAAGATATCATCTACATATAGGATCAGGAATATGTATTTCTTATTCTTAAATTTCACATAGACACAATTGTCCTCAACATTTTCTTTAAACCCAAAACTCTTTATAGTTTTATCAAACTTCAAGTACCACTGTCTCGAAGCTTGTTTCAAACCATAAATTGATCTTTTCAGACGACACCCCATATTTTCTTTTCCTTTTACGACAAAACCTTTCGGTTGTGCCATATAGACATTTTCATCCAAATCCCCATTTAGGAATGCGGTCTTTACATCCATCTGATGTAATTCTAGATCATAGTGAGCCACAAGTGCCATAATAATTCTGAAAGAATCTTTACAAAAAACCGGGGAAAAGGTTTCATTGTAATCAATCCCTTCTCTTTGAGTAAAACCCTTAGCCACAAGTCGCGCTTTGTGTCTTTCAATATTCCCTTGGAAGTCATATTTCGTCTTGTAGACCCATTTGAATCCTACTTTCTTAGCTCCTTTAGGAATATTTTCTAGAACCCAAACCTTGTTGGTATTCATAGATTTCATCTCATCTTCCATGGCCTGAAGCCTCTTCGATGAGAATTCGCTTCTCATGGCTTCTTCAAAAGTTATAGGGTCATCCTCCATATGGAATTCTTCAGTTTCATAAATTTCATAATCATCTGGAATAGCTGACCTTCTAGTTCTTTGAGACCTTCTAGGGGCCTCTGGCACTTGGTCCACTATGGGCGGTTGTTGTTCTTCCTCATAAGAGACATTTGGTTCTACAGGCCCCTGATGGACAGGTTCCTCTTGTTCATTTGTTGTCGCTATGGGAGAACTCACAACAGGCGTTGTCACCACAGTGTCCTATACTGCTGGTGCAACATCGGTAGCAGGTAACGTAAAGAATGGTTCTTCAACCATCGGAGTAGGTACATGTACCCGCTTCTCCTCAAGTCTAATTTCACGTGTTACCTTGCTTCCCCTGATCATGTCATCCTCCAAGAACACAGCGTGTCTTGTTTCAACAAATTTCGTGTATCTATCAGGACAATAGAATCGATATCCTTTCGATCTTTCTCGATAGCCAATGAAATGGCAGCTGACGGTCTTGGAGAATAACTTTCCAATATTTTGGTTAAAAACCTTTGCCTCAGCTGGACAGCCCCACACACGTAAGTGCTTAAGTGAGGGTTCTCTTCCTGTCCATAATTCATATGGTGTTTTCTGCACCGACTCAATTAAGTATATGAATGACGGTTTTCAGTGCCTCCATCCATAAACCAACCGGTAGTGTGGAGTAACTCATCATGCTTCTCACCATATCCATTAGGGTACGGTTTCTTCTTTCAGCCACTCCATTCTGCTGAGGCTCCCCCGGTGTGGAGTATTGAGCGACTATGCCATTTTCCCGTAGGAACCTTGCAAAGGGACCTGGAATTTGGCCATACGGGGTATGTCGCCCATAATACTCTCCACCACGGTCTGATCGAACTATCTTTATTTTCAAGTTGTGTTGATTTTCAATTTCGCCTTTAAATATCTTAAATTTATCCAATGCTTCTGTTCTTTCTTTAATTGGATAAATACAGCCATAACGGGAGTAATCATCCGTGAATGTTATGAACGAATCATAACCATCCACGCTTTTCATTGGGAATGGACCACAAATGTCCGTGTGGATTATTTCTAATACTCTCGTGCTTCGTTTAGCATCTTTCTTTATTTTCTTAACATATTTTCCTTTGATGCAATCAACACATTGTTCTAAATCGGAGAATTCTAAGTGCGGAAGAATTGATTGTTTCACTAAGCGTTCTATTCTCCCCTCGAAATATGGCCCAAACGACAATGCCATAGCTTCGAAGAGACGCTTTCATTTCTCTTCCGCTTCTTGTTCTCATTTGTAGATTGGGTGTAACACCCCGGGTGTTAATCTCTTAATTAAAATTTGATCATGTCATCATACGCATTAAGCATCATTCATTTGTTTGAAAACCTAGATATGCATTGAACTAAAATGAGTTTACATGCTTATGTTTGATCAAGTGTTTGAATGCAGGTCATCTTTTCAAATTCTCAAATTAAAATTTGGAATCCAAACTCTTTTCTCCGAGGAGATGGATTAAACCCTAAACATGATTTTCAAAATCTATAAAGTTTTTGCTTTTGGTTGTTTAAGAAAAGTTGTAGATCTTAAAATTTTGAACATCTTTCGTGTTCTAAGTTTTTCCTGAAAATCCCTGGAAGCTTGTGCATTTTTGCAAAAGAGCCACAGGGTCAGTTCTGTCCTTTTACCGAGCAGCTGCATGGCGGGGTTGAACTCGACGTCGCACCTGTCCGACACCTATCCAGGGACGCACGTCTTGTCGAGTGTATGTGGCGAAAACACGGAACCCGTTGCCGCCTTTAAAACGGGAAACCGTCCACTCTGTATCCCTTTCCACGCCACTTTTCCCTTCTCGCTCTGCCTTGCTCCGCTGAGCGCTCCACCTCCGTTGACGAACTCGTTCGAGCTCGTTCGCCGCTCTCAATCCCTCAATCCTTCGCCATTGTCTTCATCTTGACCTTGCGCATCCTCGGGGTGAGTTTGTTGAAGCCTTTGAGCCTGCATTCGTCCAGCGCGGATCCGTCTTCCTCAGCTCTGACGCGACCGCCGCTGCTCTGGTCAGTCTTCGGCCGGGCTGCGCAGGAGCCGCATTGTCTTTGTATCTTGTGTTTCTTGCTCCTGATTCATCTCTGAATCTTGTCGGTTTCTCCATTTTGCAAATGGTGGAACATAGCTCCGAGAACATCTTTGTTGTCGCGCAGTTCTTCGTCTCCGCCGGCACGTTCTCCGTCGACGGTCGTCTCTGCTGCATCTCCGGACACGCTTGCTAGTGCTCCGTGACCAGGGTGAGCTCCTCGACCTCTCCGCGCCACTCGTTTGTCCTTGTATCGAGCCTTCGAGCTCTGTCCTCGAACGCCGCCGCTGTTCATGTCCGTCGCGGCGGTGTGTTCGTCGCCGAGTCGTTGTAGTTGATCTTTTTGAAGTCCAAGTCTTGCGCTAGCCTCGTCTAGCCGTTCTGAGTCTGTCTCGAGGGGTAGTTGCCCTCGAGTGCGTGCGTGTTCTCTTCGGCGCGCGTTGCGCAGATCTTCGTCGACCGCCAGCGCCGTCGTCGAGGGGGTTGCTTTTTAGCTCTGTGTTCGTTTGGCTTGCGTTTCGCGTTGTTTGGGGGCCGCTTAGCTTGCTGGAGCTGTTGGTAGTGTCGATCGAGGTCTGATCGAGCCCTAGCGTCTCTGCTCGAGGCCTAGCTCCTTCGATCGAGGCCTGTGTCCGTCGGCATGTGTGCGGTCGAGCTCGGTTCGCCGCCATTGTCGTCGACGCGGTCTCCTGGGTAGGTTTCAGTCTCGTTTCTGTTGGGCGTCTTGCTCGCGTTTGTCCTCTGAGTCGTGATCGAGGCCTAGTTGCGTCGATCGAGGCCCATCTTCTTCGATCGAGACCTAGCTTCTCTGATCGAGGGTCGATCGAGGTCTCTCTTCAGCGATCGAGGTCTAGTTCTTCGATCGAGGTCTGTGCTCGATGGTGTACGATCGGTCGAGCCCCGTCCGACCGTTAGCACCCTCGATGAGGTGTCTCTGAAGGTTTGTTTGAGTCGTGGCGTACCTCGTTGGGTTCGGCTCGGCAAGCCGAATCAGGTTCGAGGGGTAGCCGTTCGGTTTGGTCACCGACGGCGACTCGCCGTCGTGTTTTGTGGTTCTCGACGCCGCTCGAGCGTCTGTGCCTCTGTTGGTCGGGTCTTAGCCGTCAGAGGGTTTTGTGCAGGGTTGTTCCGGTTTCCTGTTTAGTCAGTATGTTTTTCGTTCTGTAATAATGCCCTGTTTGGTTATAAAATGTTTAGAAACCCTAATGACTTTAGGGGTTGAGTGATTTTGGATTATTTGATACATATGGTCATTGTCCAGTGACAAACACAAGTTGGACATGCTCGATGTAATGTTGCTTGCTCAGTTCTTTTGGATGTAATTATTAACTTAGATAATCAAGATAAATAGGGTTTAATTAATTTGCCTGTTAACCTAGTGTTGCTTTCCTTCATGAAGGGAAGTGGTACTCAAGGTGTAATCTGTTTTAGTCTTCTCTTATGAGCTTGTTTGTTTAAGTTAAGCATCATGTTTACTATTCAAGCATCATCTGAAACATGTCATTATATCGTGTAGATTGTTCGTTGGTTGGGTTGGATACCTCCAGTGAAGGGGTTTTCTCTCTTGAATCTGAGCCCGAGTTCGTTTATCCCTCCAACCAAGGCAAGCCCCGGTGCATTCAAACACTTCCTTGTATTTAAAATGATTTCTTTAAATACACTTATGTTTATACTATTGCATTACGGTATTCAATCAAATTCCTACTTGATGCATAGCCTTACCTTGAATTATTTATTCCTGTACCTTGATACTGTTTTAAATATACGAATGTTGCTGTGTGCTGCTTAGCAATGCTTAGACCGATAGAGTCAGATGATTTCCTGTCATCTGCGAGAATAGGTGATAACCTGTTTGCTTCGGCAATGGTTCTGTTTTCGAGACAAATAGCGGATTGCTGCGGCAAATGGCTATGTCTTCTTGATGGGAGTAATAATCTGAGACCGGGCGGACACGGTGTTGGAGAGCCACCAGCGGTGTCTGGTGAGCGGGTTCTTTCCGCCTGTGTCGATTAGGAACCGTCCGTTGTAGACGTCCAAGGGTTGTGACTTTGGAGTACTTATCACATACTCCGGGAAGCTGGACTCTGGCTATTCTCGCTTGAAGAACGGTTAACCCGCACTGGGAGTGGAGAGATGGCGAGAGTAGTGTGTACCCTCCAAGTTAGCGAACTGGATAGAGGTGTACTGTGCTCTCGGGTGGCGGAACCCGGTCTTGGCGAGAGGATCCAGGGAAAGGTAGTCATATGCTGCTTTAAGCAGCTGTATATGTCGTGTGATAGGGAAGCCCCAGCTGGGATAAACCGGTTCGAATCGTCGTGTTCCTCGGATATGGAAACATGACCCTGTCCTCTACCGCGTAGTAATACACTTTAACTGGATACTTGTTGGATCCCTTCGTGGATGGTTATTACCTTGTTATCGATCATACCTCTAGGTCGATACTTGAGTAATCTTATGGATAACATAAATGATTTCAATTCTTTTTATAAATGCTCATTTATGCAAAATTCTTGATTCTTGCAAACCACACCTTGAATCCTATGACTTGCATACTATTTTGTCCACCAAATACTTTTCTTTGTCGGATAAGTCTTGTGGAGTACTCCCGTACTCAGGGTTTGTTAACCCCTGTTGCAGATGAGGATCACAACCCGGTTTGTGTGGCTTCTTGCTGCATGACCGTGGTCAGTGTAGATGAAGATGAAGAATAAACTGTCTTTGCTTGACTCTTGGGCAAGAGTAACTCGGTTATCTGTTCCTTCGCTATCCGCAGCTTGATGTATCTTTATCGTATGACACTAAGTTATGTTTCAAAACTTATGGTTTGTAATATGACTTTAAATTTCCGCTACTTTGCTGTAATATAAAAATTTCGTATTACTTCTGTCATGATTGTAATGAGGTGATCCTGTTCGGAAAGAGGTGGATGACCCGCTGCAAAGTGGCGACACCTGATGGGCTAATTAAGGTTTGGATCATCTGTTGGGATTAAGTGGTTAATCCTGACAAGTGGGCCCTATCTTAAGAGGTTCTGTCACATTGGGAGACATTCACATCATTCACAACATCACATTCATGATTCACATTCTCAGAAAGAGATAATAAATAAAGTTTGTCTTGTCGGAAGGCAAGACCAACACACTTATTATTATTATTAAATATTTCACATCTGCCATTACCAAAATGACAGCCAAACCCATCATCATCGAGTTTCGAAACACTTATTAAATTCCTACGTAAAGAAAGAACATAGAGTACATTTCTGAGCTTAAGTACAAAGCCATCTTTTAATTCTAAAGCTAGATCGCCAATGGCTTCAACTCCAGCTTGTACTCCATTCGCGACTTTAATCGTTCTTTCTCCTCTTGGCAGGGTTCTCCTCCCACTTAACCCCTGTAAAGAATTCGAAATGTGAATTGTTGCTCCTGAATCAATCCACCAAGTGGTGTTCGAATAACATAAAAACAGGGATTCATCTACAAATGTGATAGTATCATCACCTTTCTTCAGTAGCTTTTTCAGGTAGACTGGGCAATCTCTCTTGTAATGCCCTCTCTTGAAGCATTCCTTGCACTGGTCTTTCTTAGCATTACCATATTTTCTGAAGTCCTCATCCTTAGAGTCCTTTTCTTTTCCTTTTTCAATTGCATTTTCGTGTGGCTTGGAGGGAGAGTCTTTATTCCACTAGGGTTTCCCTTGTGGTTTCTTGTAATAATTCTTTCTTTTATTGTCCTTGACAAGATGAGCTGATTCACCCTGTGCAGACTTAAGTCTCTCTTCCTCCTGGACACACATTGCAATGAGCTTTTCAATGTCCTAGTTTTCAGGCATCATATTATAGTTCACAGAAAAAGTTTCGAATTCTTTTGGCAAAGAAAGAAAAACCAAGTGAATGAGGAACTTGTCATTGATCCACAAATCCATTGTCTTTAATTTTGCTACCATGGTGTTCATTTTCAATATGTGCTGACGCACACCACCACCATTGTATTTTTCATATACAAGTTTATGTATCATAGTGCTTGTTGTGGCCTTGGAAGACCCAGTAAACTGACTCTTTACCCTTTCGAGGTAGTCAATGGTGGTGATGCATTCTGGGATAGACCCTCGGATTTGATCTTCAATGGTGGCTTTCGCCACCTACATGCATTTTCTGTTGGATTGAATCCAACGTCTGTGTTCAATGTCATATTTCATTCTGACTTCAGCAAAGTCACGCTTTCGGGCGTTAAATGCTTCGTCAGTTTCATCAGTTCTCTTCTCCGGTTCCTCTGGAATAGTAGGACACGGTGAAGTGATGGCAAGGTCGATCTCTGCCAGTGCAAGTTCCATTTCATACTTCTCTCGCCACACCCAGTAGTTGGTACCGTTGAGCGGTGGAATGTTGTTAATGTTCACCATTCCTTTAACTCCTAAAATTTGTCCAAAGAAAAGTGAGAAACATTCATCATATAAATTGCATGTCTTAACTCAACGTTGGTCAAATTTAAAACATACAATTTCTCTATGCAAAATTCTACATCACCGTTGGGCAGAAGTAAAATAAATGGATAACAATTCATTATAATAATGTTATTAACAACGTTGGTCAGAAAATAACAGTACTATAATTTAATCAAAATTTTCAAAGAATTCATAATTCACTCAAAATTAAATTATCCCGTTGGTTCAAATTTAATTAAGAGACAAAATTCAATATTTTCTTTGCAGTGGAAACAATAAAATTGTTCATAATCTTATTTTTCAGAAAAAAAATCAATTTGTATTGTTCTCTAAACAAAAAAAATATCGTTGGATAAAATTTTGTATAGCGGAAAATTCAACAAAATTTGGTTCAAATTTATTCAAATACAAAGGAATTCATAACTGTTTCTCGAAAATAGAATAGATGAATAAAATTGTTCAAAAAAATATTATTTTCCAGAAATAAATTATTCATATTATTCTCTGAACATAAAGATATCGTTGGATTAAAATTTATGCAGAGAAATTTCATCAATTTTCAATTCGGATTCATTTAAATTCAAAACTTCATTTTCTCGAAAATAAAATTGAAAATTGTCACTATTCATTCGCGGGCTTGGTCAAACGAGCTGGCCTAGAGGCCAATTCGGTCCAGCCCAGCACGCGCTCTGGGCTCCCCCACCCGCCCAGGCCGCAATGTGGGCCTGGGCCGGGAATCCGCCCACCCGCCTGGGCTTAAAGGCGGCCCAGCCGCCACGGATCAGCGGGAGCCGTCAGATCTAGGGGTTCTAGATCGGACGGTGCAGCGTCGATGTCGCGGGAACAAAACCCGGACTCAGCCGCTCCCCCCGAAACCCTAATCATTTCATTCCTCCCATTTCCCTTTCCTCTCCCGCGTCGTTCGAGTGAGAGAGAAAGACAGAGTCGGTCGAGTCCGTCCGGACGGAGAAGGAGCAGGGTGGCGCCGTCGCGGGTCCCCTCGCCGGCGAGCGTGCTCACCTCTCGGCTGAGCACACCGCCGTCGAGCGGCTCTACGGCGATGTCGTTTCAATCGACCAAGTCAGGTAGGTGGGGATGGGTTTTTATCCCATTCGGGATGTTCGTTCTTGATTCGATCGAGTTTCGGATCTTGTAGATCCAGTGCTATCCCTTCCCCTTTGCTGTTTCTGATTGGTGGCCGGTGGCCGGCGGTGAATGTGATGAAGGCCCACCGCCCCGGTGTTCTTGGGTAGGGTTTCGATTCGGTTTTCGTTCATGCCGATCCGACGTTCGTTCTGGTTCTTCTCCCTAATCCCGACTCAGATCCGAATGGATCCCCTCAGTAGGAGGCGTTTGATACCATTGTTAGGATTCTAGGATCGTCTAGGAGGTAGATCCAGTGGAGTTTCGAGTAGGTAGAGTAGATATTTAGTTCATATGCCATGCACAGAGGGAGAGAGAGAGAGGGTAGTATGCAGACCGGACGGGTCGACGGGATGCGGTGCAGTGGCAGCGGCGGTTGCGCCGGGGTTCGGGTTTGAGCCGCCGCCCGCCATGTTCATCGCAGCAGAGTCGGTTGTCGCGTCCGTCGTCATCCGGGTGCTTGCCTCGCCGGCAGCGCCCCTCTTCAGATCGGACTTAGGGTTTAGATGTCGGTGGGGTGTTGGCGGCGGCTAGGTGAACCTCGTGACTCGTGCCTAGCGCCCCGGCCCCCACCTAGTCTTTATAGCGCTGTGCGACGGGGGACCACCAACCACAAGGTTGGGCGCCCCCGATCAGGGCGCAGACCTAGGGCCCGTTAGGCCGTTGGGCCTAAACGGTAGGAGATCTAATTCCAACAGAAACAAGAAAGTGAGATTTGTGTTCTTCATAATGAAGCAAAAAAAATCCTAGCTAATAAACACCACATCGATATCGCGGTCAACATAGCAATCCTGAGAATCGGGGAAACTCATGTAGCCTGATGCGAAGTAAACGCGGAATGATGATGGAGACAAGCCATTCCGGGTCCCGGCCGGCCGCATCATCGATCGATCGTATTCGAATTCATTTGTAGCTGGGATGTCTGTTGAGGCAGAAAACAGCAGGACGATCGATGATGATGGGCCTACCAGTACCAGCCAGATGCCCGGCTGGCCCGGATCATCACTGCAATAACGTACTAGTGGATTTGGTCAAAATGGACAATGTGTAACGCGCGTGAATCTCTTAGGGCATGATTTTGGTTAATTTCTCGGCATCACGATCCAGATTCATTAACTGTTTTTGTTGAGCCACCGTACCAGATGTGGACATCCGTGTGGATCGGAGTGGTTCACAAAAACGATGTGTGAACATACGTGGATAAGTGTTGCAATGTCAGTTTTCATGGTGTGGCAAAATGTGAAAACTATACACATGAACTCCATCGTCTCCGCAACACACAGAGCGCTTTCATTAAAAAAAGAAGCATACATGATAATTACACGCCAGTCCGCAATGCAGCAAGAAGATACCACAATTCTAAGCTGCCAACGCTATTCCTCAAGCTTGACATTACTAAAGCATTTGATTCAGTACAATGAGAATATCTACTGAACCTGCTAAATATTTTAGGTTTCCCTCGTCGATGACAAGATTGGATTTCCGCGCTCCTTTTCAACTCCTCCACAAGGGTGTTGTTGAATGGCATTCCAAACGCGCCGATAAAGCATGGTAGAGGGCTGCGACAAGGAGATCCCCTATCACCTTTGCTATTTGTCATAGCAATGGATCCACTGCAAAAACTGCTCGATCTAGCTATAGAGAAAGGGTATCTTTCCAGGCTCAGGGGAAGAACATCTCAGCTAAGGGTGTCGATGTACGCGGATGATACAACAATTTTTATCAAACCAAATAGAGAGGACATGGTAGTTGTATCCGACCTCCTTACATTTTTCGGCGATGCTTCAGGGCTCAAAACAAATTTCCAGAAGTCAACAATAATTCCAATTCGTTGTGAGAGTTTAAATCTAAGCAATGTTCTAGCCGGCTCCCCTATGGAGGTCTCTCGCTTCCCTATCAAATATCTAGGACTACCTTTAACGGTAAAAAGCCTGAAGCAAGTGGACTTCCAGCCATTGGTGGACAAAGCGATCGAAAAACTCACCTTTTGGAACGGACGTCACATCAACCCAGCAGGTTGCTTGACCTTGGTTAAAGCAGCCCTCACATCGCAAGCGGTGTACTTCCTCACATCTCTGCGTGCCCCAAAGGAAACACTGAAAGACATGGATCGACAAAGGAAGAAAATCCTTTGGGCGGGGGGCGAGGCGCTAACTGGTGGAAAGTGCAAGGTAAATTGGCTTCGAACAACAAGGCCCAAATACTCTGGAGGCCTAGGCATCCTCCATCTCGAGAAGTTTGCAAGGGCACTTAGATTACGGTGGCTATGGCATGGTTGGTCAAGAAACACCGGTACACCTTGGAATGAGCACCAAGCGCCATACAACAAAGTAGACAAACTCCTTTTTGCGGCCTCAACAGCGCTCACAGTCGGAGATGGCGAAAGGGCATCATTTTGGAAGAGTGCATGGCTAAATGGCGAACGTCCCTGTGATGTAGTGCCACATCTCTTCTCTATCTCCAAGAGAAAAAAAACAGAACGATGTAGCAAGCCTTGATGTCCAATAATTGGATACGTCACATTAACCTTCGGCATCAAAACTTCTCCGCCCAACACTTTGTCGAGTATACATGTCTATGGCGAGAGACCAGATGCATCCAACTGAGACCGGGCATGTCGGATGCCCTTACATGGAAATTTGAGGAAAATGGAGAATATTCTGCTTCATCAGCTTACCACGCACAATTTTTAGGTGCGACTCGCAACAATTTTGAAGCAATTATATGGAAACCGTGGGCGCCGCCTAAATGCAAGTTCTTCAGGTGGCTTGCCATCCAAAACCGAATTTGGACCGCCGATAGACTGGAAGCTCGGAATTGGCCAAATCAAAGGATCTGTCCGCTTTGTAGGCTACATACGGAATCGGCCCTGCACCTTTTTAGAGATTGTAGGTTCACGAGGAGACTATGAAGTCAAATAACCGTCTGGATTGGAAATCAAAATTTGCACCCGAATGCCTGGCCACCATGTGAGACCATTGAGAGGTGGTGGATGGCCATGTCGGCGGCACCAACTTCAAACCGAAGAGGCACTGCCACGATCGTCATACTAGTTTGTTGGGAAGTATGGAAGGAAAGAAATGAAAGAGTATTTCAACGAGTCGAGGCCACAAACTTTAGGATGTTTCAGAAAATCAAGGAAGAGGTGAGAGTGTGGATTATGGCGGAAGTAAAGCATCTAAGTAATTTAGTGAGTCACAACGGCCTATAGTTTTGATGGTTGTGACGGAACCGCCCAAATTATAAGAGATCAAGTGCTAATGTAGCTGACTTAACTACCATTTAAACACTTGAGCCCATATAATCCCGGTAGTCCGGAAATCTCGAAGGATTTCTTACATCAACTCAGGATCGCGTACGTTCAGGGATACACATTCGAGTGAGTCACAAATCAAACGGAAATACTTAAAGTACGAAATAAAGTTATTACAACACTTTGTTCCAAATAAAAGTAGTACCTACGCCACTACACATGTGGCCAAATAAAACAGAGTTTGAAGCGGAACTTGAAGTTTTCAAAAGACAGGGGTGCCCACAATGTCAGGTCCAACAACAGCAAAAGGTGAGCTTGTAGAAGACCTTGCCCAAGGCCTACTCATCTTCTCCGTAGAAAGGATAGAGACAGTGCTTACAATAGCCGATGTATACTTGGCCATCTGCAACAACGGGATAAACCCTGAGTACGGGAATGTACTCAGCTAGACTTACCCGTCTAACTGAAAATAAAGACTCCAAGGATATGCATGGCTGTATCTGGGGTTGGGTAAGCTTTTACTTTGCGGAAATGCTTAACTTAAGGAGTTCACTTTAAGGATGCGATGAGCAGTCATCTTTTATCCTACTAATTATTTCTAGGTTAATGCTTCTACACTAGAGCACACACTTGATACTACTCAAACAATATAATAACATATATCCAGTTCCTTCATCAACATTTTAGTAGAACCATTAAATGTCACATGGAGTTGTACCGTGGTGAAGCTCAGCATAATCCCCCATATCCAGTGGGGGGCGGCAATTCGAATCGATATACACCAGCTGGTCAGATTACCTTTAACACACGCCCATACTTTACCCCGTCGGGTCAGCATTAGGTTACCGCTCAACAAAGTCCAGGTGGTAATCGACGCGGGCTCGCATGGGTCCACCCCAATTGTAGAAAATAGATGGCCACCACGGGGCAGATCATGCCTACAGTCTAGAGGGGTGCTCACAGCTGAGCGAGCTCCGGCCCGGACAGTGTTTACTCGGCTTCGGGGTCGACACCCCCGACGGCCCCTATGTGAAAGGGCGCATTCAAAGATGTAAGAGGGCCACCATCGTGTACAAACCTACACGATCCAACGGACGGACTGCCCCCAAGTCTTGACCACTTGGTGCACTTGCCTTCCAGTTGACCGTATTTCATTACTACCATAGGTTCTTTCCACGATAGCGAATATAGCCAACCGTGATAGTATTACCCACAAGGGATAATACGAAACATAAAAAGAAAGGTAACCATTATTCTAAGCATGCTAAGCGGTTGCTTTTACTTTATTATTAACAGGGTAACAAGGTAGGTAAAACAAGTATCAAGGATGGTAATGCATCAATTGGGATTCAAAACAACTCCTATTACCTAATGCATCACAGTATAAAATACTCAAGTAGATTAATTGTAAAAACTGGGAGACTTAAGAATGCTCCGGGGCTTGCCTTGAGAGAAGGTGGAGGGTTGGTGGTCAGGGCACTCAGGAAGGTTAGTGTCGAGCTCTTGGTACTCCTCGTACAGCTCCTGTACCTCCTGGACTTCGGTCTCTGTGGGCTCCTGATGTTCCTCCACGGATCCTAAATGATTGCAATGCATAGATAAATAACTGAAAGGTGCAGGGATGATGCTCGAACAGGATTTAGCACACAAACAGAGATTCTAAGCCTACACCAACAGAACAGCCACAAAGCTACTAGGGCTCGAGCTACTGGCTAGCAAGACAAAACAGACTAAAACTTAACTGAACAGAAACTAGCAACAAGACTTTACTAACTCTAGACGTAACAACAAGCAAGGCATACACTACTGAAAACAGAAAAGGAAAACATTTCGGAAACGGGCTCGAGGCATGCAGAGGCACTCGAGGCAACTGACGGGCGCGACCCTCGATTACTCGAGGATGACCCTCGATTACTCGAGGTCCAGCGACCGTCGAGCAGAACAGAGAACGGTGCGGATCGACGTTTTCTCGCCGATGGTGAAGTCTTCGGCGGTGGGATTGGCTGTGCTAGGCTCGGGATGACTTACGCGCATCCACTGGTGGTGTTGGTGGAACTGGCGCGATCGTGAAGAGGGGTCGAGGGTGTGCAGTTCGGGGCGTGACACGGCGAAGTGATCACCGGCAAAGCGAAGCTCGGTGCTGGGGTGCGTGAGCATCGTGGTGAGGTGGTGAGCGCGGCTCGAGGGCTAACTGAGCCAGAAAGGCTCTGTGGAAACCGGTCCACGTGCAAGCTCCGCGGCGGCGGCAATGGCGCACGGCCAACGGTGCTGTGACGACACGGGTCGAACTGCAGCTAGGGGAACGGCGTTCTCACCTCGGTTATCTCCGGCGAAGCTTCCACGAAGATGGAGGCGTCGGGGACGAGACGGCGAACGGCGAACGCGGGTTGATCAGTGCGGTGGCGACTCGGGTCAAGAACGGCGAAAGGCGTTCCGATGACTGGAGTCCACGGCTGGTGAAACAAAGGCGAGCAGCGTGGGTGCAGGGCAAAAGCGAAAGCTAGAGCGAGAGGGATTGAGCAAAAGGACTCTGGTGGTGGTGGATTTGAGAAGAAGGCGGTTGCGGTGCACGGAGCTCTCGGCGCAACGAAGAACAGAGAACTGCGAGCGATTGCGCGAGTGCGGATGAGTGCAAACGAGTGCGGGAGGTGGTGGAGGTATAGGCGATCCTCTTTGCTTGGTCATGGCCGACCGGCGCTGCTAGAGGGGACGTGACGCGATGTGCGGTGGTGGCAGCGGCGCTGGCGTGCTTGCGGCGACGAAACAGAGCGGGACTTGGTCGGCGCGCCGTTAGCGCAGATTTGAGCGAGACAGGGCGATCGGTGACAGCGACGTCGGCGCAGAGCCGAAGCGGCGGCGATGGCGTGTTCCACTTCCGCGGTCAGGCATCGGCGGCCACGCGGCGGATGACTCCGACGTACGGCTCAGCTGCGGTCGGGTGAGTGCGCGCGAGCGTGCGCGACACGTGCGTGCGGTCGAGCGTGCGGGAGAGGGTCGATATCGAGGGTAGGGTCGATCAGCTGATCGAGCCTCCGACTCGGTCGAGCCTTCCGGGCGGGGTCGTTCGCTCAAGCCTCAGTCCGTCATCGAGGGGTAAAACTCGAGGGGTAGAGGTCGATGGCGAGGCGGCGTCGATCGACTGGCCGATCGAGCCTCGGGTTCGGTCGAGCCTCTGGCCTGGGGTCGTTCGCTCGGACCCTCAGTCCGTCATCGAGCCTTCCGAGCGGCGGGGTCGAGATCGAGGGGTGGCACTCAGCCTGTCTCGATTCTGATTTCCTTTCCTTTTTCTTTTATAAGACAAAACTAAGCAGGGTAACTAAACATAAACAGACCACACTTTTACTCTAAGCAAAGCAAGGTTTAACTAAACAGGTTAAACACAAGATTAAGCACAAAACGCCTATTCAACTCTAGTTTCAAAACATATAAACACACACATGAGATGATAGCATATGCAAACATGAATGCAATGAAATGATGTGCTTAGTGGCTAATGATGATCCTAATGCAAGCTTGACACAGGGTGTCACAATGGTCTCCTCCCTTTGGGGAGGTCTTTTCTTTCTCTCCCTTCCTTTTTTTTGCCTTTGTGTTTGTTTATAGTGGGGTGTTTGTTTTCTGCTGTGGATGTACTTCGCCTGTCTAGGCAGCTCCTTCTTTTTAATACAGCGGGCAACTCTCCTGCCGGTTCGTTTCAAAAAAAAATACAATGTCTCGGTCTCAGAATATATATATATATAACTTTTGTTGTTTCTCACTCACGTAAGGAGGGTCATTCCAGTTTACATATCTTCACACACACACACACACACACACACACACACACACACATATATATATATATATATATATATATATATATATATATATATATATATATATATATGAACATGGTGAACAAGAATGAATGTATAAAATAAATTAAGAGGCTAACAACTTAAGATTTAATTTTTGCTAGTAGAAAAAAACATTTTTGTTAATATTTTCTATTCTATAAATCTATAAATAGATATAACTAATGTCATATATATATATATATATACCTCTATTTACGATAATTTTATATACTAATTTATGATAAAATGAATACATATTTATGATAGTAGTGTTACGATAACACATGAGGATATTTATCATAATATTATTGTTAACCACGTAGCAAGGAGTAACTATAATCTCGTAAATGAGTATAGTAATTATCGTAAATCAAAGTGGCTATAGAATAAGTTATTTTGTAGCAAGCTATGGAGTAGTAGTTCATATATAATATTGTATATGTGGGTATTTTTCTTTTTAAAACAGAGAGTCAGCTATGGCCACATATTTATGTTTTTGTAAGAACTTCTAAGGTTTATCTCCCTTTGTAAACCATCCTAGGAATATTAAAGAAGCTATTCACTGGATTAGTGGATCATATTTTATCTAATGGTGTGGCAATTTTGCAATATACTGATTACACTATTGTTTTCTTGAAACATGATATTGAAGATGCTAGGAATATGAAGCCTTTTCTATATATGTATGAAATGATGTCTGTCATGAAAATAAGTTTAATAAAAGTGAAGTAGTGATGATCAATGATGATCATAATAATTGGAGCTCATTATATGTAGATATTTTCAATTTCCAAGTTGGCAAATTTCCTATCAAATACTTGGGGGTACCTATTACCCCTAGCAAGCTACATCTGGGTGATTGGACCCTTCTATGTCAACAGCTGGTAGAACCACTTTAGTTTGTGCTTGTATAAATAATTCCTCTATTTACCACATGTTTGTGTTATGCTTCACAAGACAACCTCAGACAAAAGTGATAAAATTAGAAGAATATTGTTTGGCAAGATAGTGGTACTAAAAGGAAGTATACTTAGTGAAAAAGAAAAGAAAGGGGATCTGGGCATCATTGATTTGAACAAGATAAATATGAGCCTTGTGTGCAAATAGTGGTGGAAATTTGAATAGGAAGAGGGATTGTGGCAGGAAATTAAATTGTTAAAACTAAATACCTTCACAGTAAATCCATCTTCTCTTTGACCCACAAAAACACTAATTCACCTATCTGATCTGATCGACCTACTCAAAGTGAGGGGCATATACCTACAGGGAAGAAATATTAGGACTATGAATGAAAAGGAAACTAGATTCTGGATTGATCCTTGTCTGTATGAAAAGCCTATCTACACAATTGTGCCAACATTATTTATCTCATGTGAAGCTAGTTTAGCTAATGTAAAAAGTGGTAAATTTCATATCACTTTTAGAAGATGGCTGACTGGTGAACTTCAGACATACTTGGAGAAAATCTAATCTGATGTGAACAATTTGCAGCTCCAGGAGAGTGATGATGTTATTATTTGGAAACTTTAAAAGAACAAACACATTTTTGTCAAATGTATGTATAATTCTCTAACTAAAAGTAATATTGGACCCTTTCACTAAAGAATTTGGAAAAGCGAAGTCCCTTGAAAGATAAAATTCGTTATCTAGTTGATGATCAATGGAGTTATTTTAACAAAAAGATAATCAGATTAGGAGGTAGTGGACTGGAAGCTAGTCCAATGTGTCATTTATATGATTAGGATGAGTCTATTGACCATCTCTTTTTCACATGTCCAGTGGCAAAGGTGATATGGGCAGTGATAGCTAAAGGAATTGGAGCTAATAATCTACCCACATCGTTGGCATAGTGTTGGGCCTAGTGTGACAAGTGGCTACCTACTACGGTAAGGAAGTTTCATATGACAATATGCTGGGCAATTTGGAAAGCTTGAAATAATGCCCACTTCGATGGAAAGAAACTCAATATTCTCATTGAGTACGTGTCATGTGTGTGTGCTTTAACGCGTTTATACGCCAAAGTGGACAGGGAGATGATCATCAATGGAGTCAATATCATGCTCAGAGTGGCGGCAGAGATATATAGTTATCTCCAAAAGTTCAACTAAAGATCGATACACAAAAGCGGTTGAAGTATGGTGGTCATCAGGAAGACAAAGACCATAATCCATAGAGCTTGTGAAGATGACCAAGGAGAATGGTTTTCAATAGTTTGTGTTTCACAGCTCTATGTACCGTTTTATGGTATGTCTGCAAGGTTTGTAATAGACTTCTAAGAGCAACTCTAAGACTGCCCACAGTGTTGCTTTTTGCCGATGCTCTAACAAGAGAGAGAAGGTTGAAGGATCGGGTAGGAACATTGTGGGAACCGGTGCTGAAACGAAAAAAAAGTTCTACTCGAGTCATGTTGGTTTCTCGATGCTAAGAAAATAAAATAGTATTTTTTGCACTGGCTGTTCATTTGAACCAACAGACTTTTCCTCTCATGCATACTGAGCAACACGCTTACACGCTGACACCTCTGAACATTTGGGTCCCATACACAGTAGATAATCGATGCTCACACTGTAACGAATTTTGGTTTCCGGCATCGATACTGGCTGGCATACAGAGATGGTTTTTCAGCATCGCGGTAACATTGTGGTCAGTCTAACAGTTTGACTATTCTTGTTGTGGAGGCTATTTTTAGAATTTGTGTACCTAAAAGCATTAAAGAAGTTGGAGTTGCGTATCTGTTTTCTGCCTGCTCTTCTATTCCAACATACTCTTGTATAGTTGTGTTTCGGTTTATATGAATGAAATGGGGTTATCCACGTGTGAGAAAAAAAGATTAAGATCTTGTTTAAATGCACATGTATCTAGCTCAAACCACGTGGATTAGAGTGTATAGGAGTAAAAATTAATTTAAATACACTCCAACACATGTGGTTTAAGAAAGATACATGAACATCCAAACAATGCCTAAAGAAGATGGTTTGTTTTTACTGTTCCTCCTCAAGTACAGTAATATGTACCGAATTTAATCAATTCACATAGATTTGCGGAGGTGCAGTCGGCTGTTTATTTTCTCCTGTGCAATATAATCAACGTATTCAACTGTCAGTCCCTTGTCATCAAGCCATCACAATTATTTCTTTTCAACATTATTGTTCACAAACAGATTTTTTTTTTTAGTATATGTGATTCTAGACTCTGGAGCTGCGACCTTTCACCTGCTTTGTAGTTGTAGTACTACTTCAAATGTACTGCAACAATAATATATCTGGGTTGTGTTTAGATCCTTCAACTTTCTCCAATTTTCCATCACATCCCTAATCACATTGAATTCCTATTCCCCGTCACATCAAAATACCGGCACATATATGGAGTACTAAATATAGATAAAATAAAAAACTAATTGCACAGTTTTGTTGTACTTTGCGAGATGAACATTTTAAGCTTAATTAATTAATGTTTGGATAATTATTACCAAATAAAAACAAAATTACTACAGTGCGACGTGAAAAGTGCTACCGAATTTTTTTTCACCCCATTTCTAGGATCTAAATACAGCACTTGCGAAGCGAAGCAAGCAAAAGGTTCTCAGTTTGCCATTTTAGTTTCCTCCACACATTTCAGTTTTCGTACGAATACAGGGAATGTCGTCGCGGGTATCATGAGGGCCACAAATGATTGTACGAACGCCGTCAGCCAATCAACGTATAGCTACACCAATAACCAACGGCTAGCCAATCGGGAGCACCGAACACCTCCTCCAGGTCTCCAGGGCAGGACTCCCCGATCGATGGCGCGCGGATATACCCGTCCGTACACGTCAAGTCAATCCATCGATCCATTATCACAGCAGAGCAGAACAGAGCAGGCAGCAACTGGCAGCCGGCTCCGCTGTGTGTGGATTCAGACAAGAGACAAGGCAGCGGGCAAAGGAAATCACAGTCGGACACCCGGGCACGGCGAGGCCCCGCAGGTGAAGCGCGCGCGGTTGGTTGTTCCCTTTCCTTTCTGCTGTTCTGGTTCCCCGATCGATCGGAAGGCGACAGCGCGGCCGGGGTCGCCGTCGTCGTCGTCGTCCTGGGCCTGGATCATGTTTGGAGGCCGATCGATATGATGCAGCGCGAAAACCGGTTGCCGCAAGGAAGAGAGCACGGAGCCGTCACTCCACGGGCAAGCAAGCAGGATCGCTGCTGCTGCGAGGCGAGCCTGCGCGCATGCCCACCCGCATGCCTACATGGCACCCCGGGGCAGGACGACGCGAGATCCACCAGATGGCACGCGCGGCGCGCCGCGAACCCTGTCCCCCGGGCCCTCCAATCATGGAGCCTGCTGGATGGGGGGCCCCGGCCTGGCGCGCCTCCGTTCCCGGCGTGCCGCCAATAATTCAATGCGTGTCCGCGCGTGACGACGACCCCAAGCGCGGATCCATCGATGTGGCTGTGGCCCTGTGCATGCACGCGCGGCGCGGACGAACGAACGCGGATCGACGATAGGGATGCGAGCTGCGGGCCGAGCCGGTCATTCGATCGCTTGCCCTTCGCGCTTTGGCTAAACTTGTGCTAAACGATGAGCCTGTTGCTGGCACGGGAAGTGAATGGGCTTGTCCACCTGTACGTGTTTCCCTATCTTAATGCAAAATGGCGGACTGTCGCGGAGGTAGAAAAGTCCCCGCTCATATTTGAACTACGAAATTGGGCCAACAACTTACAGAGAGCATGTTTGGATCTCTTGGCAAATGACAAATAGCAAATAAAGTTGACAAGTTTTTTACTAATTCCTAGTGTTTTGATCTCTTGCCAAATGACAAATGACACATATAAAGACAATTATATCTCTAATAATTACACTCTCATAGTCTCTTTCACATGTCATGCATAGGAGGGAGGGGTATGAGTGGAATAATTTTCTATTTACCTTTATTTGTCACTCCAAAGTGGCAAATGACAAATTTTTACTCTTTTGTCATTTTTTTATCTTGTATGTTTAGATCCATTTACCAAAAAAATAGCAATTCTTTTGCTCTTTTGCCAATTTACCAATTTGGTAAGGGGTTCCAAATACCCCCATAGAGTCTGTTTGTAATAGCTCTATTTCATTAGTAAAGTTGTTCTTTTTAAAAAATAGCTTTACGAGTAACTCTCTAAGTGAAGCTGAGTTATTTTAGAAATAATATTTAGCAAAACAGCTTCACCATTAACTTTATGCATAGATATAATAGAGAAAGGGGAGAGAGAGCTGAGATAAATTATTTTTTCCAGTTTCATCCCACTTCATATCTTTGTGAGAGGAAAAAAAACAGCTTCACCTATGAAGCTGTTTTGGAAACAGGTGTTTGACAAAAAAAACATTTGATAACAACTTCATGAATCTGTTGCACTACTACAACAGACTTAATGGAGGCGGGCGTTTTTCATTAACTGAGGCGGGCAAACGCAACCGCCTCTAAGCAAATGCCTTGGTAAATCTGTGATCTATGGAGGCGAATTACTCGCCCACCTTTGTTAATGAAAATAAATAAACAAAAAAAAGAGAATTCATGGATAAACCCGACGAGCCCATCCACAGGATCCGCCGGATCCGACATCTAGGACCCGGGGCTTCACTGCCCGGTCGCACCACTAGGTCGATGAGGGGGCTGCGCCACCGGCCCTCGCCACTAGGCCACAGAGGGGGGGGGCGAGGCGGGGCGGGTGCACCGCCAGGCCACGCCACCGAGGGGGAAGGGGGCGCCGCCGGGGAGGGGAGGGAGGAGAGGAGTGGGAGGGAGGGAGGGAGAGAGGATGGGGAGGAAGGAGAGGAGGGGGAGCCACCGGGGAGGGGAGGGAGGAGAGGAGGGTGAGGGAGGGAAGGGGTCGCCATCGGGGAGGAGGCGCCGCTTGGGAAGGGAGAGGGGTGACGCTAGGGGAGGAGTGGGGGTGGGGTTGAAAACCCTAACTCTTTATATACATGAGCAAGCTAATGGGCTGACTGGGTTCGTTTGGGCCTCGGCCATCATGGAATCACAGTATAATCTTAAACATTTTGACTTAAACATTTTGATTTGCTCACATCTATCATTTGTCATTATGAAAGATAATATAAAGCTAACCCAAAAATTGCAATATTACCAACAAGTAAAAATAACACTTCAATTATACATCTAAATTGCCTAGATTTACATAAAATACCATGATATGGTTCTAACATGCATCTAACTACCACCATTAATACATTAATGACATCAGAGTTAGTTTGGAATTTGGCCTATAGTGGCCAATATAATGTGTGTTAATGAGATGTTGGCTTTAGTCCCATTTTAGTTTTAGGGTGTATGAGACCAATATAAAGGCGCATCTATAGTTTATCACAACATTCTTGGCTTAGCCCTTTTACGCGAAGCAAGGATGTGTAATTGTTTAGTTCGAGAAAATAAGGTAATTGTCATATGTTGTATCGTTGACTTGTAAAAGGCCTATGAGACAACAAGTCTAAGAGATAAAAAATAAAACAACAAAAGCAAAAAAAAACTAGCTAAAGATAATTTATTTAGCAGGCAAAAATACTAGCTAAAAATAAATTATTTAAAAGTCCATTTGTGTTTGGAAATGTCTGAAGCTAATGTTTTTTAATTGTAATCCTTATATTAAATTTTGTATGCTAATCATCTCATCAAAATGAAAGATTATAGGTTATTAATAAAAAGAAAGATATTGTTTCATCCATGTGCCAACAACAAAAATAAATCATAAAAGTGTAGCAGGAAAAAAACAGACATATATATTATCAAAAAAGTATAGAGAACAACAACTTCTTAATTAATACTTCCTCTGAAAAAATCAATTTCTAGAATCCATGTCACTCAAATTTTTTTATATTTAACTAACTTTATAGAAAAATATAAAAAGATCTATGGTTTAGGGACCGAGAGAGTATTTTGCATCTTATATATGAATTTTTCCTCTGACGACATGATCCTGAACTCTAATCTTATTTTGGTTATTAGGTTCTCATATATTTTTATATGGAACCAAGACGAGAAATTTTGCTGTGCAGCAGCGTGAGCTGGCAGCGCCTAGTTAACCAACAAACGCATGCTGATGCAAGGCGTCGCTATCCGTCACGGGCTCCTGTTGCCAAATGTTTCCACAGTGGTGAGCAGCAGCAGCATCTTTAACAGTCATAGCTCGATCTAACGATGTTCTTCAGCTCGACAGCGCTGGAGCATGTAGCAGTAGAAGCCTCGCTTACCTGCATGCATCGTTTTTCCTGCTGCTACTGCTAGCTAGTCTTAGGTTTAAATCACACAACACAATCATCAGCAATTAATCATGCATATGCATCTGAACAAGAGAACAAACATATGCATGGGATGCTTGTCGATTAAGCCGCAGGCGGAGGCAGAGTTCGGCTAAGGAACGGCAAGCGCGGTGTCCCGTGTCCCCGGCCGTCTGCAATTTTGCGTGCAGATGGATGGATCATTGCTGTGTGATGTGAACCGTAAGAAACTGAAGGACAGAACAAGCGGATGTCTGTGTGCGCGCGCGCGGGGATGGGGCCAATTGAAGTTTCTCTCAAAATGGATATTTTCCCAAAATAAAACCTCAAAACGTGAAAACTCACATGGTAGTGTCCTTTAGCCAATTGGTGGTTGAATGTTCTCTCTCATGACCAACGAAACGAACACGGCGAAACACTCACCACAGCTCTAAAACTCTTCAAGAGCCCAAACTAAAATTATCCAAACCAACTTGTGGTTTTGATGACTTGAAAATTTTACTAAAATGGTTCTCGTAAAAGTTTTTTTTTTAAAAAAAATAATTTTACTAATAAAACTAAGCTATACCAAACACACACTTATAATTTTCGTTTCTTTAGGCACCGAGGGCCAACTTGCACTGGCTACACGTACCATGGGCTATGTACCTCGCTCGCACGCTCTACACGCTGGGGCAGGGCGACTCACGGGTGAGAGATTCCTCTTCGATCCCTCCCTCTCGGGCTCTCGGCCGGCTGCCATGCATATGCATTGAGAAGCAAACAAAGGTGTAGTCCCGCGCGCGGGGCCGGGATTAATTAATTAGCGTGTCTCCACAGAACGGCGTCCACGTCAGCAACCAACACTACTACTACTACTACTACTAGGGTAACTTTCGAAGGCACAGGCGGTCGAACCAGCAGCAGCTAGCGTCCGTACGGCGCCCGGCCGGCGTCGTCGTCTTTGGACGGTTGCTCTTGATAGTATAGTACAAGCAAGTTCCGTTCGATGATTTCCACTTCCACACGGTCGGAGTCGGAGTCGGATGGATGGCTGCAGCTTGCTCACGCGTACATACTGTGGTTCTTGTCTCTTGGAATATATATGATCCGTAGCCTGTAGAGGTACGCGTGCGAAGTGCATGCATATCAGCACATACAGAGGAATGGGAGTCAGCGCGCGGATCAACCAACGAACGAAAGTGTCGTGCCGTGAGATGTCCTCCTGTAACTACTGTAACGTAACGGCTGGCACGTCCGGCCGGCCGTGCTGCTAGCTGTGACGCATATATATATATATATATATATATATATATATATATATATATACGAGTAGTACACCTTAGCTAGCTAGCTACAGCAGACGACAGCACCGTACCAGCACGTGACGATGGTGATGACTACTGATATATACTGCGCATAGTGGACGGAACTAAGGCCCCGTTTAGTTCCCAAAAAATATTGCACAGTACCCGTCACATTAAATCTTACGGTACATGCATGAAGTACTAAATGTAGACGAAAAAAAAACTAATTGCACAGTTGGATGAGAAATCACGAGACGAAACTTTTAAACCTAATTAGTCCATAATTAGACACTAATTACCAAATAAAAACGAAATTGCTACCGTGCCCAAAACCCAAAAAAATTTGGATCTAAACACACCCTAATATTCCTGGGTTCCTGCACACCGATGCCGCTCCTCCATCCTGTATTCCTGTTGCCTTGGAATCTTGGATTATACTGTACGTACAGTACTATGTGCACCGTGCGTCCCTGCCTGTGTGATGTCTGTCAGGTCAGGCAGCCTGCCTTGCCTTGGCCCGGCCGATCGATCCATCACGTCCGATACGGCCGGCCCCAGTCCATCGAGTCGTCATCCAAAATTTGCCACTCATCGATAACTCTACTATATATACTAGTAATATAGTATATCCGTGCTAACACTACGGTGGTATCTAGAAAAAAATCGTCAAACTAAAATCTCCCATCTCCCAGTGAGACGGACTGACAGAAACTAACCAAGACTCCAAAAGGACGGCCGGCGCTGGGGTTGGGGCCACCCGACGGCAGGACTGCAGGAGGCTGTGGAGGCCGGCGCGGCACCCTCCACAGCTCCACTGGATGCGATGCTTCCGCCTGCTAGCACGGGCGAGAGCCAGAAGCGTGGAGCGTCGGAGGCTGAAGGCGGAGGGGGATGCCGGCGCGGCGCCCTCCATTGCTCCACTGGCTGCGATGCTGCAGCCTGCCGGCACGGGCGAGAGCCGGGAGCGTGGAGCGCGGAGTCCGAAGGCCGGAGGCGGAGGGGGATCGCCGGCGCGGTGCCCTGCCTGCCCCTGTGCGTGCGAGGGCGAGGGACGGAGGGAGTCAAGACTCAGGAGACGGACGACTAAAGACCAGTGAGGCCTGACGTGGTCCCCTAGCTCTTGGGCCTTTCAATCTTCGATATTGGGCTGTTAAATTACAGGGGGTGTATGGTGCTCGTGGGCCGACGACTAGGGCTTGGGCCCTAGAGGCCTGGGCCGCAGCTCCGCCGCTGTCCACACCACCCACCGCAGACTCAGTTGAACGACCCCCAAGTCATCCGACAGAAGACCAAGATCTTCAGGAATCAGGAATATCTGAGTTTGCTGCCTGCATTGTATTGTTTTGCCAAGTCAATTTGCCATAACCTCATCTCTACTAAGGTACCAATTTTGTTAAGATTGTAAGTAACATTTGAGGTAACCTGTCAAAATCAATAATGTATCAGAACATACATCAACATATGTCAGAATAGGGGATCTAAGACAGATAGGATCTGATTGTCCCTATGCTAGCTTATCAAAATCAAAATGTACCTAAAAAAAATTAAATTTCGGTTTTCTATTTTTCAGGTTGTGGTAGCTAATTATTGAAATTAGATATATCAAATACATTGTATCTACTCTCTTTGCCACCTTACATCTTATCTTTTCCAAAAGTTTCACAATACAATAACCAGAATCAGATGAAGCAAGTAATATTCAGTGGCCATAACAAGATAACCAAATCAAGCAATATTTTAACAAAACTCTAGAAAAACAAAATAAGATGGTTACTTATCTTCAAGGAGGCAAGTGATTTTTAAGTGCAGTAGATCAGATATGATCATCCCACTGTTTGGTGGTGGTGCATCCATGCTTTTATTCAAACTGTTTGGTGGTGGTGCATCCTTGCTTTTATTAAACCTTGATCTAGGCCAAACAAAGCCTAAGAGGGAGCAGACGAATAAAAGTTTATCAAGGAAAGTAATAGGTAAAATTATCTGAACTACATGTCGAAGTACTGGAGTATGCTAAGGTTTACCAAAAAGGGACTTTGTTATTCTATTGAGCTTCCTCACAATTAGAGCAGTTCAGCTGAGGTTAGGTGTGTTCAGTCAAATTGTGATGTCAGGTGTGTTCAGTCAAATTGTGATGTCAGGTGTGTTCAGTCAAATTGTGATGTCAGGAAGGTGTGCAATCAATTTACATCAACCTGAAGAACATGAATTTACTATTCTAGCCAAGTGCATCACAAATTCACAATTAGAGCAGACAAACTCACAAACTAAGTTGCATTTGAATTGTGATTTTAAAACATTGATTGATATACTGCACCAAGGTGTGAATTAGATAGTTTCACCAAAAAAACTTGCAATGGATTTACAACATGGCAAACCTTTATAGGATAGGATAGCAGAGAGTTAAATACATATTTAATCTACCTCTCCCAATTGTTTAGCTTTTATGGTTGCTCTCGGTTGCACCTTCATCAGCTCCTCCTAGAGACATAAGTCACAAAGGTTAAATAAAATGCAAACATGCTACATCAGTACAAAGCATCACAATAGCTTTAAGAGCATGTTCAGTCTTCTGAATCTTGTGCTTTTGATCACTGCTTGTCCTATGGAGCTATTGTGAAAAGTATAGAAGTTAAGACACTGCTTGGTGTTTGCTAAATAAAAAATGGAGTTAAAGCCTTCTTTTTCCTTTTTGAGGGGTCTACCCTACTTACACAGAAACTATAACAGGTGACAATAATGAAAGAAAGCAGGCAGGATCTGACAAGATAGCCTGTCTTGCAATGGGAAATAACCTCAGACGTTTTTTTGGGGACTTTAAAGCTTGATTGCAATTCAACAAGGCATGCTTCCTCAAAAAAAATCAACAAGGCATGAGCCCCATTTTACTTGAGATAAATAAGAAAATGGTAACATGTCGTATGCTGTCATTCCATGGAAACCTAGGAAACTGAGCCTAACTTTTGAATGTATGCCTACACCACCTAGGTTCAAGTCCTTCATAGAGGCAATTTTTGGGTGCCTAATTTTTTTAATATAAAGCCATCTATTTCCTCCTAGGCTGGTCTCCCATTTTTCATTCCATGCAACTCTAACAACTATTGAAACTTCTTTTATCAACTGACCACAATCACCAAGTACTGATAAGAGGAATTCAACCACAAATTTCATGACTCGTCACTCATGTGAAGTATATTTACACATTTACTTACAATTAACATGGATAGAGAAGTAAAATGGCTAACTTTTGAACACCTACCATACCACCACCAATAATGGAATCTCACACAAGGAAAAAAATAGCAGTAATCATAACATGGAAAGCTTGCTCTCTGTTTAACCAAATAAAGTTCACCATGACTACTAATCAATGAAAAGTAATTGCAAATTTGAGTGAAGTAGAGCAAATTACCACTATTTAGAGACCTTCCATCAAAAGAAATAACTGTTGTAGCATCCACTGGTGTAATAAATTCCCGAATGCCTGACGTTTTTCTCTGTTTATCTGCATCCAACCAAAGATTATAGCAATATATATTAATAAGAAAAATGTGATATGGTGGGAAAAAAGCTGGCATTCAAGTTTGCTCAGATTAAGTCATTGAGATTAAGATTCAGATGAGATGAGCTATCAAATATACTTATCTGCATTAGACAATCCATTATTCAAGCATCCAAACTGAGAAGGCAAAATTAATCTCGCAACAAATCATGGCATACAGGCCTTGGCATCTTTATTTGTCTAACATTTGCATTGCCTCATAATCATATATCTAGCATTATCAACATAATTGACATTTTGTAGTTTTACTCATTAGAA
The DNA here is from genome assembly GCA_022036555.1 of Microstegium vimineum. Classification (NCBI taxonomy): domain Eukaryota; kingdom Viridiplantae; phylum Streptophyta; class Magnoliopsida; order Poales; family Poaceae; genus Microstegium; species Microstegium vimineum. Next base: position 43,033,938 of record CM039131.1, on the reverse strand, counting down.
TTTACATTTTTTTTTAAAACATGGCACATAAGAAGCACATGCCCAAGATGGATGCAGAAATGTTGATTTTTTTAATATATATATTGAATAAGTAATCCTAGCTTGTGTGCATTACTGCCTCTTTAGTATCCATCATCCCGAAGGGGCCCGTAGCAGGGTAGGACACAACACTCTAATCAACAACTAACTGAATTAAAATCGAATGACAACCAAATTTAATCTTATAATTTTTCTAGGGGAATTTAATCTTATAATTAAGAAATCATTTTCTCCTAATTTGATTATGCTGCTGCCTGCTGCCATATGGTCAGGTAACTTCAATTTCAATCAGCATGCCCCTAAGATAATGTTCTGAAATCAGCACGTAAGCTAAGCAACAAACATTCAGTGCAAACCACACAGAATTGGGTGTGCACATTAAGAAGGGAATAGAGGGGGTTGGCACACCTGGTGGCAGCGAGGACGGCTCCTTGGCAGCGAGGCCGCTGTCCCATTCCTCCTCCGTGGCAACGCTCCCCTTGGCCGGAAGACGAATCGACCGGAGGAGCCGTCGGATGAGCTGCTGGATGTCGCTGACGAGGAAGAAAGGAGAGGAGGTGCTCCGGTCGCCGGCAGGCGGGAGAGAGAGGCCGCGTGCAGGCGGTGGCCATCCCGACGCGGAGGTCCCCGGCATGGACGAGCTCCGCGTCGCGGGGTCCCCAGCGTGGTGCCACGGGGGGAGGTCCTCGACGTAGGTGGCCTCACCGGCGCGGAGGTCCCCGGACCCCGGCGTGGGCGAGTTCCCCGTCACGGGGTTCCCAGCGTGGTGCCCCGGGGCGGAGCTCCTCGACGCAGGTCCCCGGCGCGGCCTGCTCGGCGTGGAGGAGGCATGGAGGTGGGGCGGGGCTCTGCTCGCCGGCGGAGGAGGCGGGGCGTGGCTCTGCTCACGGGGCAGCCATGGGAGCACGAGCGGAGGTGGGTTGCGGGCGAGCAGCTTGCGGCTGTTGGGGGATGCGGGTGTGTTGGGGACGACAGGATAAGGAGAGAGAGGGGAAGGGAAAAAAATAAAACAAAAACAAAATGGACCGGATGGAACTTTCAATATTTAAAGAAGTGATAAAACCATAAACGATGTAATAAACCTTACTAACTCATGTAATGGTTTTCCTTTCATTTATATTGTATAAAAATTATTTTAATAACGCTATATTTGATATTGTTCCTAGGTACTTTAAATTGTTTGTCGAACTCTACGTGAATATGTTGTATATATACTATGTAACTACTTGGAAAAAAAATTGTACATGTATTATTTATATGTCAAAAATATTATCATGTAATATGTTCTTATTTACACTCTCATGGAGAATGTCTTATGGAACATCAGTAATGTTTTATCTCCGATTTAGTTAAATAAATAATATTAATATTATTTACGTAGAAGATTGGATTTTAAAAGTAACTAAGAACATGTTCGTGCAATTGCAATGGAAGAAAATAATACCACGATAATTGACAAACTTTCTTTGCGTTTAGAATATTTTTATATTGTAGTGTGATCTTTGTTTTCATAGTACACAAATTTTGTTATCTCGTGACAACATACTGGCACGATATTATTTAGCTGTAAATATGCAAATTAAATAAATTTTAAATAATAGAAAATCGAGTGTAATCAAAACTCTTCATTACACATGTCTATCCATCTTTTTCATGTGCTAATAAGTTGAATACGTTTTTACACGTAGTGTTTATGGACACACCAAAGCCAATCGGTGAGAGGGGACCTTTTGGGGACCTCACAAATACAACTCATAGAGGTATATAAACTTTTACTTTATGTGTTTCCAACTCAACTCCAAACTTTATTGAAGGTAATCATACCCGCCAGAAGATGGGGATTCTAATGAGAAGAAGAGGCAAAATAACAGAGAACATGATGTACCAATGTCGACAGAAAACAGTAGAATAAACAAGAAACGTCGTGAGGGATATATGATGAATAGCCAAGGTCATGTTGATCTTGATAACGATATAGAGACCCGTTCAAGAGGTATGGTGTGTTGTTATGTATCACTTTAACCGTCAAATGGTGACTGTAATTATATTGTAGAGTATTGTTCCTTATTTTATGAATTAATTAGTATTGTATGTATTTGTAACCATGTACTATGTTTACATTTGCAGATAAAAATACAATAAATGAAATGGATGGACATACAATAAATGAAATGGACGAAAATAGTGATTGGCTCCATAGGACATCAACGTACAATAGTTGTTTGGACCAGTTACCAGGTTGCTAAGTATGTTCATCAAAAGTATTTATTGTAGCTGATAATATAAGAGACATAGTAGTTTTCTTATAGAATGGTTTGTTTTGTATTCTGTCGTTATACATGTAGATGGTCTGGTATCTTCAACCATCTGTCTTAGCGTGTGTCCAAAAGAGTGTAAACGTGAAAAGGATAGAGCACGAAAAGCTGCAATGTCCACTGAACAAAGGGCACTATTGAATAAAAGACGGCGTGAATTATATGCAACGCAGAAAGAACAAGGAAAAAGTGTGACGAAACTACTAATCAATCCAGATGAGAAAGTCCAGTCAACAGGTAATTAAATAATGATTTTTTATTGGAAAAAAATATTGTGATGTGTACGGAGCTTATACTTATTATTATATCAATTCATTTTTAGATTCCTCTATCTCTTTAACTATTGGAATTCCTGATGATATTGACAACAATTTACTTGATATGGATATCAACCATGACAATGAAACGTGTAAGTCTTTATAAAATTATGGCTTTATTTTTTAGTTACAAGATTACACGAATAATATTGAACTATGTGTGCACTTCTTGGATTTTTATATATTAAGATTGTACTTTTTTTATTATTCTATAGGTGATTTAAATGTATCTCCTTCTAAAGAACATACTATCGTGTGTGCAAAGGACCATAGACGTGAATATATAAGAGCACGAAGGGCTGCAATGTCTCCTGAACAAAAGGCGCAACTAAATAAGAGGTGACGTGAGTTGTATGTGGCAAAAAATGCACACAAGAATGCTGCAAGAAAATTGCAAATGACTCCACAAGAGAAGAAGTCAAAACGAAAAGAAATCAACAAAAAATACAGTACAATGGTGATAGAACACCGAGCCAACAACTTACATCCGGACTCAATTGCCATGGAGAGCCCTCACTTTAACCCTCAGCTTATTTTTTCTTCTCCACCTCAATCGCCTAAACTAGCTTCACAAGATATGGAAATACCCGAATTGAGTGGCACGCCTATTGACATCACACCATCTGTAGTTCAAAATCAAAAAGTTCATACCCCTGAATTAGCTGCGGGACATACCATACATAGGCCTCGAGTGACCGCTGGAGAGAGAAATGCACTTGTATCACGTCGCAATCGGGATTTTGAAGCAAACATTGCAAGAAGAACTAGAGGTTGTGCGGATGAGAAGTGCAATGATTTGAATGACCCGACTCAACCAAGTGTTGTTTATAACGGTAATTTTCCTTGTGCACTATATTTTTATACAAGACTATCTCCTTCGCTTTTCTATTCTAAAGAATCATACATTTTTACTACAGATGGTGTCACCCAAGAGCCTCCAATTCGATCACTTAACATGAGCATAGATACACATACACAACCGTCTGTAGTTTACGGTTCCTCTTCAATGCCTTCAAATGGTGCTAAAGCTCATACATCAGAGGATATGAGAGAAGATGGTATTTTCTTAATTAGATTCTTCATTCTTTAGTTTTATGTGTCATTATGTTCTCATAATATATATAATCGTGTTGCACAGGCTATGATGAAAATGTCATATTTGAAGATGACGACGAGGAGGAAGAAGCATACTTTTTTGCTAGACAAGGTAATTAGCCTAATACCTAAATTATTTTTTATCGCACTTTTCTGCAACGCATGACACCATAACATTTTTCTTGTAGATGATGAAGAGGAAATCGAACTCGACCATAATGACGACACGAATGAGCAAGATAACAGTGAATCTGATGTCCTGGATCCATTCGACAGGGTTTATGCTAATATCCCATCAGAAGAGTACGCCCTGTCATCAGTGCCGAACTGCAAGTATTGCAACGCAAAGAAATTTGAAGTTGAACCTCCTGGATTCTGTTGTCGTGGTGGAAAGATTCATCTTGCAAATGTTGAGACACCACCAGAACTCATGAGGCTGTGGTCAAGCTCGGATGTTGATGCCAGGCACTTTCGTCCAAACATCAGATATTTCAATGGTCACTTCTCTTTCACTTCACTGTACTGTCAACTAGATCGTGTCACCACTAATATGAAATTTTGTGGTGTCTACACGTTCCCTGCCCATGGCCATTTTTATCATAACATGCAATCTTTTGGTAAGGAGGATGGAGTTCAGAAGAAACACCTCGAGCTTTATTTTTACGATGATCATCCGTCCCTCGAGCATCGGATGAGCCAGTGTCGTAAGGAATCCGCCTAAAAAGATAGAGAAGTTATAGAGCAAATGGTTAGAATCTTAAATGGGAATCCATATTCTAAGCATCTAAGGACTATGGGGCATGTTAAAGATCTTGATGATTATCGTATTGAGTTCAACCTTGACCAACAACTTGACCAGAGAGTATATAATGTGCCACTAACATCAGAGGTGGCCGCGGTCTGGGTCGAAGGGAGCGACCGTCTAGGACAATTCGAGCATAGTGTCCTCCTTCAAGGGAAAGATCGGTCTTTTCATGGAATTCGTTCATATCATGCGTGTTATGACCCTCTATCATACCCGTTATTCTTCCCAAGGGGTGAGCTTGGGTGGCACAATTCCATTCCAAAAGTGGGAGTGACTATGGAGGCAGTTGAGGCAGCTCGAGCAAAACGGAAAGAAAGAACTGATGGTGGTGATGATGATGGAGGTAACTTCAACTCTTTTCAATACTGCAATCTAAATTTATTTTTCTTGCAACTCTTGATACTATTTTTTGTAATGCCTCCTTGTAGAACCTATTGGGAACCTATGTGTCTCCATGTGCGACTACTACTGCTACAAGTTTCAGATGCGGCCAAGGATTTTTAATCCAATACTCTATGGTGGGCGTCTTTTCCAGCAGTTCGTCGTTGACACCTACATCAAGATTGAGAGCTCACGCTTAGATTACATAAGGAACAATCAGGATAGGTTGAGGGCTGACCTATACTAGGTCCTGGTGGACAGTATGTATTCGAGCGAAGGATCTGCTGAGAATGTCGGAAGGCGTACTGTCTTGTCTACGTAATTCATTGGAGGACCTCGTGACATGAGGTGTCGATACATGGATGCAATGGTTCTGGTTAGAAAGTATGGTAAACCTGATGTCTTCCTCACAATGACGTGCAACCCAAACTGGGATGAGATAAAAAATGAACTTTATCCAGGCCAGATAGCACAAGATCGCCCAGATCTCGTTACCCGAGTCTTCCATGCAAAGTTGGATGCAATGAAAAAGATGTTGATTGAGAAATACATACTTGGAAAGGTGAAGGCCTACGTGTATGTAGTAGAGTTTCAGAAGAGAGGGTTGCCGCATGCACACTTCTTGCTAATAATGGAAGGAAAGTACAAGCTCACTTGTGTCGAGCAATATGACATGATTATATCAGCAGAGCTACCAAACAAGAAGAAGTACCCTGAGCTATACAATATGGTAACCAAGCATATGATGCATGGTCCCTGCGGTTATCTTAATCTAGATTGTCCATGCACGGCGGGGCGTGGGTCATGCAAGAACCATTACCCCCGTCAATTTTGTGACTCAACCAGCCAGGGAAAGGATTCGTACCCCATCTATCGGCGACGCGATGACAGACGTACGTTGAAAGTTCGAGGTCATTACCTAGACAATCAATGGGTCGTTCCTTACAATCCTTATCTGCTACGTACCTTCAATTGTCATATAAATGTTGAAGCATGTGGTAGTATCCAGTCGGTAAAGTATCTTTTCAAGTATGTATATAAGGGTCATGACAGGGCATCGGTGGCGGTGAGGGAGTCTGACAAAACAGACAAGGGAGGGGACATTAATGAGATTGCTCAGTTCAGAGAAGCTCGATGGGTGACACCTCAAGAAGCACTGTGGAGGATATATGGCTTTGATTTAAGCAAAAACCATCCACCGGTACAACAGTTGCAGCTTCATCTACCTAACATGCACATGGTTGCATTCAATAAACGGGACAAGGTCGAACATATCGTTAATAGACCCGTGTCGGTGTTATGACCCGGGGGTCAAGACCACCAACGAGTAAATTTGTATATCGCGTGCTCCCTCTCTCAGACGTGATGCAAGATGGACACAAGATTTATCCTGGTTCGGGCAAAGAAGGCCCTACGTCCAGCGGGGGAGGATGACTTGTATTATCTCGCACCCAAAGTGTGCTCGTACAGGGGGGGTACAAGCAGTGTTACACGGAGTCGGCCACCCGAGGGGTCGATCGAGCGGCGTGGTGTGTGTGTATGGCGTGGTCTAGGGTCCCTGAGAACCAAAGTCGGATCAGAGTCCTAGATGAGGGGGGAGCCGACCGAGAGAGACTCCGATCTCCTCTTGAAATCGGGAAAAAGAAGAAGTCCCGACAGAGAAGCCTGGAAAGAGAAGTCTTGAAAGGGCCCCCCCTCATCTACCTCGGCGTCCCCTTTTATAGACCAAGGGGGAGACTCGAGGGTACAGAGTCCTAATAGTAGAAGTATGGGTGGCGCATCCACGGCACAGTGTTGGCGAAGAGTCATCGAGCACTGTGGCGGCGTGGTCTTCCCGTCCTTCAGGCATCCCCGGTCGTGGCATCGGTAGAAGTCGTCGCAGCACAGTATTCGCAGGCGGGCACGAGTCCCATGGCCGAAGCGGGACGGGGCGGATGGGACGTCTTCCATACCGGAGTTGTTGAAGAGGAGGGGGTCGAGCCCTCGGTCGAGGGGGGGTTGTCGAGCCACGCATGACTCTGTCACGTTCCCGAAGCCGTCGTCGAGGGTCGCACTATTCACTTTCCGAGGGGTACTGTAGAAGTCCGTACTTGCATAGTGGCGGCAGTGGCGGCACAGTCGACGGGAGTCGGGGACTGGACGGGGAGTTGGCGGATTTGACAGTGGACGCAGGCGCCCATGTCGTCAGGTGGGTTTACTTTTACCCATGACGGAGTGGTTGGGTTACTCGAGCCCTCGTCCGCCGACGGTGCCTGGAAGGTCGAGGCTCGACGGGTTGAGGGGGTCGACGTCGAGGTAGAGGCCGGGGGCTCGTTCGTCGACCCCTCGTCCGTCGACGAGGTAGAGGCCGGGGGCTCGTTCGTCCGACCCCTCGTCCGTCGTCGAGGTAGAGGCCGGGGGCTCGTTCGTCCGACCCCTCGTCCGTCGTCGAGGTAGAGGTCGGGGGGTCGTTCGCCCGACCCCTCGTCCGTCGTCGAGGTAGGGCCGGGGCAGTGGCTGGTTTCCGCAGTAGGTGTAGAGGGGGCCCTCGATTGATGGGCCGCGTCTTACCGAACAGTAGGCTGATCCTTGCCTTAAAAAATGGTTGCTATGTTTAGCGTTAATTTATTGAAGGGTTTAGGGTACCCCTTACCTTCGTACCCGACAGTAGCCCCGAGGCCCCAGAGGAGTGATTTAGAACTCCTCTGGGGGCTATGATACGCGTTTCTCGGGGGAGCAAGAATTGTCCGGAGGGTTTATCCTTGGCCTGCAGGGTTTAGTGAGAAATCCGATTCTCCGGGGGGTGCGCGCGAGCGCACCCGCGGGGGTAGCCCCGAGGCCCAGAGGAGTGATTTAGAACTCCTCTGGGGGCTAAAATACGTTATGTAGTGGGGTCTTTAAAGGATACCTGGAGACGCGGCACCCTGTCGAGGGGTCGAACCCGTTCCTTTTCCTGCAAAGAGAAGTGTTCGAGGGCGGCTGTCGAACCCTGCGAGGGCCAGCCTTCGCTCCCTTGAGCACCACTGGAGTCAGAGCGCCCCGCCCGAGAGGTCGACTCTGTCTGCCAGGTTACGAGTTTTCAACCCTCTTTCGTCGAGGGGTGCCGTGCGTAGTCGGGCCCTCGAGCCCTCGAATGGCTTAGGCCTTCACTACCTCATAGCGTCCTTCCCGCGGATCCTTTCGCTCGGATCGTGGGGTGAAGAGCATCGAGCTATCCTCGTTAGGACGACGAGCCCGAAGTCTTCGGTGAGCTGTTCTCGGGCATGAGTCCATTAGAAATGGTGCCCTGTACGGGTAGAAAATCCGAGTGAGAACTCGACCCCGTTCGATAGGGATCGACTAGTGGCCCGGAGGCGTTCTCATTTTTAAGCAAGCCGTACGGCTCGCTAAGCACGACCATACGGACCACCAAGGTGCCAACCCCGTTCGATAGGAGTTGGTGGCTCGATGCCTCCCAGCGTAGGGATCCTTAGGTGTTCCTAGGTATGCCTGGATATGTCCCAGGGAGTCTCGAGAGTTCGTTCCAAGCCTCGGGGGCATCCTGATCGTGTACTCGAGGGCGGCTGTCGAACTCCGTTCGTGGAGCCAGCCTTCGCTCCTCAAGATTTGGGGGTGGACCGGAGTCGATAACCATGGGTCCTTCCTGACCTCAGGTACTCGAGGGCGGCTGTCGAACCCTATGTAAGGGCCAGCCTTCGCTCCCTCAAGATTTGACGGATGGTTCGTCACCGACGCTATCCTCAGGAGGAGGAGTCCGACCTTGTGGACCGCGAGGGGAAAAGCAGGTGGTTGTTGTATTGAACTTGGGGACATACCTGTGTCGGAGCTCTGAGGGAGGCTGTCGAACCCCCGGACGGGCCAGCCTTTATCCCTTCGAGGCCATGTATGATCTGCAGTTGACGACCCGAGGCCCTTATTAGGGCCTGAGTACTCGAGGGGGGCTATCGGGCCTGTTCGTAGGCCGGCCATTATCCCTCGAGATTTTGGGGGCGGACCGAGGTCTAACCGAGGTCATTTCCGGCCTCGGGCACTCTGAGGGTAGCTGTCGAACCCTCTTTCGAGGGCCAGCTCTTGCTGCCTCAAGATTCCTTACCCTCGAAGGCGACGTTTTCCTGTCCGCGCGCCTTTTTAGGCGGGTGTCAGTTCGGCGCAACGTGCGGGTTACAGCGTGGAGTGCGGCGCGGAACCGATGATGGGACTTACGCCTTATCCTGGAGGGAATAGGAGGAAGGAAGTAGAGGCGAATTAAATGCGGAGGACTCTCTTGCCTGTGCCGGATCGTCCGTTGGCCTTCGCGTATAAATAGTGAGGGCGAGGCATCGGTGCCTTTACGCGCTCTTGCCTTCCGGCTCCTTGCCTTGTCTTCCTCGCCTTCTTCTCTCGCCTCTGCCTTAGGGTCCGCGAGCAGGGAATCTGCGCGAGTGAGAGAGAAAGAGAAAGATAGGGAACGTACCTTCCGCCTCCAAACTCGAGCAAACCACCGCTCCCATGGCCGCTTTCCAGCTCTTCGGCGCCGGCGCCCGGCCTGTTCCTGGTCCGCCAGCCGTATCTGGGGGGTGGTGGTAGAGCGGGCTTTCCGGCCGTCACCTCGAGGAAGGGGCCCGGGAGTGGATAGCTCCGCCACCAGACCACGCCGAGCCCCAACCCCCCGGAGGGGTACGTGGTGTGTCGAGGCCCTTCCACGGGAGGACCTGGGGGTTCCACCCAGCGTTCCTGCGCGCGCTCCCCCCATTATGAAGGGAGCTCCGCACCCCACTAAAGGCGTAGCCAGGCGGCGGGTTTCGCCCCGGTGGCGAGGGTTTGGGGATCGACCCCCCTTGGGAGTGGTCCAACTTCAAGGCCAACCCCCTTTTCCCCCCTGGCGCGGGGGGTCCCCGGGGGGTGGGCGGGGGAGCTCTACGCCGGGGCCTGAGCTTGGTCTTGCAAAACCTCCTGGCCCTTGGGGGCATTCGGATTTTTCTACCCGGGGAACGGAGGTTGTCCCCCGCTACACCGGGGGCATCAACCCCAGCCCACGTGGGGTACGGCGTTCGGGGAAGAAAAAACCTCAAGGGTTTGTGGCTCAGGGTTGAGGGTAAAAAGGCCCTTGCGGAGATCGGATCGGGGTTCACCCCGGGGGGGGTTCCTGACCCCTTGCGTCCGCAGGGAATGTGCCCTAAAAGCGCTCGCTACCCCCTTTTCCCCGGAGGACCGGGCCACGGGGATGCAAACCCGCCCCGGGCGGAGAAGAGAAGGCCGACAAGGACAAAAAGAAGGAAGGAAGCCAAGGGGGTTAGAGAAAAAGAGCAAGGGAGCAGCGGGGGCCCCAACAGAGGGGGTTGGCCTGACGAGGGCTGTCCCCCTCGGAGGGGGGGGCGGGAGGGGTGAGGAAACAAGGGAGGAGGCAGGAGACAGCGCCTAGAGGCGGCCGCTGCTCCCGGTGGGGAGGGGGGGTCGCCCTCGAAGTGGCCCCTCCTTTTGAAGTTGGGCCCACGGGCGGAGCGCCCCGTGGCCTCGCAAAAAAGTCGCGCCGCGAGGGACCGGTGAACCCGCGGCCCTCGGGGGGGGGTCGATCGAGCGACCCCCGACCCCCGTTTTGCGGACCGCCGGGTCCCGGGGGGCTCGCCGGCGCAGGCGGGCCGGCAAGAGGGCGAGGGGGGCATCGCCATCGAAGAGTGACGAGCGAGCCCCCGAAGCCCACCGGTCGAGGCGGGGCATGGGGACCCGTCGGGGGGGGGGGGGCCCGCAAAAACCGAGGGTGGCGCCGGGGCCCCCCTGCCCAGGAAAAGGTGGGGTGCCCCCTCGACCCCCGCCCCCCAGGGGGGGCACCCCAGAGCTGACCAGCCCGGCGACCCCGAGCCGAAGCGTGGGCCCCGAGGGGAAAGTGAGTTCGTACTGTTGTGCTTTTTTCCTTTTTCGTCGGTAAAAGATCGTGCTCATTATGCGAAAAGTGCTCCTTTTTCAGTCGAAGCCCCGGCTGGGGGGTTTGCGCTCCCCCCCCCTGCTAAGAAGCTAAAGAGGGGGGGGTGTGGGGCAAGCTGCCGTCGAGGTTGGTCCGGGCAGCCCCGCCCCCTTCGACGGTCCCCCCTGTGGGGGCCCCGGCAGCCCGACCCCGGGGGTGGGGCGCGGGGGGAGGCACGGGGGCCTCGGGCCTACCCAAAGGGGAGGAGGGGGGGACCCGCGGCGGTTGGCCGTCGAAGCGCGGTGCGGGCCTCCCGGGGCCGTCGGAAGGGGGGTCGCGCCCGGGCCCCCCGGGGGGGGTGGGCCCCTACCGAATCGGGCGCGGCCCAGGGGGGAAGGGGTCGAGGTCGGGTTTCCCGCGTCCGACGGGGGGCCCCGGCCACCCGACCCCGGGGCGCGGCCGAGGGTTGGCGGGTTGGAGGTCGCTCCAGCTCGAGGGTCGAGGGCCCTCCGCCCCGGCTCAGGGTGGATGCCATGGAGTCCCCCCCCGCCCAAGGGGGACAGAGGGTGGGATTTGGGCGGCCCCGGGGAGTGGCCTCATGGGCCCCGGGCGGAGCGGGGGTGGCTCGACCTCCCCCCGAGGTTGGGGGGGTCGGGGATCTAAAGGAAAAGTCACACTTTGATTCACTGAGGCGGTGGGGTTTGTTCGCTAGGTATTAACCTTTTTGGGGCCTTATCCCCAGGACCGTCACCCCTCGCGAGGGTGGCCCCGAGGGGGAAACCCTCCCCCCTCCCGATTCCCAAGGGGAGGGGGGGCCCTGCCATTGGCGTCCCCGGGCCCGATGGAGCAGAGGATCCCCGCCCGCAGCGCGGCGTGGGGCAGGAGGTTCTCAAAGGTGGCGGCCCCTCGAGCCCCTGAGGATTTTCCCCACCTCGAAACCTCCGAGCTTCGCGGTGGGAGAGGTCGGGACCCCGGGGTGGTTCGAGCCTCGGTGCGTCGCGCTGCGGGGGTCCCCGCGCGGACATCCGGGGGATGGAGGTAGGTTCTATTCCCCTTAGATAGATTTTTCATGCCGGTTCCCGTTTGTTGATGATTTTCGTTTTATCCTTGTCAGTTGTGCGGGTGAGGTGTAGGGAAAAGCCAGTACATTCCGGGTACGGGGGCGTCCGGACCTCCACCCCTCTTTGGAGAAGGCGGGGGGTGAGGCCTGCGAGGTGGGGCGGCGCCCTATCCAGAAGGATGCGAGTCGAGGGGGCCTGGGAAAGGCCGGTTACAGGGCCCAGAAGGAACCCCGGGGGAGGCCTTGTCGTCGGCGCAGGCGAAGTTTCGATGTGCCCTTGGTCGACCATCGCCTTTGGGGCGGAGCGGGTGCCCCCGTGGGGCCCCACGAAACCCCGGAGGGGCCCCCTGGTGGGGGGAGCCCTCGACCCCTCTCCCGCGGGGCGACGCTCTGGCCCCCTTTGAGGGAAGGCTCGGCCCCGCGCGACCTCTTGGGGAGGTGGCGATGAAGAGAAGGAGGCCCTTTGGGGGAGGATACAAGCCATCGGGGGTTCGAGGCCCCAATGGGGGCCAGTCCTCGATTTGGCCGTCCCCCATAGCTCGGGGGGCCGAGCAGGCCTACTCCGCCTTGGATGTGCAGGCCCAAGGGTGAGTTTTGGGGTGTTTGCAGGGTCGTCCTGCCTGACCCTTTTTTTGCTTTCGGGTTTTTTGATGTTTGTGCTTTTTTTCGGGGGCTTGCGGAGGAGAAACCCCGCCCCCCCCCCCCCCCCAAAAGGCCCTGGAAAAATTTGGGGGGGGGCCTGCTGAGCACCGAGGTAAAACCTAAACCTTCGCTCTGGGCCCCATCAACACTTTTGCGACGCCCTCTTGGTCAAGCCGGACCGGACTCGAGGGGGACCTGGGGGGAATCCCTGGCCCCTTTTTTACCCCCATGACGGGGGGGGTGACGGAGAACGTCCAGCCCCCCTGCATTGGGGGGAAGCGGGCCCTGCGGTCGTCAACTCCTTCTACGACGTGGATCTCAACCTCGTTGCGAGGGTTCGCCACCGCCGGATCTGACCGAGAGCAGAAGACGCAGGTGTCAGGATGATGGACCCGCGGGGGTGCCGGAGGCCGTGGCGAAACTTTCGAGCCCGCGTGATCCCCTCGGGATGATATGTTGGAGATTCGACGGGGGGTCGCGGGCCTGCGAGCCATATTGGCAAAAAGGCCCATGTAATAGTTACCCCTTTGTACCGATACAATCCCGAGCCCCCCGGGGGGTTTTTTTTGTATTGATGCATTTTATCGATGTGCCAGGTTAATTTATTTTTTCGACTTTCCTTTTTTTTCTTTCCCGGGTCGACGCCTTTGAAAAAATGTTCGAGCACGTCTTACCTTGGAAGGGGGGGGCGAGGGGGGTCCCGAGCCGGGGGGGTAGGTGGCCCCTGCCGTCGGCACCTTCGGCCCTTGGGGAACTCGAGGGTCTTTATTTGTTCAAAGCGACTGAGGGAAAAAACAGAGGGAGAGTCGAGTTTCAAAAAAAACTTTCCGAGTTTTCGGAAATGGGGGGGGGGGGTGCCCCCCCTGTTACCCCCCAGGGGGGCCGTTTGCTGAGGCAAAGTCGAGGTCCCTTAGTGCTGGGGAGGGGTTCCTCGTTACTTTACCCTGGGGCTCTCCCGTTTTTTCTTTGCCGATCGACGCTCGTGAACTTAAGTATTCGAGCCGTTACCCCGGGGGAAGGGGGGGGGGGGGGAGTGGGGATCCCGTGCCCTTGGGGCGTGGGTGAGTCCTGACTCGGCCCCCTGACCCTAGGGGTTCGAGGCCCTTTTACCTAGTTCAGAAGCGTACTCGGGGGGAAAAAAACGAGGGGAGAGTATTTTTAAAAAAACTTCCGGGTTTTTTCGGAGCCCTAGGGGGGGGGGTGCCCCCCCCGTTACCCCCCCGGGGGAGGTCGACTTTGTGGGGAAAATCGGGCTCCCTTAGTGCTGCGGAGGGGTTCCCCTCGTTACTTCTACCTCTCGGGTTCTCCCTGCTTTTCTTTCCCTGAGTCGACGCTTTGAACTTAGTATTCGCCACGCTCTTACCCGGGGGAAGGGGGGGGGGCGATGGGATAGTAGCCTGGGGCGTAGGTAGCCCCTGACTCGACGACACCTGCCCCCTAGGGGGTTCGAGGGCCTTTCCCTATTAGAAGGTATCGAGGAAAGAACGAGAGGGAGAGTCGAGTTTGAAAAAACGTTCCGGTTTTTCGGAGCCCTAGGAGGGGGGGTCCCCCCCCTGTTACCCCCCGGGGGAGGCTCGACTTTGCCCGGGCAAATCGAGGCTCCCTTCGGGCTACGAACGAAGTGAAATGTGTTTCGAAACATTTTTTTCATTCGAGATTTTGTACATAAAGCGGAATGTACAAGGCCTGGGGCCTCAGGGGAAAAAGCGCGTAGCTGTTTCGATGTTCCACGGTTGGTGAAGAGCTCTCCCCTTTTCCCTTCTTTATTTGTAAATGTGGGTTCAGCCCCTGCACGATGAAGGGTCCCTCCAAGGTGGTGTAGTTGTGACACCCCTTTTGCCTGTCGACGGCGCGAACGGGGTCGCCGACGTCGAGGTCCCTTTTTCCCGTTCTTTCGTTTTGGGAGCGTCCCTTTGCGTTGTGGTCGGGCCCCACTTTAACAGGGGCCCGTCACGAGCTTCCTCGAGTGGTCGAGGGGGTCCTTCGGGGTTGGTTGGGTTTTCGCTGTAGGCTTTCGTGAGGGGACCCGTACTCAGGGCGGGGGAGGACGGCCGGACCATAGACCAAGAAGAACGGGGGAACCCGTAGTGACCGGTGTCGTTCGGAGACTCCAACAAGCGGGGAGCTCTTCACCCCTCTTTTTCCTGCTGTTTTCCCTTTTGAAGATCCTTGGTTGAGGCCCCGCAAAACCATGCCCTTTGGCCCAACGTCGACTGACCGTTAGTTGAGGGTGGGCAACTTAGACCAAATTTATGTTGGTGATCGTCAAAAAAGCCCGGGTTTTTTTCGGTGAATGCGTTCCATTGTCGGGAATGATGATGTTGGGGACCCCCCAAGCGGTGGATGACCGGGTGAAGAAAAAACGGGTTTGCCCGGGTGGGTTTTGGCGTGGGCCGAGCCTCGATCCATTCGGGGGAATTGTCGATGCCAAGAAGGTGAGTGTGCCCACCCTTTGGGTTTTTTTCAGGGGACCGCCATGTCGAGCCCCCCTTGCGAAGGGGAATTAGGGGTTTACTGAAAAGCTTGGGGGGGTAGGTGAGTTCCTGGGTTTGGGAATTTTGGATCCCTGGCGGGTCGAACGAGTTTTGGGGGCTCGTTGACTGCCGTGGGCCCGTAAACCTGTCGGAAGGCACTTCCTACAAAGGGGTTTTCGGCGCCGCGTGGTGGCGCAAGCCCCCGAGGAAAGGTCCCCCGAGTTTTCCCTCCCCCCCCCGAGGGGAGGCAGCTTTGGGGAGTACACCCTTGGGTGCTCGAAAGCTCGCGGCTGTCCCCGTAAAGACGAAGGGTTTTTTGGGACGTCGAGTACCGACGGCTTCCGTGCGGTCTTTGGGAGTTCGCCCCGCGTCAGGTTATCGAGGTTAAGGGGCGCGCCAATCCGTCGGAGGGGTTGGCATTGCGACGGCCCCGTCATCTCCTGACCTCTCCCCGCCAGGGGGATCGGTCGAGGGGGGGGGGCCCCACCCCTTGCTCGAGGGGGGACCCCCCACCTATCGAGGGGGTGTTTTGCAATCCCGAGAAAAAATGTCGGGGGGGGACGCCCTCGAGTAAGCAATTTTTTGGGCCCTCGCGGCAGCCCGTTGAAAAGACGGGTACGTGGTTGAGCCGAGGCCATAGAACTTGTCCTCAGCTTTCGAACCTCTTGCAGTAGGCTTCCATCTTGGGGGGTGGCAGTCGAGTCTTTATCATTGGCCCCCCATTACCAAAAGAAGTCCCCTGGGACTCGGGCGTCGGCCCCCAGCTCGATGGGGGTGGGGGCGTTGACGAGGGCCCCGTACTCGGGACGTTGTTTGGGGGCGGGGAAATGGAGGCGGATAATATGCATTGGGCCCCTTTAGGGCGATACAATAGCAAACCGCGCTGCTCCCCCTTTCAGTGTGTCGAATAATGGCCCAAGGCTCCTCTGCACTGCGCCGGGGGGAGTTGGGTGTGGGCCATTCGGCACGAAATTGCCAGTACCTGGCTTTATTGCCTTGAGGGGCGTAGGGGAGGGTTCCCCAGAGCTGGGGACACTTTGGGATCCCTTCCCCATGCCTCCGGTTCGGGTTTCTCTCGAGGGGAAAAAATGAAACCCCAAATGACCGGGTGGCCCAGGAAATAGGTTTTTAGCTTCCCCCCCCAGTGAGGACGACGCTTAGTACTTTTGGGTGTGGGGGTACCCTTTCTTTGGGTTTTGGAAAAGGGCTCGCTCACGAAATAGACAGGCCTTTGAACCGGGAGGGGGGTGTCCTTTTCCTCCCTCATACTATGACCGCGGATACCCGCGTATTGCCGCGACAAAAAAGGGGGGTTGGGTGGGGTCGGGGGGCCAAGAGGGGGGGAGGGGGAGCAAGGCTTGACCCGAAGGGGGTTCCCCAGCTTTGGCGGGGCCACGGGGAAGTGTTTGTCTTCTTCAGGGGTCGGTAAAGGGGGAGGGCTTTTCGAGCTTCGAGATGAACAGAGGGGGGGCAAGGCACCCAGTAACCCCTTTTCACCTTTGAGGGCTTTTATCGGGGCCCCTCCTCGTGTGGCGGTTACCTTCTCGGGGTTGGGCCCCGAACCCGTTGGGAAAATTGTACCCAGGAGATGCCTCGAGGGGCCCGAAGACACCTTCTCAGGGTTTGTTTTTATGCGGTTAGTCCTGAGACACCCAAACGCAATTTTTTAGGTCTCGCTAGGTTTCGACGTTCTGGGCTTGACCCCGTACGCGACGTGGGGTGACGATCGGCCCCTTTTGTTTCCGAAGACGGAATCATCGCTGGTAGGTTTGGCCCCGGGGTTCCCCAAGCCGAAGGGGATGGTGAGGGGGCAAAACAGCCGAAAGGGTGAGAAGGAGGGCGCGAGTGATCGGATCCTTCATCTTTTTTTGGTGGTAGCCGGATACGCATCAAAGGGAAACAAAGGGTTTCACTCCCGAATGGAAAATTTTTTTGGTCAATCGGGTAAAGGAAAAGGAACCTTTGGACATGTTTATTTAGACTAGTTAGTTACCAAAATTTCCATCCTTCCCATTCTTTTTCTTTACAAGCACGGGATTAGCAACCCCCTCGGGGGTGATTTACCTCCTTGATGAACCCCGGGCCCTTCAAAAGTTGTCGACCTCCCCCCCGTGATCTGCGCTTTCCTCGTCGAAACGGGGCAGGCGTTGCTTACCGGTTTGGACCCGGCCGGGTGCTCGGGTGCCGGGGACTTTTCCTGGGATGCCGGCATGTCCGAGGGACCCTGGGAACGTCGGCGTTCGCTCGGGGAAAATCGCGAGCACGGTTCCTATTTGGGCTCGAGGGTGGCATGATCGTTAGCCCTTCCCCTCCTTTAGGCCGGGGGCGAGCGGAATGGTTTGTGTCTTCGCCGGGTTGAAGTTCCGCGTGGCGTTGGGATCGGGGATCTTCCGGACAAGTCGTCGAGGGCCCGGGGGATAGCCCAAACCTACGGGTTCGGCTTTTTCCACGCACTCGACGCCTTTGTTTTGGTGCTCGAGAGTGGGCGAGGGGGATGCCCCCCGGGGGGCCCCGGGACTGGCTTGAGGTAGGTTGTTCGGGACCGCCATGAATTGGCTACCCCCGGTCTACCCATGATGGGGGGTGGTGCCTGCCACGCGACCACCTCGAAGGCAGCTCTTCCTTTTGGAAGTTGGGGGACACCCAAAAGACCGGTAGTTGACGCGGCCGATCGGGAGTTTCCTTCTTCCCGGAGATTCCCTGGAACCCCCCGCCTGGCAGGGGCTGGTCCTCGGGGTCCCCCGGGGGTCAGGGTTGGGGTTGATATGTTTTTAGGCTGCTCCCCCCTCCCCTGGCACCCTTTTGAGGCGGGTGTTTAGGAGATCGGGCACGAGAGCGGGTAAACCCCCCGTTGGGGATGTGCCCGGGGGGGTCGTCCTGTGAAAGGGGACGGCGGCGGGGCCTCAGGTACCGTGGGGCTGGGCCCGAAGGAAAAAAACCCCTTTGACGTCCCTCTTCGTTGGGCGTGGTGAGGCGGGTCGAGGGCCCCCCTAGATCATGTACAGTCGTGGATCCGGGGAAAACCCCCCTTTGAAAACGCCCCTGACTGGACGCACAGGGGGGGGCTTCCTTGCCGGCGCTCTCCTGGGGGCCCGGGGGGGACGAAGTCCCTTTGAAGATCGGAACCCCGAGGGGGGTGATTGGCCCGGCCCATAGGGAGGGGCAGGCTTTTCAGCATTTTTTCGAAGAGCCCCCCCTCGGGAGGGGGCCCCTCGAGGTTTTTGCTTGTCCCCTGCAGCGACAAGGTGGGGGTCTGTCCGGCCCCACTTGGGTCGACGAGCGCCCGGCCCCCTTGGTTCTTCTTTTCTTCTTTTTCTGGCCCCCGTTGGTCGTTTTTCTCCTGGGCCCCTTTTTTTCTTGGGCCCTGTTTTCCCAGCCCCGGGGGCGTCCCCGTTGCCCCCCCCCTTTGTGGGGGGGTCTGGAAGAACGCGCCCAAAGGCCTCCCGCCCCGCCGCGTAGTTGGGGATGAGTCCATGACTCGTTTGGGGGGTTTTTTGGGAAGTTTGCCCCCGCCCGCACCCGCTCTTTTCAGGTTTTCCCGGCGATGAACCCGTGAATACCCCGGGGTCGGAAATGTAGCATTTCGTACGCTGCCTCGAAATCGGGGGTGAAGGGGGGGAGGGTCTCTCCTGCTTTCTGTTGCAGCTGCGAAAGGGCCCAGGAGTTGCCCCCCCGTTAGGTGCCCCCTTGAAGTTGCCCCCGAGATCCCAACAGGTGACAGTCCTGGATCAAGTTCCCGGGGGTAGCTCCCCGAGCCACCTTCGACGGTGTCGGAGAGGAAAAGTGGAGTTGCCGGATGTGACGAGGGGTCTTTGGCCCCCACCCAGCTGGATGCCAGCCTGAAGCGGCAAAACCCGAGCCTGGCTTGGTTTCGGTTTATTTGTAGGCGGTGGGTGGGGAAGGGGAAAAGGGGCAGGGAGGGTTTGGATAGTTCTTCCCAAACGGGCCCCCCTGGCTCCGGAGCCGAATGGTCTTTCACTGGTAGCGCCGCCGGGGGAGGCTGTGCCTGAGCCTCGGGGATCGCCGCATGACGTCGATTGTTTACTCGAGGGGGGGAGGTCGTCGACGAGGCGTTCCCCAACCGGTGTGGCTCGACCCGGCCCCGGGGCGCCTTGTTTGGGGGGCAGAGGCCTCCCATTTTTTCGAGGGGGGGTCTTGCCGCTTGAGGCAGCCCCTCGAGCCCCGAGGCCGGTTCCGCCTGGGAGGCCCCAGTTTGGGCAGCCCCCGGGTTTTTCTCTAATACGTTTTGCCCGGGGGGTCGGGGCGGCATGTCCGGACAGATGCGGGTGCTACAACATTTGGTGGGGGCCCGGTTTTAAACTCGGGGGGTTTAAAGTTCCCTTCCCCGGATCTGCCCGGGGGGCCTCCCCGGGGGCCCCTCGCGGTCCTCCACCCCGAGGGCGCCCCCGATCCCGCCGGGGCAGTTCAAGGTGAAGACCAGGCGCTCTTCCCGAGTTGCCGGGGGGCTTCGGACCCGGAATTGGAGTCGGGGGGGGATGGCTCTTCGGGTTTTTGGGGGGGGGGCGTCTCGAGGTGGCGTGGGTTGGCCCCCCCCCCTTCTTCGGTGGCGGGGTTTTTTTGTCGTGAGTCGTCCGAAGGAGGTTTGCTCGTCGGATGGAAGCACCCCGAGTGGGGTCTAACTCTGTCGGGGGGAGTCGAGTCGAAGTCGGCGTGGTAGAAGTGGGGGAAGAGCCTGCCTGTTTCTCCCCCTCCCAAAGGGCCCCCGTAACAGCCCCCCGTACGGGGGCTTGGCTCGCCAGTGAAGGGGGAGTAGGGGTCGATCGTCGCCCCCGACGGGTCCTGGGGACTCGTTTGTAGGTTGTATCCCCTGCCCTGGAAGGGAGAGTAGAGCCCCCGGGGCTGTTGCGGGGCCCCTATGGGAAGGGTCCCGGGGGGTGATGGGGTCGTAGGGGTCGGAAAAAGCCCCGGGACCTCCGGGGACGATGACGCAGAGAGTAAAGTCCACTGGGGGGACCCCGCCCCCCGGCCCCCGAGTGTGAGTCAAGCGGACCCCTTTGGGGAGGGGGCCCTGTCGCCGCCCGGACCCAGGGAAGGCATCCGCACCCCAAATTTTCTCGACGGGGAGGGTCGAAGTCGCTCGCGCTCCCCCTGATCCCGCAGGGAGTCGTAAGCGGAGGGGGCCCTCGTTGATCCTAGCGGCTCCGGTGCAGCGGAATTCTGACGTCTAGGCCCACAGGGAGGGGAAAAAATATGAAGTCGCCCCGGGCCCTAGGAAAAGAACCAGATGCCAAACCAGATACGGTGTTGAACGGGGAAAGGGGGGATGGTGGAAAACCCTCTGAGAGGTAGTTGGAGGATCGGCAGCGAACCCCCTACCCCGCGCCCAATGTCGTGTTATGACCCCGGGGGGCGACACCCAAAGAGTAAAATTTTTATATCGCGTGCTCCCTCTCTGACGTGATGCAAGATGGGCACAAGATTTATCCTGGTTTGGGCAAAAAAGGGGCCCACTCCAGCGGGGAGGATGATTGTTTTTTTCTCGCACCCAAGTGGCTCTTTTTAAGGGGGGGGGAAAAAGGGTTAACGGAGTCGGCCACCCGAGGGGTCGATCGAGCGGGTGGGGTGTTGTATGGCGTGGTCAGGGTCCCCGAGAACAAAGTGGATCAGATCCCGATGGGGGGGAGACGACCCAGAGAGACTCCCTCTCCCCTTGAAATCGGGAAAAAAGAATCCCGAAAGAAGCCCGGAAAGAGAAGTCTTGAAAAGGGGCCCCCCCTATTACCCCGGCTCCCCCCTTTTTTTTGACCCAAGGGGGGGGATCGAGGGTAAGGGTCCTAATATGAAGTATGGGCGGCATCCACGCACAGTGTTGGCGAAAGGGATCGGCATGTGGCGGGGTGGGCTTTTCCCCCCTTCAGCGTCCCCGGTCGTGGCATCGGAAAAAGCGTCGCAGACAGTATTTTGCAGGGGGGACGATCCCCTGCCCCAAGCGGGACGGGGGGATGGGCGCTTCGTACGGAGTTGTGAAGGGAGGGGGTCGAGCCCCCGGTGAGGGGGGGGGTTTTCGAGCCCGATGATTGTCCGTTCCCAAGCCGCGTCGAGGGGTCGCCCATTCCTTTCCCAGGGGGACTGTAGAAGTCCTATTGGAGTCGGCAAAGGGGGGCGGACAGTCAGGGGGTCGGGGATGGACGGGGGTTGGGGATTTTAAAGTGGACGCAGGCGCCCTGTCGTCATGGGTTTACTTTTCCCCCTGCGGGGTGGTTTTGGGGTTTTCGAGCCCTCGTCCCCCGACGGTGCCTGGAAGGTCGAAAGGGGTCGAGGGTTTTAGGGGGGTCGACGCGAGGTAGAGGCCCGGGGGCTCGTTCGCCCCACCCCCCGTCGTCGCGAGGTAGAGGGCGGGGGGGTCGTTCGTCCCACCCCCCTGTGCGAGGTAGAGGCCCGGGGGGGCCGTTCGTCCGACCCCCCGTCCGGCGAGGGGAGAGGCCGGGGGGGCGTTTTGCCCCCACCCCCCGTCCCTCGTCGAGGAGGGCGGGGGGAGTGGCGGGTTTTCCCAGTAGGTTAAGGGGGGCCCTCGTTGATGGGCCCCGTCTTACCGAACAGAGGTGACCTTGCCTTAAAAAAAAGGGTTTGCTTGTTTTTGGTTAAATTTTTTGAAGGGTTTAGGGTACCCTTGTACCCCCAACCCGGTTTCAAGAGTCAATGCAAGATACTTTAAGGCAAAAAGGAAAAGGGGGAACCCGGTTATTGTATCGGACTTTCAGAGCATTTTACCTAGCATCTGATGGTAATTTTGGCACCAAAGGAAAAAAATCATTTTTAATTTAGGAGTCTCTCGGCTAAACTGCTAAGGGGGAAAGTATTTTTTGGGGTTTGTTTAAACAAAAGAGTATGTACTTATACAAAACCGAGGCTTGATGGCTTTACTACCTACATTCGGAAGTGCGAAAGAAGGGGTCTAATAGAAGAAGACAATACACTGGTGAATGTCTAAGTGAAGCATTGTCTTCCAAATGCCCCTTTCCCCCCTCAAGATTATTTGCAACAATTTGGGATTCTGCAGCCGATGATGTGTGGGGGTTTTGGGGAAAAGAATATGATGCAA